>CM032626.1:14549341-14745985 GCA_019097785.1 Fraxinus excelsior
CGTTGAAGGCGCAAATAAATTGATGACTTCTTGAGTGCAAAACCCCATTCTAAATGGGTGTACTTCCTACTGCATATATTGCAAGGGAAAAGGCATCGGTTTTTGTTTTTATTGCACTGTCTACACTGTGCAGTAGAAATAGACACCAGCAAAGGATTCAAAAAAAGTCCTCTTTACTTATTTTACTTCAGTAAGCTTACTCGAGAAATTTTTTTAAGCTAAGCCGATCATGCTCTATATGTCACTCTTTAGATTTTCTAATTACAGAAATACGTGCATGAGTTACATATCAGAGAGCTCATCTCCCAAAAAAAATGAAAAAGAAAAAGAAAAAATCATTATGCTTACGGTCATAGGATTTGGATCCAAGATTCGAGCAATCAATTTCCTTGCACTGAAGGAAAGCCAAGGTGGACAAGTGAATTCGGCTAAAGAAATCTGGACAAGCGACAAAAGAAATGATGAAACGGAGATGATAGAGAAAACTGTGTAAACATTGGAAATAAAATTCCAAACGCTCACTTTTTTATACAGATTCATAAGGTTGGGATCGTCAAAAGGCAAGTAACCGGCAAGCAATACAAAGAGTATGACTCCACATGACCACAAGTCCGCAGTTGCTCCATCATAGCCTAGATCATTTAGGACCTATGCAGAAAGATAATTAATTGTTCAGACCTAAAAGTACTAGGAAAACGTGCATATATACAAGGTATAAGGTTTGTACCTCAGGAGCAACATAGTTTGGAGTTCCACAAGTAGTATGAAGCAAACCATCATCCTGCCCAAAGCCATTATGTAAATATTCTATTTTGATTGCACCAAATGAAAAAAAAAAAAAAAAAAATCTTGCTATTGTAACTAAAATTTATCCAAAGTACGCATTCAATGAAAGAGTGGCATGCATTGTCCTATGCAGCCTACAAAATTCTGTAATCTCAAAGCGTGTCACAATTTTGTCACGAAAATAAGAAAATAGTTTTTATTGCCTTTTTTGCTTATCATATACTTACATTAAACCACTCTTATGACGAAACATTATAAAGCTATTGAATAAAATAAACAAAATGAAAGAAGATCGACAGAAGTAAGAGAATATAACATCATATTCACCCTAATTTGCCAAGACAGCGCACTCAATCCAAAATCAGAAACTTTGAGGTTTCCAGAAGCATCCAACAACAAGTTCTCTGGCTGCACCATTAAACACATGGGCATAAAGAGTAAGATTAGAATTATGTCTGAAAAACCCAAATTAGGATATCCACTTTAATTTTTAAATAGAAGTTGCTAAAAGCAGTACCTTTAGATCTCTGTGATATACTCCCCTACTATGGCAATAATCAACAACATTAATAAGTTGCTGAAAATATTTCCGTGCTGTGTCCTCTTGCATCCGACCATGATTTACCTACATTTTTGAAAGTCAAATTACACATCATACCCATTTTGCACTGTCCAAAAAAGAGAGATGGAAGTAAAAGTTACTTTTAAGTAACTTTGTTCCAAAACATGCTTGAATACTTTTTTCTTATTTTTGAGTGAAAAAAGTTGGTTATTGTGCTTAACTCATTGTCAAAATATATGACTTATTTGTTTCAACTTAGACCAATAAAAAAGGTTATTTATTTTAAAACGAACTTATATACTTATAATAAAGTTTTTAGGCTTAACCAAACATGCTGAAAATCTAGCATTCATCATGTCGGCATGTCCTGCAGTCCAGCAAACGACAAGTCGATTTACAGTAGAAAAAGGAAAAATCATAATCTAACTCCCGAGCTCATGGTTATCTATTGCATTTTACATAAGATGGTGAAAATCCATTAGTGACAAAAATCTCAACCGCTTACAATTTTGTCGAAGAGCTCTCCCCCAGTGACAAACTCCAAAACAATAAATATCTTGGTTTTGCTTGCCATCACCTGAAAGAACTAGAGATATAAGATATGCAATAAAAATATGTATACACACACAGTTAGATGTAGTATATAGATACACGAGACACTAATATACATGCACAACATACACAGAGCGTGCACGAGAGAGAGAGAGAGAGAGACCTCATACAAGCGAACAACGTGGGGATGTTTTATCAATTTCATTGTTGCTATTTCCCGTTTTATCTGTACATTACACACATGACATCAAAGATCAAACCATAACCAAAAAATTTATTTGGCAATTACTGAATTATATATAGCAAAGAAGCATCATACAAAAGATATATTGTATAGAAAACAACCTTTAAAAAAGGCATTTAATACGAATAATGAGATAGGGGGGAAGTCAACAAGGAAACTTCAAAGTTAATGAATATAAAGCAATAAAAAACTGACCTGTTCGGACATTTTATTCTTAAGGACCTTATCCTTATCAAGAATCTTAAGAGCCACAGGTTCTCCAGTCTCGGAATTCTTAGCATATTTCACTTTTGCAAATGTGCCCTCACCAATTGTCCTTCCAACCTCATATTTACCAATTCTGCGCTTAACTTTGGGTCGATTCATTCGTGGTTTTCTCGGCAGATACTCGTAGTTTTCGTCCTTCCTGCTTAGTTGTCTTGTACTCTCCGTCTATATCCTTCCCAAAAGAAATTTTTCTGCACACACGTTATACTATTTTCAGACTTTATATTACTGGAGCAAGTTAATCGATCCATTTTACCGGGAATCTACTTTCTGAAAATTCTTTTCTTCCTTCCACTTTCTATATCAATATACCACTTTGTACAATCTAACTGAGCAAATTAATTAGGTTGAATTAAGCATGCCTTTTATACTCCCTGAATTCATCTGAATAAGCCAATCCCAATCCGATCAATAAACATAAAATCAAATCTGTTAAAGTTTGCTTAAAAGGATTTTTATCAAAGTTTATACACAAATTCAAGCTTCAGAATTCAATTTTACTTATCCGAGCAAATGCCCTCCGTCTAATAGAAAATGCTCCCAAATTCCACATGTAGTTGAAAGCAAAAGCAATTCGAAATCAAGAACTGTCATTTTGTACCCAAAAAATCAAAAAAATGAGAAGGAAAAAACTCACCTCAAGCAAGCCAAGTCCCAAGAAACTAAATTAATGCATTACACCTAAAAGTAATAAAGAGTTCAGTGTGTGCCGGGGCGTTGGGGTGGGTGCTGGGGAGGGTACCCAACAACTCCTACAATTATTAGTATAACAGACAATATTCATATTAAAGTGTAATAAAACATTTATAGAAAGAGAGATAGATATCATACAAACCTCTAATTCAGACTTCTAACCAGCAAGTAAATCACAGCACAAACCAGCAGTTCAACTCCAAAAAAAAAAAAAAAAAAAAAAGAATCTCAATTCAAATCAATTCATTTAAAGTCCAAATTAGCAAAAAAAATCTCAAGAGAGAGAGAGAGAGAATTTTAATAAAGAAATTTCAGAAAGAAAAGATGCATACTAAATTTTCAAGAGGGATAAAGAGAGAAAAAGGAGATGTTCTTGAATTTGAACTAAGATGGAGCCATTAAATTGAATGGATTAAAGTAGCTTCAAGAGTTCATCAATTATGATATTTGTACAAGCATGATAACTTCGTGGACCATTGGTGGGTTGGCTACAAAAATAATTTGTTTGTAGAAATTGTTAATGTCACGTGCCAGTAAATAAAGCTGTCATTCCTTATAGCACATCATGATTCATAATTGCAACCATTAATAATTAATGAGTAATGGACCTCAAAACAGATAGAAGATCAGATTTTTTTAATTTTTTTTGCATTAAAAAGCTGCTTTTAAGTTCTTTTAAATTTTAAGCAATGCCAAACAAACCCCTAATTAAAAAAAATAATTATGATTAAGATAATCCACTCATTGAACAAGTTGGTGGGCACATCAATATACTAATATTAAGACAGACAACCGCCTAACGAAATTGCGTGTTCCAGTTGAATCCTACGTAATGCGTGGCAGAGACAACATCTGCTCGTCTGAATCTATGCTGAGTTGCATTGGTCAAGGAATAAAATGAATATCCATAAGCACATTCTGATTCTATATACATATTATTCATTTTCTTTTCTTCTCAAATTATCTTTATTAGAAAAACATTTATTTCCTTTCACATCTTCCGTTCGCCACTGTTTAAAGTTCTGCCTGTGGTTTTTTTTTTTTTTTTTTTTTTAATGATATGATAAAGCTAGAGGTGTCAATCCGGGTGGTCCGGGTCGGGTCGACCCGCCAACATATAAGTCCGATAACGCCCACGTGAAAAAAAGCCCACCCACTATGGGTTACGGGTCGACCCGCAATTTTGGACTACAACTCATGCCCGCCCGCTGGCCCATCCGAGTCAAACTCATGCGGGTCACAGGTTACGATTTGTTCTAGTTTGACCCGTATAATTGTATAAATAAAATTAAAAAAATATAGAATTTTTCATATTTATAGCAATTTTTTTAAAAAATGTAAACTAAAAATTAAACAAAACGATAATTTCATATTTATACCAAAAAATGTTTACATAGAATTCAAATTTAATGTTACATGAATTATTTATAACTTTGAAAAGTTAAATTTAACTTAAACAAATAACAACTAAATGCATTTCTAATTACTATTATCAAATATTTATAGTATAAGTACATCCCAACAAGGTTGGTACCTACTTTTACTATAATTTATAGTTTAAGTACCTCTCAATTAGGTTGGCACCTACTTAACTATAATATTTAATTTTTTTTTTCACGGGTCACGATTAACCGCGACCCAGGAAGGTGCAACCCACGAAGCCCACGGGTCACACTTCATTGACCCGTGAATCACCCGCTGGGGTCACGGGTCAGTTCGCGGTCCGGGTCGATCCGGACCGATTTTCACGGGCCTGATCGGCTCGTCCGTCTTGACACCTCTAGATAAAGCTAACAAAATTAAGGATAAAGAAAGAAAGAAAATTGAGAGATTTATCCTATCTCATCTTGTATAGTTGAGTTTAGTCTATTGGTCTCCAAATATCTAATGCATTTAGGAACTTGGAATTTGTTGATTTTTTGTCTAATAAATGAATTTTATTTAGTCCCTGTTTGTTTGTCATTCTTTTAACCTGAAAATGCATTTTTTTACCCTTTTTTTCAAAGCATTGGGGCCCACTGTGAGAGAAAACAGTCAAATATTGCGGCTCCATATAAACAGTAAATGTCAGAATTTTAATTTTTAGTGGAAACAAATGGGGGCTTAGAATCGAAATTTGTTGTACGTATTAGTTCTAGAACTGTTTCATTAAGCCATTAGTTTAGACACATTTTTATATTTTATTTGAAGTTTTCTCTAAAAAAATTTGAATGGGATTTGACCATAAAAATTAAGTATGGACATTCTTATCCGATTGATTCACTTCTAGTTAAGTAACTACGTTTTTAGCATCATGATTTTATAGTTCTTCTAGTCAAATTTTCGATTCTAGACTTCTAGTTAGAGAATCCAAAATCTATTCTTAAATTATTTTTGTTAATATCACAATTAAATGACACATTAAATTAATTATTAATTCACATTAATTGATATCTATTTAGAAAAATCAACATTTTTATAGTTTGAAAGAGAGTAAAAATGAAACATGTTAATTTTAAATAACATTTTACACATTTTTTGAATGCATTAAAGAAATCCAAAACGAATATGTTCGATTTGACCATGATACGTAATAGTTTTTGGTTTCATGTGTGAAGTTTCCAATGATACTTGATTCAGACGCATTTTTATTTGATTCGGGACCAAGTCGGATAATGTCTATCCGTAATAAAAAGGGTGTTACAAATTGAAAGTGATAGAATTAGTTATGTCCTTGAAACTTATCCTTATCCATCCACAAGCTCAGCATAATTCAGGCTCTTGTCTTCCCCACCAAATTCTACATGTTTACATTACCACTACAATAGGGGTGCCCTCCACGTGAGCAAGCTCGAGATCGAATATGGGGGCAAGCAGAGCACAAGCTGGCTCATTTTCGAAAATGCTGGCGAGATCGGATTGGATCGGTTCGCCCCTTGGTGGAGGAGCCCAGCCGACTCGAGTCATTATTTCAAAACTTTTATTGTGGACACTATGGGATGCAAAGATCAGTAAGTTGTTATGGTTCCCTGATAGTAGAAGTGGCAAGAAGAGTTTAATTTATTACCAAGTGTTGAGTTTCGAACCCTTGACCTGTCTATTGTGCTTCCAACAATTGCTAAAAACGTGTTCCTGGAATGACACTTTTATTATTAAAGGAAATGGCTGGATTGTTGACACTTGGCACGTTACTTACCATTGGATGAGATTCTAGAGTCTTCGACTCTTTATCTTGGCACAGACGCCTCATTTCTGGAAAGATTAGATCGACCTTATTCTCTCTGTGTTCTAGGGTTTCCTCTCTGTCGATCTTAGAGAGAATTAACTCATTCTTTTAGGGTTTACATTCTGATTCTTGTAAACTGTATATCCTCATAGTTGAACTCCTGATTAGTGTGTTCTTGAGTGATTATTGTGCTGAGTCTTTTGTGATTCGAGCAGTGAATGAGTGCTTTGGCAGATCTTGTGTGATCTTGGCTGTTTCTGTGTTCTGAAGGCGATCGATCTAAGGCTGTAAAAGAGATAAGTGCCTGTAGCCATTTGTCTTGTACAAATCTTGTAACTCTTGTGCCATATTTTGGCTTGTTAGTGCAACCGAGCAATATCCATTATTTGGATGCTCAACGGGGGACGTAGGCGTTAGATTTGGTCGCCGAACCTCCGGGGTTTAGGCCAAAACATATCTTGTGTTCATTTCAGATTTTCTGCGATTTTACTTTCTGGTTTGGTTGATCTTTTGTATCTTGTTTAATATTGTGTGTGGTTTGGGCCTTTTCAGTGGTATCAGAGCCTGGAACTGAAAGGAACAAGATACCTGGATCTTCGAAGAAAGGTTCGATCTATTGTAGATCAAAAATTTTTGGAACTGCTAAAAGCCAGTAAAAGAATTCGAGTTCTTGCTAACTCGATTGGGTGAGATCTTTTCTTTTATCTCTAAAATTCTTAGAATTTCTTTTAGGGTTTCTTGATCATACCCCTGATTTACCAAAACACCGTTGAAACCCCCTTGAGACTAATCTTTGTCCAGTAGCTCCTGCGAGGCTTCTGGAATCTGAGATAAATCAAGTTTGGGTGTGTTTTCTGGAGAATCTTGTTGGAGTGATCTGTGAAACTTAGAATATGATCTCTGTTGTGATCCTTAATTGAGCTTGTGTTGTGTGTTCCTTTGATCTCTCTGATTGATACCTGATATCTTGTATTACTACATGTGATACTGTGATTTCCTGAGTTGCTGAAATTGTTGCAATCTGTCTGAGTGTTCTCTATTATCTTGAGTTTTTCATCTGTGCATCATAAGTGCTTTTACATATGGCCACTGCTAAGTATGATGTTCCACAATTTGATGGCAAATGTGATTTTAATATATGGAGTCAAAAGATGAAAGCAATCTTAATGCAAATGAGAGTTGCTAGAGCTCTTGATGATAGTTGGCCTGCAGATTTATTGCCTGCTAAGAAAACTGAACTTGAAGAGGTTGCATGGAGTACCATTTTCTTGTACTTATCTGATAATGTTGTAAGAGAAATTGGTGAGACCAAAACTGCTTCTGAACTGTGGACTAAACTTCAATCTAAATATGTGACCAAAACTATTCCCAACAAGTGTTTTCTGTTAAAACAACTTTTTTCTTTTAAAATGGATCCTTCTATTGACTTGGATGACAATCTGAATAGGTTTACAAAACTGACCATTGACTTGGCCAACTGTGATGAAAAACTTTCAAAAGATCAGTTGGCTGTAGTTTTGTTAAACTCCATTAGTGACAAATATAGAGACATCAAGGTTGCTCTTGAATATGGTAGAACTGAGGTCACCACTGATGAAATCATTAGTGCTTTGAGAAATAAGGCCTTAGAGATTAAGTCTGAAAATAGGAGTCACAATGGAGAAAACTTGCTTGCTAAGGGAAAAGGTTTAGTAGACCTAACTTTCACTCCAAGTCTTCAAATGAAAACTTAACCAAATGGAATGGGAAAAACAAGTCTCAAAACAAGGCAACAGGTAAGAAATGTTTTCATTGTGGAAAATTGGGTCATTTTATTAAAGATTGTTACAAGAAAAAGAATGAAGCAAAAGATAAAAGCTTCACTAATGGGAATGCTGCCTTAGTCTATAATAAGATTGACTCTGAAGATGGTTTAGTCCTTGTCCATAATGAGAAGAAGCTGAGTGATGAGTGGATCTTAGATTCTGGATGTTCCTTTCATATGTGCCCATATAAAAACTGTTTTCTTGATTTTGAAGCCACCTCTGGGGGGCAGGTTATTATGGGAAATAACATGACTTGTAAAGTGAAAGGGATAGGTACTATCAAACTGCTTCTTGAAACTGGGAAGGTTCTTTTCTTAAAAGAAACCAGATATGTACCTGAATTAGAGAGAAACCTGGTGTCTCTAGGGATGTTGGATGACATGGAGTTTAACATAAAATTGGGTCAAGGACATATTGAAATTCTTAGGGGATCTGACTTAATTATAAGTACCCCTAAGAGACATGGTCTTTATTTCTTGAATGCAAAGCCTTTACTTGGTTTAACTGCTGCTGCCCTATCTGACAATTTTATTTTGGCCAAACTGTGGCATGAAAGACTTGGCCATATTGGCAAGAAAAGTTTGAAATCTTTACAAAATAAAGGAGTTTTTGGAAAACAAAATCTTGGTGATCTTGGTGCATGTGAACAGTGTGTTACTGGAAAGCAAGTTAAATTACCTTTTTTTACCTGGAACTCATAAATCCAAACAAATACTTGAATATCTGCATTCTGATCTATGGGGTCCTGCTTCTGTGTGTACATTATCTGGTTTTAAATATTATCTCTTGATCATTGATGATTTCTCTAGAAAAATCTGGGTTTTCTTACTAAAATCAAAAGATGAAACATTTTCTGTTTTCAAAGATTGGAAAACACAAATAGAAAATCAAACTGATCATAAGATAAAAACTTTAAGAACCGATAATGGTTTGGAATTTTGCAATTATGAGTTTGACAATTTCTGCAAAGAAAATGGCATTTTGAGACACAAAACTGTTGTTTACACTCCACAGCAAAATGGTATGGCTGAAAGGATGAATAGGACTTTATTAAATAAAGTTAGATGCATGCTTTTGAGTTCTGGCTTGCCTAAACTGTTTTGGGGAGAGGCTGTAAAAACTGCTGCATATCTTGTGAATAGAACACCTTCTAGTGCTTTAAATTTTGAAGTTCCTGAAACTGTGTGGTCTAAAAATCCTGTCAACTATTCTCATTTAAAAATTTTTGGTTGTGCTGCATATGCTCATCAAAATATTGGAAAGCTAGAGCCTAGATCACTTAAATGTGTTTTCTTAGGTTATGGAGAAAATGTTAAGGGTTACAGATTATGGGTTAAAAATGAAAAAGGCTATAGGGTAATTGTAAGAAGAGATGTTGTTTTTAATGAATCTATTATGCCATGCTTAGAAGGTAAAGAAAATACTTTGAATGAAAATGATGTTCAAATTGAGGTGGAGCCTTCTGTTGTTGACAATGTTCCACCTGTACTTGCTATTGATGATCCTGTTCTTGGTAATAATAATCTACCTGTTGAAATTGATAATATTTCTGAATCTGAAGAACAATTTGATTCACCTTACCTACCTCTTGATGACTATCAACTTACAAGAGATAGAGAAAGAAGGCAGATTAGACCACCTGTTAGATTTGATAATGATGAGTTTGTTTCATTATTTACTTGTCAAGATAAATCTGAAAATGAACCTGATTCTTATGATGATGCTATAAACTGTAAAGATTCTGTGTGCTGGAAGGCTGCCATGGATGATGAGATGAATTCCTTACTTAAAAATAAAACTTGGGAATTGGTTAAAAGACCTAAAGGACAAAAACTGATTGACTGCAAGTGGATTTTCAAAATAAAAGAAGGTGAAGGAGAAAATAATAGTGTAAGATATAAAGCTAGACTAGTTGCAAAAGGTTTTACACAAAAAGAAGGAGTTGACTACACTGAGATATTTTCCCCTGTAGTTAAATATACCACCATTAGATGTATACTTGCTCTTGTTGTTCAATTTAAATGGGAACTTGATCAACTGGATGTTAAAACTGCTTTTCTATATGGTGATTTAGATGAAATGATATATATGAAACAACCTGTTGGTTTTGTTAATGGCAATCCTGAAAATGTTGTTTGCTTGCTAAAGAAATCTCTCTATGGGCTAAAACAAGCTCCCAGGCAGTGGTATAAAAGGTTTGATACTTTTGTTTTGAACCATGGCTTCCAAAGAAGCAACTATGATGTCTGTTTGTACTATAAAGGTGATGGAGGTAAGAATTCTCTATACTTGGTGCTATATGTTGATGACATGTTACTTGCCAGCTGCAATAAGACTGAAATTGATAATATCAAATGCATGTTGAAATCTGAATTTGATATGAAGGATCTTGGTCAAGCAAAAAAGATCCTTGGCATGCAAATCTTGAGAAATAGAAATAAGGACATGTTATATTTGCATCAACATGATTATATTGTTAAACTTTTGAAAAGATTTAACATGTTTGAGTGTAAACCTGTAACACTACCTCTTTCTAATCAGTTTAAACTATCATCTGACTTCTGTCCTAAAACTGATGAAGATTATGATAGAATGTCAAAAGTCCCATATGCAAATGTTATTGGTTCAGTTATGTATCTTATGGTTTGCACCAGACCTGACCTAGCACATGGTATTAGCATACTTAGTAGGTTTATGGGTAATCCTGGTGAAGAACACTGGAATGCTTTGAAATGGCTTTTAAGATACCTCAGAGGAACTTCACATTTAGGACTTGTGTTTAAATTTGACAAAAAGGGAATTACATTAAAGGGTTTTACAGATTCTGATTTTGCTGGGGATAGGGACAATAGAAAGTCCACTTCTGCTTATTTCTTTACTCTGTGTAACACTGCCATAAGCTGGAAATCCCAATTGCAAAAGGTTGTTGCCCTATCCTCTACTGAAGCAGAGTACATAGCTGCTTCAGATGCTGTTAAAGAAGGAATATGGCTTAGTAGACTATTAAATGAACTTGGTTTTGTTGATGAAAATGCAATTCTGTACTCTGATAATCAAAGTGCTATACACCTAAGTAAAAATCCCATGTTCCATGATAGGACTAAGCATATAGACATTAAATATCATTTCATTAGGGATGTGATATCAAAAGGAATTATGAAAATTGGTAAAATTCCTACTCAAGTTAATCCTTCTGATATGGGGACTAAGATAATACCTTTAAATAAGTTTCTTAACTGTTTGAAGTTGTTATCTATTGATGCTATGTAATGTTTCACAGGTACTTGGAGCAAATGAAAAATGATCAGTGAGGTTGCTCTTGGCTGCACTAACCTAATTGTTGAAAGCAAGGTGGAGATTGTTGAGTTTCGAACCCTTGACCTGTCTATTGTGCTTCCAACAATTGCTAAAAACGTGTTCCTGGAATGACACTTTTATTATTAAAGGAAATGGCTGGATTGTTGACACTTGGCACGTTACTTACCATTGGATGAGATTCTAGAGTCTTCGACTCTTTATCTTGGCACAGACGCCTCATTTCTGGGAATTCGATCGACCTTATTCTCTCTATGTTCTAGGGTTTCCTCTCTGTCGATCTTAGAGAGAATTAACTCATTCTTTTAGGGTTTACATTCTGATTCTTGTAAACTGTATATCCTCATAGTTGAACTCCTGATTAGTGTGTTCTTGAGTGATTATTGTGCTGAGTCTTTTGTGATTCGAGCAGTGAATGAGTGCTTTGGCAGATCTTGTGTGATCTTGGCTGTTTCTGTGTTCTGAAGGCGATCGATCTAAGGCTGTAAAAGAGATAAGTGCCTGTAGCCATTTGTCTTGTACAAATCTTGTAACTCTTGTGCCATATTTTGGCTTGTTAGTGCAACCGAGCAATATCCATTATTTGGATGCTCAACGGGGGACGTAGGCGTTAGATTTGGTCGCCGAACCTCCGGGGCTTAGGCCAAAACATATCTTGTGTTCATTTCAGATTTTCTGCGATTTTACTTTCTGTTTTGGTTGATCTTTTGTATCTTGTTTAATATTGTGTGTGGTTTGGGCCTTTTCACCAAGTGATGGGTGGCACAAAAGCTTTCATAAACAAGAAGTCGGTCTTTCATCCAACCCCTGAGATGCATGGATTGGTGAACCCCATGGCCAGCCTTCATATTTTGAGGATCTTACGACTACTTTACTCGAAGTCCTAACCTATACGGGGCTTTAAGCAGCATTCTGAGCCGCATATGGTTAGGGATAGCCTTGATATTATCAGTTACAAATTTTTCATGAGGGGACCTCACCGGTGCAGGGCAGTAAGCAGCCACTTGTTGACAGGACGGGCCTTGGGAAATTATCTTGAGCCTTTTTCTATCCAATATGGACATATACTCTGGTGAGAGTTATTCAGTGCTTTTCACTACAAGTCAAGAAACCTCCCAGAATTACTGGATATCTATCAGTGTAAGAGGAAGAGGACCCAAAACCCCACAAGCCCTAACCATTTTGAACAATATTCCAACTTCTGCATCAAGACTTCCAAATTTTACCCCCCATCAGATGCACCATTGTGGGTGGGGGTGTCAATTTGGCTCACCGACTCAGAGCTACCCATGGCTCTGCTAAAAAAAGCCAGAGCCGGGCAAGCCCCAGGCAACAGGCATGTATTGCAGCAACTACTACTGCCTGCTACAGGCAGCTACAATAGACGTCTACAATACCAGGCAACAGGCAGCGCTGCATGTTATTGCAAATAGCTGCGTGACTGCCTTTTTAAAAAAAAAAAAAAAATTACGAGCTGGCTTGGCTCGGTTAGATAAGGCCCGAGCCAAAAGCTCAGTCGAACCTAGATTTTTTGGCCGAGCAAAAGCTCGACTCGGGCCAAAAAAGCTTGAATCATTTTTGCTTGAGCTTTGAGTTTCAGCTCGCGAGCCGGCTCAGCTTGTTGACATCCACATCCCTAATTGTGGGATGATTACAACCATAGCTGATTGTTTTCAATCAAAATGCAAATACAAAGCGAACAGAAAAGGGCACCCTCTAGATGATGATCATTCTTATTAAAAGATGCATGGGAGACCAAAATGAAAAGGACACCAAACACGTACAGGCACCGAAGAAAAAGAACAAAAATTAGACTTGAAATAACACAAACCCACACACCCCTCATGCACATCAACTGGTGGGAAACCAAGAACTATGATGGAAATTATATTACATGCCTTGTATAACAGCAGTATGCAAAATTATGAATGATGCGCTTTCGATATCAGAACAAAGGCAATCACAACTATAGAAATCCAACTATTAAATAAACGGAGAGTAACATAGTTAACAAATTGGCATGTCAACAAAAATAGTCACTGACAGAAAAAATTTCAAAGTTTCCCAATTGCTCTAGTTCGTAACACCAAATGTCAAAAGAAAGATGAAGATACTAACAATCCAAACTACAAAAAGGGACAGAGCAAACAAGCATTTACTTAAAACACGTCACTTAAAAACGACACAAACAAGAAAACGGGCAACCATCAAAACAAAGCTGATAAAGCAAGAAGACCACATCCAAACCAGCAACCGAAACTGTTAAACTTAACTGCCATTTTTCCTTTCTGGGGTCTATCTCGATACTTCCAAAGATTTATATTTGCGTTGTTGGATTCTCACTTGGCCATCATGACCTTCACAAACTCTTCATAGTTGATCTGCCCATCACCATCGACATCGGCCTCACGGATCATCTCATCGACCTCCTCATCGGTGAGCTTCTCGCCTAGATTCGTCATAACATGGCGAAGCTCAGCCGCAGAAATGAAGCCATTCTGGTCTTTGTCAAAAACCCGGAAAGCTTCCTTGAGCTCCTCCTCTGAATCAGTGTCCTTCATCTTCCTGGCCATCAAATTGAGGAACTCTGGGAAGTCAATTGTCCCATTCCCGTCAGCATCAACCTCATTGATCATATCCTGAAGCTCAGCCTCTGTTGGATTCTGTCCCAAAGAGCGCATCACAGTCCCAAGCTCCTTGGTAGTGATGCAACCTGCCATAGAATTCACAAGCGATTATAAAAGAATCTGATAATCACACCACCGTCTTATATAGCTAAAATGAGAAGTTTATGTACAAGTTCTAGTACCACAACAAACAAAAACTGAAAAAGAATTATTTCATGATGATAGAAGTTGTAATTATCATGATGTAAAATGTATGTATTTAAGAAATGACAATGAATCATTCAATTAGACTAAGCGCCACAAATACATCAAAAATGCTAAGGTAATAAAAGTTAATAATTAAAAGATGGCAACACTATAATAATGCTAGACTTACGCATTAAAGTTTAATTCAGACAATATTCATATCAACATATGCGGATGACTGATTTACACACTTCATGCATAGGTAAGTCACTAAGGGAAAATCTACAAAGGGATGTGCTATGGGCACACCCCAACCAATAGGGAGGTGCCGGGTGTCCATTATGGACGCCCTTATGGGTATAATTATGTACCCTGTACCCATAGCATTTTTCAACTGCAAATTGTTTATATTCACAAAATACAAATTGATTTTACTCTTAATTGGAAATGTAGATTAATTAAATTTTAAAGTTTAAACTCGTTCAAAAGAATCGTTACAAGTCACATGAAGATTTATTGGTAAAAAAATTATTTCCTTAGGTATTTAATATAATCAAAAAGGTATAAGAAAATATTTTCTGTTAAACCAAAGGAGCACAAGATAATCAATGCTAAAATCTAGGCAATCAAATGCATTTACGAGCAGCAACAAACAATCTTTAATATGCTTACATAAAAGCCACAAAATCCACTACAATTACCAAGTAGTTTGATTTAAAATACACCACTGATTCGATTACAAAAAATATAACCATAATTACATCTACTCCTGACTACTTGTAGAAACTGCACTTTTTTCACCGAGTCTCACCACACAGTCATGAGGAATGACAGGGATTGGCGTCAAATTATATTGAGTAAGACCCCCTTGGACCCCTCCGTCTCATTCGCAATAATCAACTTTAACTTCATAAAGCATTGACAAAAAAAACTCAAACCCAATCACATCCAATAGGGAAAAAATCAAGTAAAATGTCAACAAAAAAAGTACAAAAACACATATATACAAATTCATATCTCGCAAGGATCTGGATATCTCGAGTACAGTTAATACAGATCAGACAAATAATCACAATGCATACCAAACGAACTAACGAAGTGAAGCAATTTACCGGAATTAGATTGGGCAAAATAAAAAATTTTAGACCCATATATACAAATCAAAATCAGATTAATAATAAAAAAAAAGCTAGCAAGTAGATCCGACCATTACAGATCAAAAAACCCAACAAGAATCCACATCGATATGCTGAGAGAAAAGTAATAGATCAAAACCCGCCAAGAATTCACATTAAATTATAAATATCTAGACACAGATATGCATAATGATTCATAACGGATCGAAAACCCACAAAAAAATTTACATAAAAAATAGAAATATCTAGACATAAATACAATGGGAGGAAGGGAAGAGGGCTGACCATCGCCGTCCTTGTCAAATAGGGAGAAAGCTTCCTTGAACTCGGAGATCTGATCGTCGGTCAGCTGATCCGCCATTTTCTTTTCTCCGATGAATCAATTACTAGAGAGAGAGAGCAATGATTTGTATTAAGATGAAAAATGGTAAGTGTGTGGCTATTATATACAATCGATATTCAATACAAGGGGAAAGAATCTGATGACTGATGCATTTGCCTTTTTCTATTTATTTTTTCCTTTCCACACCATTTTTTTATTTATATACGGTAAGCGATTAGACTAGGGATGACAAAATGATCCAATCATATCCCTTCTTGTGTTGCCCCGCTTTGGATTCCTTCCTCTCTAGTTAGAAAATAGAGGCGAAACCGTGGCAAAATGATTTGATCACGTCTATTTTTGTGTCCCTTCTCAAATTCTTGAACGTCGAGAAATTGACATAGGACGGTGACAAAATAATACGATCGTGTCTGTCTTGCATTGTTCCGTCCGCCTCAAAATTCTTCTCGTTAGAAAATTGAGGCGGTAACAAAAACATGGTCTTCACCCAAAATTCGACATTGACTCTTTTTTCGTTTTTAAAGTAAAATAGTCATAAAAATGAATAGAGGATATTTTAAATTCCGTCCCATCATGCCTCTTAATAATCCCCTACGGAAGAAAACACAAGGGCCAACATATTTGTTATCATCCATATATTAAAAGTAAAGCTATTCGTAGTCGTTCTCTACGACATTAGTCCTACATGACATACACATGGTAGGTGATTATTTGAATAATCATCTACCATGTGTATGTCACGTAGACGACGTAGTGAACGATTGTAAATAACATTATTCATGTATTAAAGGAAGTAACATAAAATTCTTCAATCGTCAATTTTAATCTATTGAAACTAACATTAAGAGCATTTTGACCTAGTTTAAAAGTACTTTTAAGTGTTGAGCTAATGTATTATGCCTTGGTTTGATAGGGTTGATGATTTTCTGCTATAATTTTGCTTTGATTGCTTGGGAATGCCCATAGCTTTTGGTCTCCACGGTTATACATTTATGATTGCCCGGGTATGCCCGGCTTTGATGTAAGGTTTCAATTGAAACGTTGTTTTGTCTTGTTATTTGCTCGGGTATGCTCGACTAACATGTACATCTTCTGATCAATATAATTAATTATTTACCGATAAAAAAAAAGTACTTTTAAGTGTTTATTTAGACATTATGTGTTTTTATAATGTTGAGAAATGTCAAAATGTTGTTCTTTTATTAAAAATACACTTTGTTTGTACAGCGTATAATGTGAAATAAGTCGAACGAGATGATGACACATTATTTTGGAAGAATGTATTCTGGAATAGTAGATTGATGAAGAATGTGTGGTTAAAAAAAAAAACTAAATCTACAAAGATTTCATTATTTATTTCTATCGCATCTCATGTTTATGGGGTTAATACCCTAAATAGTCACTGAACTTTGTCAAAAGTTCTCATGAGATCACTGAACTTCAAAACTTTCTTAATTAGTCACTAAACTTTTCATAAAGTTCCCAGGAGGTCACCGAACTTTAAAACTATCGTAAATAGTCACCGAACTTTTTCAAAACTTTCTTAAATAGTCACTCAACTTTGCAAAAAGTTTCTAGGGGGTCACTGAATCATTGATGTATGGGGTCCCAATTTGCAAAGTTCGGTGACCTCCTAGGAAGTTTTAGCAAAGTTCAGTGACTATTTATGGTAGTTTTGAAGTTCAGTGACCTCCTAGGAACTTTTTGCAAAGTTTAGTGACTAATTAAGGAAATTTTGAAGTTCGTTGACCTCCTAGGAACTTTTGGCAAAGTTCAGTGACTATTCAGGGTATTAACTCCATGTTTATGACACTAGGTCTCATTTTGACAAAGTTATACAATATTTCAAAAGACTCAACTTTATAGTATGTTTACTTAAGTTTATGAGACCAGTCTTCTTGTACATACTATCGAGTTGGTATGTAAGCTCAAAAGGGTCAGGTTTCTCGAAATAGAGCATTTAAAGATGAGTTCAATTTGTAATGTACTAAGAAAAAAGATATGAAGGCTCGTAATTGGATACAATTTGTACAATTATTTGTGCCATTTATCTTTTTAACTCAAGAAAACCTTGGAACCAAATAAAAGGTACCACTACGGATAATAAATATCATTAAACAGCAATATGTCACTTTTTAATTCTTTTCTAGCTGGTTATTCAATCAATCAATTTAAATATATGTTAAATACCGCAGATAATCAAAACAATAAACAAAGCAGTAAATAAGACATAGATGTTCACATAGAAACTCAATTGGGAAAAATTCCGAACACTTTGTCAGTCAATTCACTATAAACAATTTTAACAACTTACAGTCTATCAGATTAGACTACTCGTACTATCTAATTTCTCGATTGTACTCTTAACAGCTCTCCCTAGATCTCGTGCTTCCCTGCACCAATTCTTAGCTGTTGTTACCAAAGCTCTCTGCGAAATCTGATACCCTGCAGCACTCCTAGTTTTCTGAAATCGTCTATTACCCGTGGATCAACGAATAACACCTTAGTCTTCATAGATTGGCTTCCCTCGATTTTCAAAACTCTAACCAGATGGAAAGGCAGTTTGGTATTTGGATTATTGGAACGATGTTTTTCTCACCAAAACAATCAAAACAGATGAATGTTGAAAGATAAAATAGACTGAATCTCTCACGGATGAAGCTCTCTCAATGTTCAACCTTACAAATTTTCGTACACATGTGTTTTGGTATATGTATGTTAGGAAACGAATTGGCCGGGTAAAAAGCATTTAATTCGCGAAATAAATTTTTTCCGAATAACCACGTCACTTGAGCGAGGGCTCAGTGACGATCGAACGACAGTCTGTCACTCAAATGAAGGAGGGGCGACAGTTCAGCGACTATGTTTATATTTTTGTAGTTCAAGTCAAACCTCGACGACAGTTTAGCGAAAATTCACGCCGTTTTTTTTCTTTTCTCATTTTGTCATTCTTGAACCCTAGACCTAATAACCCTATTTTCAACTATTTGCACATTACTCGTTGACTTTTTAAACATAGTACAATTCAATCATTTTGTTTACATAATTATCAATACAAAACATCTAAAACCTAACAAATTTGATTTTGCTAATTTATAGATATTAACAAAATTTGCAACATACTTATCGAAATACAAGATTCAACTTGTAATTTTGGGCACACGATTTTTTTTCCTAAAACAACAACATTGCCAAATCTCATGTTTTTGTTTTGAAAGGGTGAATCGGTTGTGCTAATTGATATGCATTTGATTTATTCCATCACTCAAGTCATAAATTTTATTTTCCACGTTACAAATATTATCAGTCTAGTAAAAAAAAAAAAATCAGTTATTTGGACCAATAAATCATTTGGGACACCTTACACGTTGCATATATTACTGGACTAATTATAAGTTAGAAATTCATTATTAAGGTTTTGAAGCCTTATTGCAATCATTACACGTTTGAGATCAATTTGAAATTTATCAGATTTCTAGGGACTAAGGTGGAAATTAGGGAAAAGTATATTTTTTCACTATTCATAATTTTGATATTTTGTGCTAATTGGGTTTTGTAAATTTAATTCGAAAAAGGATTAATTTGACCATATCGGATCCATAGAACCCAGTCAAATAGTGCCCATTCTAGCACTTAGTCATGGGAAAAATTCATATTTAAGGTGTATTCTTTACCTCAATTCAAAAATAAGGTAAATAATTTGAAAATTCAAAAATCAGGTATGGATTTAATTAATTAAAAATATTTATTAAATAATGAAAATAAAGTCACAATTTGTGATTAATGGTCACAGATTCATAATTATAAGTTACAGATTTATTTAATGGTCACGTATCGTCAATTTTGATTATTTCGAGGTCACAGATTTTTAAATTAGTTTATCACAGATTATTTTTCAGTCACGTATTATTAAGTTTTTAGGTCACGGTTGAGTAATTGGTCACAGATATTACCAAACATTTGGTCACAAGCTACCGCCACTATCACCAATACTTGGTCACAGGTCACAGATAGACCAACACAAACTAACCAACCACAAAACACACAACAGGATGAAAATTGAACCTCAACAACAACATATCCGCCGCCGCCGCCACCAATAGCCAACCACCAACAATAGATTCGCCACCAACAACAGCAAACATAAACAGCCAACCACCAATCTGTCACCCCACAGATCCGCCAACAACAAACAACAACAGCCAATCCGCCACACCCACGGCGTCAAAGTAACACACCCACACACTAAACTGCCAGTCAGCCTAAAAAGCAAGAAAAACACACTAAATCGTGACAAGGTGGCCGGCAGCGGCTGCCGGTCATAGCAGCTGGCAACTTGTTGCTGCTGCCGGACCCGGTGGAGGAGAGGGGAAATGAGGGGGAGGGGTGAAATGGTAGATGAGACGGAAGAGAGAGGGTGAGAGAAAGCAGTGAGAGCAAATATGGATAGGAAATGAATTAAGGTTTGAAATATTAGTATTATAATATTTTTTAAATATTTAATTCATACCTAATTTTTTATTAGATAAAACTTGTACCTGAATTTTGAATTAGGAAGTTTAAACCACTGGTTTTTTGTAATTTCCACCTTAGCCATAGCTAATTATCACTCCCATGTAGTAATTACAGCCAACCTATGAAATCCAGGTTTTAGAAAATATTTTACTTGAATTATTCTTATTTTGATTTTTTAAAGTATATTCATGCTTCCAAGAAATATAAAGTTCAAGATTAACAAAAAAACATCGAATTATTTTCTCTCAATGTAATGCACATCACCTCCAAGACTATACAACACGAACAACCGCCTCCAATAGTGACGGATAAGAACATTTTGAGTTAGGGAGACATAATCAAATACTGTACAAATTGAATATTTTGTTATCGATTTTTGAACAAATCAAACTTGGCTCAAAAAAACGCAAATTTACGTTTAAAAAACATTCCTTTATTAGGATTTTGCTCATCACAAGAAAACGTATATTTACATTTAAAGAATTTTATAGTATACTAGGTGTAAACAACGTGCAATGCACATTTGCTTAGTTTATATTTAATAATTTTGTTTAAGAAATAATTTGCTGGGTCATATTTGGTGTTGGTGGTTTATAGTTGCTGAAATTGGATTTTTAAGCATTATTCAGTCCAAATGTTGTGATAAAATGTTCACCCTCTTAAGCATTTTATTGTTTCACAAGCCATTGTTCACCCCCTTGAGCATTTTATTGTTTCAAATGCCCTTTCAGAAGCTGTGCTTCCACATCAAACTAATTGTATTTCCTATCACTAAACACTGATTTTTTACCAGAATGCATGCAGCTTAAGTAACTACAAATCAGGTGCAAATTTCAGTTCCATCAGGTCAAGTATCAGGCTGATCAGCATACATTAGTATGAACAATAATTCAAGGAAAAAGCTAGACAGTAATTCCAGATACATTAGATAATTTAACGGTAAGAAGCCAAGCCATAAGACGTAATTTAAAGCTACTATAATCGAATAATGTTCAATCCATTACACCATCAACTGAATTCATTGACAAAACACCATCAAAACATCAATCCATTACACTATCAACTAAATTCATTGCCAAAACACCATCAACATAATTCAAACACCAAAAAAAAAAAAAAAAGACAATAAACATTCTTGACAAAACAATATTTGTACTACAAGCTTAGTTGAATCCATATCAAGCTTTCCCCTTGCCTTTTCCTTTCACATCCACACTTCTTTTCCCCTTGCGAAATGTGATGTTCAACGATATCTCGATGCCTCATCGTTCAGCTATTCTAGCTAGGTGGTCGAACATATTCGGAAAATCTTCAACTTCCTCGAACATATTCCATGTGCACACCATGGGCATCGCAGTTTCATCGTGCAGTCACTAAAGAAATGCTCCGAGAACACTAACATTTCTACGTCTCATCCTGGAAGCAACAACAACAATCAAATTTAGTTGCCTCGATATTTTTTGGCACCAAGCATACTGAAATTCACATAAATAGAAATCATATGATAATTATCTCTGCATCTTTCATGGAGGTATTCTTTAGCCCCTTCTCTTCTAAATTCACTGTTTTTTTCTTAAATAGTAAGTTCTTATTAACAGTAGCCTGTAAGTCTAGCTTTTTCCTTATGAAATGGGCAAGTTCTGCCCCAGTTAGCTCTTTCAAATATTCATCTATTTCTTATTCAGCAATCGACATTGAACTAAATACTGCTAGTTGCCCTGTTTACCGCCTGATAACAACATTATGCAACCTAATATGATTTCATGATTGTTAAGATGCTTATTCTACCATATAATGATAGTTTATTGATCTAACAACTATTAGCTAAACAACCCAACTTTCAGATTCAGCCTCATTGATGCCCTAAGCTAGTTCCTCAAATGTTGAATACGTAAGATTCAAAATAAAATCTTTTATTGGCCATACAAACGCCTCAGTAATAACCATTTGCTCCTAATGATAAAAGATATCATCTATAAGAAATCTATACTAATAAAAAAATTCCACTTGCTCCTAATGACATAAGATATCATCTATAAGAAAATATATACTAAAAAACAAATTAAGGAATGTAAAGCTACAACATTTTCTACAGGTCATATAGAGACACCGAAACTTGCAAAGAGCAAACAAAGATGGTCTTATCTACTTGTTCAGGTAATGCCATATTATTAAGCTCACCTGATACAAGATTTAAACTATCTATATATCTCAAATGAATGACCCTCTTTTTTCATTTGGAGGTTTTTAAACAGTGTCCTATTACCTACAAAGGCTCTCCTAACCGAAACAAGATTTCACTTCATCAAAATGAAAGAATCTATCTAATCTTCATATTCCTCCACTATATTCTTTTTTTTAGCCAAACTCCACTTTTAACTTCGGACCCCGATGCCAACACTGTCAACAAACTAAGACTACCATCACTCCACTCAAAGCCAACACAACACACCACTGCAGACCTCGTGACCCAAGTATGACCACTGGCCAAAGTCATTAGGGACCATCACCCATCAACTTAAGTTATCGACAACCTGCAGACAACCTACCTTCAATTTACCTCTTCTCCGTTATCAAGTGTCACTGTCACCTACCAAGAATACCATATCCATTAAGGAAATATGATTCCTAATTCTTGTTTTGTTTCACTAAATCATGAAGCTCTTTTTGAGAATTTTAGACAGAATATAATATAATGTTTTTTGATGTTTTAGATATTTTTCTCCCTCTTTCTAACTTCACGTAGTTGAGTTGTTGGGGAAAATCATCATCTACAGAGGATTGGGGGGTGGCAGTATTTCCTTTTCCTTCTCAAATTTAGATGCAACATTGAATATTAGTGGAGTTACTTCCAAACAATTTTTCAAGTAAACTGTTAGCTAAAATAGTTTATTGATCTAACAACAGTCAACAGAAATTTTGAAATCAGAAAAACAAAATCTGGTTAATTGCAGTTGGTGACACGCAGAAGGGAGCCTAGTTGCTGGCGGTGGTGACGCGATATGGAGATTTGGGTGATTGTCGCCTACTTGCTGCTTCGGGGCATCCAGCATTTGAACCGTTTCAAATCGATGAACAGGGGATTCAAGGTAGCTTCAGGCGGGACGGGTTCCAAGCGCTATCCATTGTTCGTCGCTGGACTCCTCAAAATCCGCCACGAAAGGATAGCACTATCTTGACAAAAATTACCCTAAAAATCCAAGACATCTGGTCATTTTGTCCAAGATGTCCTTGAGAGTCTCAACCTTGTTTGGTATCCTTTAGTTTCAAAATATATTTTTTTCTCTTTTATTTTCAATTACATATTTTCAAAATGGGCTCAATTAGTTGACTTGCTTACTAGCAGCTTTGACAAAATCCCAAAAGGTACCCATGTTTGGTATCTTTTAGTATCAAAATATATTTTTCTATTTTATTTTCAATTACATATTTTCAAAATGGGATCAAGTAGTAGCTTACTAGCAGCTTTGACAAAATCCAAAAAGGTACCCCCACCCCCCACCAACCAAAATCATGTACATTATGTTTCCCAATGTGATATTGGGGGGTTTGA
The DNA here is from genome assembly GCA_019097785.1 of Fraxinus excelsior. Lineage (NCBI taxonomy): Eukaryota > Viridiplantae > Streptophyta > Magnoliopsida > Lamiales > Oleaceae > Fraxinus > Fraxinus excelsior. The sequence goes on from CM032626.1 coordinate 14,573,131, forward strand.
ATGCTCTCTTTGACACATAGATGGAAAAATTGGTGTCTATAATTAGAAGTGGCATTGAGATAGTCGAGTAAAATTCTTTCAATAAAGCTAATTATACAAATGTAGTTGACAACCACGTGTTGTCAAAATTCGGACCATTGATATAAAAAAATAATATTTAACAATTTTTAAAATGAATGGATTTGATAATGTCAAGCATGTAATTGTCAATTAATCACTACCATGTTAAAAGAGAGGATGGTCAAATCACTGTTCATTTGTGCACCATCCATTTCACATTGAAACTAGTTTCTCCACTATTCACGATCTGATTTTTATACCGTGATTCCCTCAATATCTAGCCATCTTTATTGACCAATTGGTATATATTTTCTTCTTCAACGTCCAATTACAGTTGATATTTTATAAATATTTTATCCTCAAACACCACTCCGACAAAGAATACTATTGATTCATAACTTATCAGTTGAACAATGGAGAAACAATCTCAAATTTTTATTGGGATACCGTTTCTAAAGAAATTAATGAAAGACTCCAGAAGTGCAGTCAAATAACATTTGCAGAAATGGCGACCAGCTGCAAATTGGGTCGATAACATACGAAGTAAGAAGAAAAAACTAATGAATTGAAGGTGTTATTTTCAACAGAAATAGAAAAGGAGGAAAAGCTAATGAAAAACAAGTGTGTATCCGCACAATACAAAGATACACCGTGTCTCAGTATTGTACGGAGACATGACACTTCATGTCTCCATATTGTACGGAGACACAGAGTCGTGTCTCCGCACACGGTCTTCTTATTTACCAAAAAAAATTACTTATTTACATTTTACACAAACTATAAATATAATTTCACTTATTAATAATTTAATTCAAAAACATTGGAAAATATTACATTCTATACATACGTGAAAATCAAAATTCCTTTCGATCCCCGTCGAGGACGTTGCCCCTGAACCCCCCCCCCCCCCCCCCACAGGTGCCCCTTGACTTGACCGACAGGTAGATCCCCGTCGTGAGCAATCCACAAGAGCCGATGCTCCCTCAACCCCCACGAGATGTAATACCCCCCCTAATATCGTATGCTTTCAAAAGTTTTGTTTACTTTATCTTCTCTTTTCTACCTTCATATTGTTGCTTAATTATAAATTAGCAAAGTTGTTTTTTGTTAAATCATTATCATATGTGCTTGTATATTTCAAATGTTTTTGTGAACTTACTTGGAGAATTTCTACCACATATGATCTTCTTAATGACAAGAGCACATACTCGAGATCAAAATTGTTTGTGATCATAGCATGCTAAAAGTACGGATTCTTTAACCATTCATAAGTAATACTTTTTGTTCATTGAAGTAATATTTCAGTTATAAAATCAGTAATACCTTAGTCGATTACTTTTGATCACACCCTCTTTCACTTCTCCCTATAATACTTGCAACGACTAACATACAAATGAGTATACTTGTAAAAATTTTCATCTTTATACTTATCATCTATTATTGTCATTAAATAAAGTACATCACTAATTTCTATGCAGATAATAGAAACTATTTTCCATTTCTGTAAAGATCAACTGAAACTCGGAACTTCAAGGATTATTAGATAATATTTTTCATTATTAAATTTGATTAGATAAAAACTTATCGATGTTTCACAATGCCATTACTATGATACACTAATATTACCTTAAAAATATCAAAACTTGTACATTTTACGGGCGTACACTAGTATTATCAAAAAAGGTGGTATATGTAACATGATTATAATTCTCTTGCCAGATCCATTACATCATGATGGTATTCAAAGAGCGGGGGGAATGCCTTTTTTTTTTATTAAAAAATAAAATATCGAATGTCACTTTATCATTTTAGAATGAGCTCAATATTTTGAATATGCTTTATGCATTAATTCCTTAATTAATGAATATTGACTGTGCGTTCTACCTATGATCATCACCAACAACAAAAAAGGTTAATGTGATTAATTGAACCAAAACTAGAAACCCTTAGTAGCATCTCGAATTAGAAATAGGGGTGACAAACGAGCCGAGCTTACTCGACCGGCTCGTGGACTTTCCCAAAATCGGGGTTTTTTTTTTTTTTCAAAAAGGCTTATTTTATATAATTTAAAAAAATGGACGAGCCGGTAAACTTTAGCTGGCTCGGCTCGGCTCGACTCGCCGAGCGCCCAAGAGCGACGAGCTCGGGGCACAAGCCGAGCTCGCCTGTAAACCATTTAGCTCGGCTCGTTGTCAACAAGCCACGAGCTCGACTCGACCCATTGCCACCACTAACTAGAAGAGATAATTTGACTTTTTTAGTAGGCCTATTCAAAATTCTCAAAATCCTCTCGTAAAATTTGGTTGATTTTCACTAGAGTCTAGTTGAGAAAATTATTGTGTCAATTTATCTACCTATTTCAATAACTATGCATTGAAAACTCATCGTTGTGTCATTATTCCAAACCAAATGGGCACCACAAATTTGTCAAATTTATTACACTAAACGCATCATTTTCTTATCACTTTTCTTGTGCTTTTATTCAATGGCTGTCTGGAAAGAAGTCATTTTCTTGCGAGTAAAATGTCACGTCTACTGATGCTCATTGCATGGAAACATTATTTTTTTAACGAGAGTAGTAATATGGAACGTTATACGAAAACAATAATTTAATTTGTGCTTCCAATATTGTCTTTTTAAAAAGTTATTGAGCATTAAAGCCATGTTTGATTTTGATTAAAATTTTGATTTTAATTTACGTCAAATTCAATAATTCATTTCAATCACATATTTAATGGATCCCACAACTTTTCAACATTACATTTCATCAATTTCTATCAAAATTTACTAAAAATCTGATTTTAATCATCACCAAACAGGGACTAAATTTAAAGAAGGAATGCATTAAACTATTCTAGTTTGAATACTTCCTTCTATATGTCTCTTTTTTTTTTTTTTTTTGGTGTACCTAAAATTGTTGGCCTCATCTTATGAGTCATATTCTTGTACGTTATCAAACATGACCATATCTTCATTACCATGTGCCTCACGGTAAAGGTCTTGTTGATAAGGTTCTGCATCAAAACAACTCATAATGATATCTCAAATCACGTCGTTCGTGCATACATCCTCAAACATGGTAAACTATCATAACTTTAGGAATGATCATGTTATCCCAAATCGGTGGATTGTCCTCATCATTCATCATGCAATCCCCGAGATCCATACTACCAAGTAGGGCTGGACAAAATGTCTGAACCGAATAGAACCGAATCGAACTGAACGGGTTTTCTTAAATTAAAAACCCCGAACGGGTATCCGAATCGAGAACCGACGGGTTTGGTTCGGTTCTCGGTTCTAGACCAAGAACCGAATAACCGAATATTTTTTTTGACAATTGGACATTTGGGCTTCAAGTATATTGAATATAACCCAAACCGACCAACATAAAAAAAAAAAATTGAAAAAAAAAACCATTGAATATAAAAGGGACAGAGCCCTAGAATTTTCGGTCTTCTCTTCTTCAAAACCGACCAATATTAAAAAAAATTGCAAAAAAAAAAGCCACTAAATATAAAAGGGAAAGAGCTCTAGAATTTTCGGTCTTCTCTTGTTCTTTTCTCTCCAATCCATTCCCGCCGCACAACATGTTTCTCATCTAATCATGGGTCATTTTCTCTCAACTTGAAGAAGTCCTCCTCCTTCTAGTTCTCACACTAAGTTGGAGTACTCTCGTATTTATTCTTTTCATATTTAAGAGACGTGAGATTTTACCCTCTTAACGCTGACGTGCTTTCGTTCTTTTATCGTGTTTACAATAACAAGTTTTCTAAGCCTTCCAAGAGTTTTGCACAGAGATTTCCAGCTCTAATTACTGAATTCTTTTTCTTTACATGGTACTCAAGAAATTGTTAACATTTTAATGGTACATTACATAATTGGTAAGTATTTTTAATACTTTAAAATATTACGTACATTTGTAAAAGCTAAGATTGAACCTGGTCAATATTCACACACAGATTCACTCGGTGAAAGTACTGAGCACGTTGGGTTTGCCTCACTTCTCACAATGTTTTTAGAAAACGAGAATGATTTTGGTACCACTTCTCAAAATGGAGAATATAGTTAGATGCTTTTATATGTTACATTTTGGTGGGTAAGCAGTGAAGCAGTAACTGTTTGAGGGAAGCAGCAAAAAAAATTGTGATCTATATTGTTAGTACTAAAGTATTAGCATTTTGTGAAAACTTTATAATATGTTATGGATTAATTATTCAAGACGCACAGACAAAGTTTTCTAAATGTATTTATATAGTGTTATTATAAATGTTAAAAAAAATAATTATAGTAGGAACCGAACAGAACCGAACGGAACCAGAATTATATCTGGAACCGACGGTTCCATTTACTAAATACCCGAAAATTTTTGGAACCGAAAAAATCGAATCGAACCGATCCGCGCCCACCCCTACTACCAAGATCACTCGTAATGATGATGTCATGAATCATGCTATTGGCCCTACATCCACATCTTGATTGACTATAGATGAATTATCCGACTCTTGTGTTCTATTTGAAGTCCCAAATATTATATTCACCAAGTAATTCATTACTTCCTTCAATTATGGCCTTGTAGGCAATGTTTCTTAAAGCGATTACAGAGTCCTTTGTTTAAGGGACTTGTCATCCATGCCTCCAAATATGCCCTTATTTGTATTAGCATGAACGTCCTTTGATTTCTCAAATAATTGCAACTTGATCCCAGAATTATCGAAATTTTGCAATTCGGTCTACCATGAATTTAAAATTTTGAAAAGATAAAATTTGATTATATATGCGTTGTGCAGCATTTATAAGTTCCACGACATATTTAGACGTAGAGAACTAAATATAATAATTGATAAATTGTATTACGTGGTTTGTTTTAAGTGTTTTTAATATCATTTTATAAAGCGTAAAGCGTGGTTATATAACAATGTCAAATTTCAAGCCTTTACAAACCTAGGTGGATTTAGACGTAAAAAAGCGTAAAACGTGACCAAGTTTCACGGGGTGCCTTTTTTCTTGGCACAGAAAGGAATATCGAACAGTAGTAGTCTGCTCCATCACACTACATTTCACATTCTCTCGATCTTTTCGCGATGAAAGAGAAATTTGATTACAATTTGTAGAAAGCTTGCAACATAAAATTGAGATGTATTGAAAGTAAATTGATCATTGATTGATTGAAAGTAGGAAATTACAATGGCTAGTGTAGGGGGCGGACACTAGAAAGTTTGAAAGATTAATACCCCCTATAATAGCTTGCGGGACAAAACCCTAAGCGATAAGAGTAGACGTTTAAATGATGAGGAATCATACTAAACGTTTACTAATGTAGGAGCTATTTTACAATTGAATAAACTATTACGATAGAAATGAAATTACAACTCAAATTTGAACTAATATTTACAATGTACGATCGAAATTGGGCAAACTGCAACTGCAATAGGATCAAGAGACTTAAGTAAAGATGTGGTCCTTGACACCAAATGATGAAGTCAAGCTTCACACTTAGACAAAGTCGAGACAAAACTTCAGCATGATTTTTAAAACACTGTATTTTTTCTATTACTATTCAATTTACATGTAAGTGACAAACATAACATGCTGGTTGTCATTACGGATTGTGAAGAGCCTCGCTAATTTCTCTGTTTTATTTTTTGGTTAATTTTTTAAAATAAGCAATGATACAGGATAGCATGTGTATACGAGATAATTTTTTCTAAAACAAGCATGACTAGCTCTTTTTAAGTGTTGTAATGGACCAAACGATCGATACACACGTTACAAGTTGTCTGAATATGATTCCCCATTTCCAGTTTGCAGTCCTCTCAGCTGATGTAGACGATCAAATGGGTCGTTTTGGATTATCTCAACAAATCTCTCTTCGTTCTCCCTTTTCGATTGAGTCGTGCACCTTGTTCCGATGGCTTTAATTTAAAAGCCGCCTTTATTTTGTTGTAAAGTTACTTAAGATTACATTTGTCGATATGAAACTCATATTTTATGACTTGAATGTAATATTATTTAGTCTCGGCGGTATTAAGTATTAATTTTGTGATAGTCTGATCACCGTCACATTATTACCGATGTTAAAACTACTGGTACCGAATAACACTATTCCTTAATGAAAGTGTTTATCGAGGCACAACCACATGGTGTCTTATTAGCCTTTGTAGATTGTTAGAAGAAAGCTTGACTATTAATAATTCTTTTATCGAGCAAGTAGTGCACATTGTCTTATGTAATCTTATATTAGTAATCGAGCACGTTCGAAATCGGAGTGACCCTTCATGTCAAATTGATAAGTCACGTCTACTAATAACTCGGACAGCTTCCTGAGAGATTCATTTTTAACAAACATTGACTTGTCCGCGATTAAGACAATGTGTCATCCATTAGGATTAGGTATATATACCAAACAATTATTTTTCAAATAGGAATTAAAGTGGTAGATCTTTTGGCCCCATATCACCGTGGGTAAAAAACGAACTACTTGGAGGAGCTTGAATTGGTAAAACGATGCTAACTGTACTAGCATTATCGAATACAGCAACAAAGATTCTTCAAATTCCCTTATCGGGGACGAGCTTGTAGACTGCTGAATGGAAAATGAAAACTTGTATCATTTGTCTTCCGATCTTTTTGCTTTCACTTATTGATATGCTCAAACTCAACAGGTCACCTCGCTTAACACAAGGTTGTTGTTGAAATATCAACTATATTTGAGCAAAATAATTTAATCTTCGCAAGATCATGCGAGATGAAAATTCAATTCTTTAAGTACCAATTCAAGTTGAAAGCAAAATAAAACTTCATTAAAATGAATATATGAGGACTATGGACTATTTAACAAAAAAATTATAAGAATCTCGTCATCGAAAACTAAGAGCATAACAATGATGAAATATTAGAAATTTAAAACATGTTTGGAAGTGTTTATAAACCCGACAAAGTAGGTGTTTATAAAATGATTTAAATTATAATCAGATATAAATGAGTGATAAGTAAGTAAATAGTAGTTATGCTTTATTCGAAATGTGTGAATAAAAAATTATTCGAGTTTGCATAGACAAATTATAAAATGAGCCAAACATAGCTCGTTCGTCTTTAAAAGATGGACACCTATTATGTATGAGATTATTTTTAACCACACATTCACGGAAAACAAAAATATTCTATACGTCCTTCTAAAAATTTTCCTTACTTTTTAATCATACATTTTACTAAAAATATCATTCAAAACTCTTTTTTCCCTCCAATTAATGGGAATCAAACCGGCACTACAATGGAATAATGTTAAGGTAGATTAGGGAGTATTGTTCTAAAACAACATTAATTTGGTGTTATTTTGTAATTCATGACAAAATTTTAACTTATTAATCTTTTACTTCTAATTACTTGTATAAATTTTTTACTTATAAGTAATTGTCTTTATATATAAGTGATATTTTTATTTATAAGTAACTTTTAACTTATATGTGAAATTTTTTATTTTATATAAGTTTTTATTTATATGTAATTTTTTAAGTTGAATAATGATATGTAATTTCACTGGGTTGTAACCCCAGTATACGTGACGTTGGTGTGGATCATTTAATATCACATCAATGTCACCCAAAATGAGATTGTAACCCCAATGAAGTTAAATAACATTATTTTTTAAAGTTATGAGGGAATTATATACTTAGAGTAAGTTTTGGGTGTAACCATCAAACAATTACTTTATTTAATCATAATATTTAGTCCTTGTTTGGTGTAAATTCAATTTCAAATTTTAATTTAAGTCAAATTTAACAATTAATTTTAACTACATATTTTATGAGATCCATAATTTTCAATCATACATTTCATCATTTATTATAAAAAATTAATAAAAATCTGATTTTAATTTCCACACATCAAGAGATTTCATCACGTCTTGCGTCATCCCCATCAAGTGTGTGGATGATGGCATGGACCTATTTGGTTCCCCACAAAATGAGAGGCTCTGACGTTTTCTCTTGCCTGTCTATTTCATCCCTATTTGTATTTTAAGCCATTGATTCCTGCACTTATCATATTATTGTTAAATTTTTTAATTTTTCATTTTGAGTATAAAACGTCACATTAACCTCATTGTTCGTCTTAAGGCCATTTCAAGCACTACACCAAAATTTGAGGTAAATTTTGTTCAATTTCACACCAAACTAAAAATTATCTCCAATCCATTATTCAAAACTTACACTAAATGAACAGTGTTTAATCATTTTCTTCAAATGTTTGATTACTAACAATTTATTTATTTATTTTACAACTAATTTATTAAATTATTCACTTGTTTTACGTATTGTTTTCTTAAAATAATTATAGAGTGATGTATGTATGTAGTCGTTGTGATATATTTTGTGTTAAACTTTAAATAATTGTGTTTGTTACATTTAATTTTTTTTATTCTTAGTTTAATTAATTCCTCAACTATTATTGACTACATTATTAAAACTTATTACAAATGCCTTACTCTTTCCTTATTATAATTGAATTAATTCAAAAATTATTTTTTTGGACGACTCTTTCCTTTCTTAATGCCTATTTAATTATTTCGTTTTTTCGATATTTATTGAATTTATTAATCATTTAAACCATTTGAAAACATTATCATTAACTATTATTTATGATGAACATACATTTGACATATTAATTATTTTACTTTTTGTTTTTCAATATGTATTTAATTTATTTAATCATATTTGACAGATCTATTACATTTCCGTTTTTCAATATGTACTTGATTTTATTTAATCATTTTGAAAAATTTATAATATAATAAATATCACATCTGATGAGAATCATTTTTTGGATAATTTTATCCTTAGGCTTATGGTGTGTTTGAGCCACATTATTTTAGAATAATATATTCTTGAATAGTAGATTGATGAAAAATGTGTGATTGAAATAAAAAAGAAAAAATTATTGATGTGATGGAAAATATTATTTTATTGAAGCATGTGTGGTCGACAATGAGTAAAATAATGAAAATGAAAATTTTAATGTGTACCTAGCAGGGACTTATTATAATTTAATTATTTCGATAATGCATTACTTTTCATTTTTCAATGTCTATTTAATAATTTCAATAATACCACACTTTTTGTTTTTCAATATATATTTAATTTATTAATCATTTAAACAATTTGAACAATATTATCATTACTTAACAATCCTTCTTTCTTGTTCTAGTTTCCTTGAGTTCCACAAGATCGTTGGTGGCCTGACCGATTCGATTTTCTCAATTGTAGAACCTACCTCATGCAATTGCTATAATCGTCTATGAAGGTGATAATTGGCTTTTCGATCATTTCTCCAATGGGCGATGATAGATCATATAATCCTTAATCACCTAAATTTAAATCACTGAATATTACTAAAATGAATAAAATCAATCTAAAAATTTGTTAGAATTGCGATGCAACTATTGTTGGTGTAGCTAAAACGCTAGTAAAAAATTAAATTAAAGTCAATAAACAATCATAACCACACTTTATTGAATTCATCTTTTCATCAATTTTTTAACTACACATTTCATTAATTTTTTTTTTTATCAAAACGTACTAAAATATGATTTTAAGCGAATAATGCTATTTATCATTATGATAATGGAAAATCGGTAATATGATAATTCATACGGAATAATGAGATTGAATAATTTAATTTTTATGAGAGATAGACAAAAGTTAGAAAAAATGTGAGGAATAATTGATCGTCACATCAACAATATTTCATCATCATAATCATAAATAACATTACAATTTAAGTACACGAAAAAGGGACCGATTTCATTTAAAAGGATTTGACTTTTATTTGATTTTTTTTCATCTCTAGTGAAATATATATTACAAAACTTTCCAGGTTGACCAAAAGTAATGGTTAAACATTAATGGCCCCACAAATTTCTAGAATTTTGATTAATTTATCACCTAAAATTAAATAAAACTGGACAATCAAAAATTACAAACAAACCCTACTTTGATCCCATCACTCAAATGTCAAAACCCCTAACCAACCATGGTTTATTATAACTACCACGTGTCCCAGCTAAACAATCCAAAAAGGAATATGAATATCTTTATTTTCAAAAATTTCATTTTTTAAAAATCATTTTCAATTATACATTAATTCAATAAAATAATTTGAAAATAAATTCAAATTTTTTCTATTTTTTAATTACATGCTCTTAAAAAAATTACTATTATAAAATTCATTTTTTTGTCCAATGAAGCTTAAACATAGCTTTAATCTCTCTTCCATTAAAAGAGGCAATCCATAGTTCACTATTTATTCAGGACATATTTTTCTTTCTCATTTTATCCCCACTTCTCTCCTCATTTCATCCCCCACTAATTAATTGTTTCTTCTCATTGTATCCTCCGCCACTTACCGTTCGACTATGTAGATTTCCATTTTCTCATCTCAATAGTCAATATACCTCAATTGTTGACTTCACTTTGAGATTTACATGGGGAAAAAAAAAATTTGACCGTCTTTATCTTAATTAATATGTGTAATTATATAAAAAAAAATTGTACAAACCGGCATGACAGAGTAATGTAAAAAAACAATCTTTTTTACTTCGCACAATGCGGAGCATTGCTCTGTGTGCGGAGACACGGGACACCCCGTGTCTGAGTTTTTTTTTTTTAAATAACATTCTCCATTTTTTTCATTTTTTTTTATAACTTACATCCTTTTCTTATGGTTAACTGCTCATTTTATGCTTGAAATCGATTTTATCCTTTGTATCCCTCTTACTGCTAAAAAAAATTGCCGGCGTAATTATAAAAATCTTTTCGAAAAAAAATTTGCGAAAAAAATTTGCCGACGTAATTTTTGTTGATATTTTAGAAATATCTTTTGGTATTCTAATTGATATTTTATAAATAACTTCCCCTCACATAATAATCAGAACCCAACAACAAGCCTCTAGTGCCTCTGCATGCGGAGAGGAAGCGTCCTCCGTGTGCAGAGACTGATTCCTTAGTCTCTGCACGCGGAGACTTCCAGATTTTTTTTAATAATAACATTCTCCATTTTATTTTTCTTTTTAAGTTTCTTGCTTTACATGTATAAAATTAGAATTTCTTACGAGTATTCGCACCCATGCCTTTTTTCGCTAATAATTCTATTTATTTACATTTCACACAAACTATAAATACAATTCACGTATTAATAATTTCTTTTAAAAACATTAGAAAATATTCAATTTCATACATACACAAAATTAAAATTCCTTTCGGGGGCGTTGCCTCCATGATCCCCGCGACCGACAGATCAGGTCAATCCCTGTCGGGGGAGTTGCCCCTCGATCCTCGCAAAGTTTACCTTTTTTTTTTCCCCAATTTTACTGTAAGTCACAAATTCATATTATTTTTTTATCAATACATCATATCTAAATTTACTCTATTCAATAAAGTTCATTTCCTAATTTCATTTTATATATATACTCTACCATAACCTCAAAAATAAAACAACCATGTATTGCATGGGTCAAAAGCTAGTATATATTATTAAGGTTAAAAATATCATAAATAAGTAATTATGTTCGGGCTACAATGTTAAATTTGTTGCAACACAACTTAATTAAAATCAAGACCTTCAAATTTTGTTTATAGTAGAATTTATGTGTCTAACTTTTTTTAATTGAATTATTACCTCAAGCCTTTTATTCATCTCTCTCTTTTTGTTCGCATGTTTTGAGATGAAGAATTTTTTTATTTTTTTTTTCACATTTTGATTTATTGTTTCTTAAAAAAGATCAACGGATAAGCCATTTTATACATTTTCAATGAATTTTTTGGACATTAATAAATATGACATATACTAATTAATAGAAGATTAAAAATAACAATACTTCGGAAAAAAAGATTGAGGACATAAGACCATCTTCAATGGTACAACAAATTTGGTGAAAAAAAATACTCAAATGGTAACACCAAATTTGGTGTAATTCATTATTCTCTATTTTGCCCTTCCTTTTTATTACAATAAATTTTTGTTCCTCCTATATCATTTTTATGTAAAATTTGATATAAAATTTGGTGGTAACTGCTAAAATAAAAACGATCGAGGACCTCAATTGCAAGTATAATTACAATCTCAGTTTATGTGGCGTTAATGTGACCTCAAATGATAGATTCTTTAGTCATTTAATTTCACCTTTAATTTAATCTATCATTTAAAGTCATCTAAACTGAGATTGTAAATCCCATTGATGATGAATACCATTTTTGTTTACAAAATGGAATAGCTGATATTTGGGATTTGTGATTGCGACAAAAACTCCATCAATTCTGGTCATATAATTCTATATAAAATTAATAACCAAACAAATTTATTAGAGAAACTTTCATATTCAATCCTTAACCTTTAACTTTGTGACAAATTAATCCCCAACCTTCGTAATCAAACTTATTCGTCAATTGCAATTTTTTTCTCTACTTATAAATATTTCATTTTCCTATTATTTACCGATTTTCAATTAAAATTATGGTAATGGTATTGAAACATAACAAAAAAACTTCAATTTCAACACGGTGCTAAATTTGGGAGTTGAAAAGTTCAATTTCGAAGGTGGAACAAAGGGACTAAGCGTGCAATTCTCCAAAATAATACTTGGACCATTTTTTTGTTTATTATAATTTAATATTATTACCTCATCAATATTAATAATATTACAGAAAGTGGGCCCCATGGAGAGGACGTGGGTGAAAACAGATACCTAAGCAGTGTGCCATATAGAGCTGTCCTTCACTCCTTGAAACTACACTCTCTTGTTTCTCTCTCTGAAAATATGTTTTAATTCATGGTGTAAAAGCCAGTTAGTGTTTAGGGTTTCTTTCTGTTCTCGCGCTCCTTTAGGTATGTGTTTTTGTTTTTTAATTTCCTTGTTCTTTGAGTCCCTTTTTCTGTGAGTGTTTTAATGGTAAATTGCTGTGAAGATGTTTATGTTGCTGCATTTTGTTGAAATATTTTGATTTTCTTCAAATCTGATCTTTTGTGGGTTTTTGAAGATGTTTTATAGGAACCTGGACTTATTTAGCTACAAAATCTTTTTTTTTCTCCCTTTTGAAACTTAATTCATGGCGTTGAAATCCAGTCAATTTTAGGGTTTCTTCGTTCTCCATCTCTTACGCCGTCGTCTTCTCCAAATCTCGAGTCTTTTAGGTAAAATTGCTGTTTCCTAGAAGCCCCTTTTTTTATCAGCGGTTTATTGTTAAATTTCTGGGTTTTTTTTCCCAAAATTACTGTAAAAATTGTTATGTGTTTGGTGCAGTTTTTTGAAATCTATTCATGTTATTTTGTTCAAAACCGCGACCGCGATGAAGGCCGATCTTTAGATTTACACTTTGTTTTTGTGGGTTTCTTAAGGTGTTCAGTTTTGACTCAGTTTTCTTCTCTTTTTGTATACCTTTTTAAGGGTTTTGTTTCGCATTTTTCGCACCCATTTGCATTTCCAGTTTTCTTCTTTAAAATATTTTTTCATGAAACTTCCTTTATTCCCGTTGTTTCGGTATTTTTGCTAAGTTTTTTTCTATTTTACAAAAAAAAGGCTGGTTTTTTACTACCTTATGGTGAATTGTTTTGATTTTTTTTTTTCTGGTAAATTTTGTGATATAATCCCATCTGTGGTTTTAAGGTGTTTATTAGATTTAGAACTCTAAATCTCCTTGGATTCTTTTGTCTTTTTGCCTTATTTTCTTATCATTTTAGTACCCATTTACATTTTCAGTTTTCTTCTCGGACTCTCGGAGTTTTTAAGGTATTTTTTACTTGAAATCCCTATTACTCCCTTATTTTTGGGTATTTTGTTTTGAGATTGTTCTTTTACTTGAAAAAATTTCTGTTTTTATCGCCTTTTGGTGATTTATTGTGATTTTTATGTCATATTTTTTGATATACCCGATCTTTATATAACTTGCTTCCCTTTTCGTGGGTTTTAAAGTGTTTATTAAGAGTTTTGACTCCTAAATCTCCTTAGATTTTTTTTCGATATATATATTTAAATGCTTAGCTATTTTTTTGATTTACTTTGATGTTTCTTTACGCAGAAGTGGTTTTTGACGAGTTATTTGTATTTTTAAATGCTTTTTCCCTCATTTTCTTCTCATGCAATTTGTTTTTCCTTCTTTTTTCCCTTTTAGTCCCATAGGAAGCAGTTCTTTTTTATTTTTATATTTTTGGCGGGGGAGGATGTTTGGATCTGCTTAAATTAATTTTTTATTGGCTACTAGTTTTTTATTTTATTTTTGGTTGCTCTCTGTTTTCAGTTTACTGACATGCATGTGCCATTTTGGTATTATTTTTTCCCTTGCTCTTGTCATGGACTACATTATTTGTTAGCTGCTTTTCTTTGGAGTTCTCTGTTTTTCTTTTCATTTTGGTTAATCATAATATCTCTTAACATATTTGTTGTTGCCAGACTTGCAGAATCACTGGTGAAACTTTTCTAAGATACCTGACAATGAATTCCTCTGAACAAGCTCATAATGGTGAACAAGAGCATAACGGGGCTGCGGATTCTTTGCCGCCTCCCCCTCCCGTTCCTCCTAATGTAACTCCAATAAAAGCGGAATCAGAACAAGCAGCGAAGAAGGTTTTTCGTGCTCCAATGGCTAGACGAGGCACAGGGACCAAGGGGAATAAAGTTCCCATTCTTACTAATCACTTCAAAGTGAATGTCTCCAATGTTGATGGGCACTTCTATCATTACAGTGTATGTTCTTGAACCCAACGGCTTTCCTATTTTGGTGGTACTTTTTTTGTGTTTTACTTAAGGTTATGTGTGGCTTACTTAATAATTTACTTCTCCTGATTTTGTTTCTTCTTAGGTGGCCCTGGCCTTTGAAGATGGTCATCCTGTAGATGGGAAAGGTATTGGCAGAAAAGTGTTGGACAGAGTTCAGCAGACGTACGACACTGAGTTGGCTGGAAAAGAATTTGCTTATGATGGGGAGAAAAGCCTTTTCACTGTTGGTTCACTTCCAAGAAACAAACTTGAGTTTACTGTTGTGCTTGATGATGTTACGTCGAATAGGTTTGTCTGAACATCTGTCGTTTCAATTGTTTCCATTGATGTTTATGTCTTTATGCTAATGCATGGTTTGTATGCAGGAACAATGGGAATGCTAGTCCTGGAGGACCTGGAAGTCCTAATGATAATGACAAGAAAAGGACGAGGCGCTCGTATCGATCCAAGACTTATAAAGTGGAGATAAGTTTTGCTGCCAAAATCCCCATGCAGGCGATTGCAAATGCTCTTCGCGGTCAGGAATCTGAGAACTCCCAAGAAGCATTGAGAGTTTTGGATATCATTTTAAGGCAGCATGCTGCAAAGAAGTAAGTTGTGCTTCTAGCTTTACGTCCTAGTAACGTGAATTAGATTATGCCTGTCTATGCTAAAATGTTATTTTACATAAGAGTCAAGACTTAAGT
This sequence comes from Fraxinus excelsior, assembly GCA_019097785.1. Taxonomy (NCBI): domain Eukaryota; kingdom Viridiplantae; phylum Streptophyta; class Magnoliopsida; order Lamiales; family Oleaceae; genus Fraxinus; species Fraxinus excelsior. The sequence continues at coordinate 14,588,641 of CM032626.1, forward strand.
TCTAATGGTAAAATAAGCAACTTACTTTCTGAAAGAGAGTTAAATAATAAAAGAACTAATTACATGTTTGGCAAATAAATAACTGTGCGACACTCTTAAAGCACATTTGTCACTCAAAGTCGTTATGACTTGATATGTACTTAACCATAATGTTCAATGTCAGGGGTTGCCTACTGGTTCGTCAATCATTCTTCGACAATAATCCGAAGAATTTCACTGACGTTGGAGGAGGAGTTCTTGGCTGTCGAGGATTCCACTCGAGCTTCCGAACCTCTCAGGGAGGCTTGTCTTTGAACATAGGTTAATATTCTGTTTGCATATTTTTACTTTAGAGACTCATTTTAACTAAATCGCCTTCCTGTTCAATAATTTCGTTGCAATCTTTCATTTATGATATCCTTTTCTGTTTGCAGACGTATCTACAACTATGATAATTCGGCCTGGTCCTGTGGTAGACTTTCTTATTGAAAACCAAAATGTGAAGGATCCCTTTTCTATTGACTGGGCAAAGGTAATGAACAATTTCACGTAGGCAATTGTATGTATTAAATTGAACCACTTCTTTAATCAAGAGTATTTTCTCATTGCAAACAAAATCTACTATAATTTGAACCACTCAGGCAAAACGTGTTCTGAAGAATTTGAGGATAACGACAATCCCTACTAACCAGGAGTTCAAAATTACTGGATTAAGTGACAGGCCCTGCAAAGAGCAATTGTATGGTTTCTCTGTTTCGTTTGATCTTATTAATTATTTCTTCACTATTCTGGTTTCCATTGTTTGGCATGAGTCTGAAGTTGTTCCCTTTTATTGAAATGTTTCAGGTTCTCATTGAAGCAGAAAAACAAGGATGATGCTGGTGAATTTCAAACCACTGAAGTAACTGTCTATGATTACTTCGTTAATAGCCGTAACATTGATTTGCGCTATTCTGCCGATCTGCCTTGTATCAATGTCGGGAAGCCTAAGCGTCCAACTTACTTCCCTATTGAGGTAAAACTTTTGCATTTCTGGTTGAGTTTAATCCCAGATGAAACCCCCCCTTTCTATTCGCTATTGCTACTATTTTTTGAGAATTTTTTTTCTCAACTGAAAATAAATCACACTAATATCCAAAAGACAGGAGTTTGATTGGGTTGCTTTTGTCCTTGCAGCTATGTTCATTGGTGTCCTTGCAACGGTACACCAAAGCTCTATCCACCTTTCAGAGAGCTTCCCTAGTGGAGAAGTCGCGCCAAAAACCGCAGGAGCGGATGACAACTCTGAGCGGTGTATGTTTTTGTTTTTCTGTAGGTATGATTTTACAAATTGACTTTGATTGATGGTGTTGGGTATTGGCAGGCTTTGAAAAGCAATAACTACGATTCAGAGCCTCTGCTTCGTGCATGCGGCATTTCTATAAGCACCAACTTCACTCAGGTTGATGGCCGCATTTTACCAACCCCGAAGGTTCGTTTTCAAGAAATTTTATTCTTGATGGATGTATCTACAAATCAGTTCTATTGTAATCTTGTTTTGTCGAGGTGGGTGAAAAGGTTTCTACTAATCTTTAATCATCTAACTCCAGTTGAAAGCTGGAAATGGAGATGATATATATGCTCGAAATGGAAGGTGGAATTTTAATAATAAGGTTTGCCTTGTGCTGATTTGACCTTAGATGTAAATTCAAATTAATTTTTTTTATGTTTCTTATCACTTTAAAACACATTGATATTGTTGAACAGAAATTTGTGAATCCGAGCAAGATAGAAAGATGGGCTGTTGCCAACTTTTCAGCTCGCTGTGACGTACGAGGCCTTGTCAGGGATTTGATTAAAGTTGGAGAAATGAAAGGAATTGTATGTTCTGCCAGTTTCTTTTGTGCTTACTATTTGCTTCGAGAAATTTAGGCCTCTCTTTTTTTCGACGACACATTTTTCAATAAAATACCATTACACGCAAATCCGAAACTTTTCCTTATTTTTTAATTGCACATTCTCCATCAATCTACCATTTGAAAATACATTTTTCCAATTAAATGGGGCTCAAACAAGTCCTTGTTGAAAATCTATGTTAATTCTTTCTATGCTGTCGTCAGAGTGTGGAGCCTCCGTTTGATGTCTTTGAAGAGAACCAACAGTATAGACGGGCTCCACCTATTGTTCGGGTAGAGAAGATGTTTGAAGATATTCAATCAAAACTTCCTGGGGCGCCCAAGTTCCTTCTCTGTTTGCTTCCGGAAAGAAAAAACTGTGACATTTACGGTTTGTTATTGAGTAATTGCTATGATTATAAATTACCCATAAAAGTTATTTAACATGAACAAAACTTTTAAGGTCCTTGGAAGCGGAAAAATTTGGCTGATTTTGGGGTTGTTACCCAATGCCTGGCTCCCACCAGAGTTAACGATCAGTATCTGACTAATCTTCTGTTGAAGATCAATGCAAAGGTAAGGTGCTCAATGAATTTGTAAGTTGTGTTAAATATTTTGGGATTTTGCCTTTATAATTTCACAAGTGTGTGCTTATATCTTCTGTCCCTTGGATTTTTGTGTTTTGGCAGCTAGGTGGCTTGAATTCTGTCTTAGCCATCGAACAGACTCCGTCTATTCCAATGGTATCCAAGGTTCCAACCATAATACTTGGTATGGATGTGTCACATGGCTCCCCTGGCCAGTCTGATATCCCATCCATTGCTGCGGTAAAGTGCTACCAATTTCGTCTGGTTGATATGTACTTGATTTTCTCTTCCCTATCTAATTATTGCAACCTGCTTCTGTGTTTTCATTTTAATAGGTTGTAAGCTCGAGACAATGGCCATCAATCTCTCGTTACCGAGCATGTGTTCGCACCCAATCCCCTAAGGTTGAAATGATTGATTCTTTGTATAAGCGTGTATCAGACACAGAGGATGAGGGCATAATCAGGTGAGTTTTTCGTCTTGAGTTAGCATAATTAAAGGAAAGCCGCCCGTAACTACACACTTGTGTACAGGTAACTAATTGGATCATGATTTGAACTGCAGGGAGCTTTTGCTTGATTTCTATGTCAGTTCAGGAAAAAGGAAGCCTGATCAGATTATCATTTTCAGGTAAATTGTTGTAGTCTAGGTTGTAAATAAATTGTTTTTTGATCTCAAGCACATTTGATAATTTTACTCATTAAGCCCTTGTTTGATATAAGATTACATTCATGAAATTTAAGTCATAGTTAACAATTAATTTTAATTGCACATTTCATCAATTTTTATGAAAATCTACTAAAACTCTGATTTTAATCTACAACAAACAGGGGCTAAGTGTATTGTTAACCACAATGTTTTCATAGTCTTCTTTGATATCATTTACTCATATATATAAGTTACACTTTTAACAAGTTTGCTGAATTGTACTGCTCCCCATGTGCAAAATTTTCAGGGATGGTGTGAGCGAATCACAGTTCAATCAAGTTCTCAACATTGAACTGAACCAAATAATAGAGGTGATTCTCTTTATCGCCATATTTAGGATGAAGTTCAGAAGCTTCTTGAATTTTGAACTGAGTAAAGATAACTTTTGGGTCTCGATCTTTCATTTCATTGTGCAGGCTTGTAAATTTCTGGACGAGAAATGGAACCCGAAATTTGTCGTAATCATTGCACAGAAAAATCACCATACGAAGTTCTTTCAACCTGGCTCTCCAGACAATGTGCAGCCAGGTAAGCAATATGTATTTAACTGTGCAAATATCAAATTTCTATTTATGCTTGTGTGAAAGAGTTGCATAGTAAAGAAGCTCCATTCTGCTGACTCCTTCAACATCCTGACTTTGCAGGAACAATAATTGATAACAAAGTTTGTCATCCGCGAAACTATGACTTTTATCTGTGCGCTCATGCTGGGATGATAGTAAGTGTTTTTGCATATCCTCTTCTAATTATCTTGCCATCTGAATGTAAATTATTGCTTTAGTAGTGAACACAGTTTTTGACGCCTATATTATTGTGACATAGTTATCATCTCGAAGTTGAATGACTTAAACTTACCAGGATCAGGACATTTTTTCAAGATTTGCGTGTAATCAATTGTTATACTCTTGTATTACTTTTTACCTGAATTGATCTGTCCTATAAATTTACTAATAAGGATTACCGAACCCCTAATCATGTTTTATTGATATACTTCTAGTTTCAATTGAATACCTGTAATTTCGGCCCCTTAGATGACTGATTGAATGGTAAACCATTTGTAATTTGATGTCCGAAATGCAATACGAATATCTGCATGCTTTCAGTAAATCAGGAATTTAGTTGGACTAAGTGTTCTTGATGCTTTTAGAAGTTCGAGCTCTACAACTTGTGATTAGAATGTCAGCAACACGTACTAATTTTGTTTGTGTTTATTTGCCAGGGGACCACTCGACCTACTCATTACCATGTTCTGTTAGATGAGATTGGTTTCTCACCAGATGATCTACAGGAGCTTGTGCACAATCTTTCTTATGTGTAAGTAGAATTGTGTACTAGAGTTAATTTACTCCCTAAGTTGAAACAATATGAAGTATTCGATTATAATCGCAACTTCCTCTATTGCAGTTACCAGAGGAGCACTACTGCTATATCTGTAGGTAAGATTTAACGTATTGTATGAGAGCCTTTTACGGATTTTGATACCAAATATTTCTGTTTCTTTGATTTTTACAATTTTTTCCTCGACTGATTAATTTCATTTTTTCTCAACTGCAGTTGCTCCTATCTGCTATGCTCATCTGGCTGCCACCCAGTTGGGGCAATGGATGAAGTTTGAAGACGCATCAGAGACGTCATCAAGCCACAATGGGGTTACACCTGCTGGTGGTGGTCCTCCTGTGCCACAGATGCCTAAGTTGCAAGAGAGTGTCCGTAATTCTATGTTTTTCTGTTGATGTGAATTTAGTCTTCCAGGGCTTGTGTATAAAAGACAACTTCTGCCATAGTTGTTTGTGTAGCGTTCAGTATGACTTTCCGCAAAGTTTATGTGAAGTGTTTGATCTTGGATGGTTCAGAACCTAGTAGACGCCAGTTGTCTATGTATTTATATCCTCAAGCTAGTCCCCTTTTCGCTGGCTTAGTTTTCTGTCTAGGATGCTGTGTTTTGTCAAACTCTCTCGTGGGAATGTTTTGTGGCAGTTTGCCTAGTACTATTATGTCAGGTAAAAGTACTATTTAGCATCTCTTTTGACGGCTTAAATTCATGTACTTTTGCCCTTCATTCTGTCTTGAGATATGACTCAAGACAGAACTGGGCCCTTGGATTGTTCAAGCTGCTGGGCTCTAACTTGCTACCTTTTAACGGGCATTTTGGCTGGGGAAAAAATTCATAACTCATACTTAATCTATTTCAAAATAAAAAATCTGGTCCCAAATTTTAGAATTGCAAAAGTCAGGTTTTCCATTAATTAATTAATTATATTTTACAATTATGTTAAATTAAATATTTAATTGTAATATAATATAATTAACCCATCCATCCACCCCACCTCCACCACCTCCACTCCACTGCTCCGGTGTCTGTTGACTTCCGGTGACGATGATTACTCCGGCGACCGGTCCGATTCCGACGAGTATAGGCCACAGATTTTTAACTTGCTCACAAGTTATAAATTTTTTAAATAACAGAGGTCACATATTTTCAATTTTGTTGGTCACAGACCATATCTTTGTTGATCGCATATCATATTTATGAGTCCTAATTGATCTATAGTTGGTCACAGACACCCACCACCTAAAAAACCACAAACATATGATCTGTGACGAGGTCACATACACCCACCGCCTAAAAAACCGCCTACACCACACCACCTAAAAAACAACCAACGCCGTCGCCCTGCCACAACTCCATCACAAGCATCGCCACACCAACAAAAAACACCTTCACCACCCGCACCAGCAAAACCTACCACCATCGCCGCAACACCACTAACAAAAATCGTCGCCGCCGCCGCAACACCACCACCACCAAAAAAAAAAAAAAATGGCATCGCACCACCACCACAACAAAAAAAAAAAATGGCGCTTGCACCACCACCACAACCAAAACTACGGTGGTGTCGAAGAGAGAGGAGAGAGAGAAGCAGATCGGAAACCAAAAATCGTTCTTAGCAGCTTCGCCATTCTCAACCACCACCATCGCGATTTTGGGATCAAATCGCTAGCTAGTCGACTTAGATTCGAGCGAACAGAGCCCCACCGTGCGTGAAGATGAGCGTCGCCGTCACAGTGTCATCACCACTGCACGCGACACTCACAGCAACAACTCCCGGTGGTGACGCCGCCGTACAGGCGGTTCTCTTCCAGGGCGGTGCCACTACTGTTGAGAGAGAGGGGAAGACGGGTGCATTTAGAGGGAGAGAAGAGTGAGACGGGGAGGGAGAGAGGAGTGAGACAGGCTGTTGAAATGATTTAGGTTTAATGGGGGTAGGTGGTATGTTGGGTATATAGATTAATTTAGTTTAAAATATCCTTATTAAATATTAATTGTGAAATTAAAACCTGATTTTTAAAAACATGAAACTTAACACCTGGTGATGTGGTCATTATTTTATACCCGAGCATGAAGACTTAGAAATGAATGTGCTCCGAATTATGAGGCTTCAGTCCTCGGGTTTTAGACGTGATCGGGATACATGTCCCGAGGACACCTTGGTCAGATCTCTCCAAAAGACATAAGGGGAGTCCTCGGGCTATTATGTGGTCGGGATATTCACTTGGGCTGCCCGTGATCAAACATCACCTATCATCATTCATTAGAATTCCTCTCCCCACAACAACGCACCATCGAAAGAATCCTAAGTCACAAAGGAGTCATCTCTTTGGAAACAATCATAACAAGGTAAGACTCCTACCGGGTGTCCAACACCAGTTCCTACAACCACTCCGAAAAGTAAGGAAAGAACTCCTACTTGAACTCCGCTACCTACCACTATAAATATGTTACCCCTGTTCATTATTCAGGTACGCTTTACACATATTTTCAGCATATATTTACTCTCTATTCTCTCTCTGACTTAAGTATCGGAGGGGCGACGAGGTCAACACTCGACGCCTTTGTTTCAGGTACCGGAAGATCTCGTTCGTGCTCATTCTCGGTCATCAAGCTCGGGAAGTCAACAGGTACGATTTTTGGCAGCATCATTTGGCGCCGTCTGTGGGAAACGCTACCAAAAGTCATGGTAAATACACGTTCAGGTCTTCCTCTCGCAAGCTCAACCGCTCCAAACCAACCACCCGCGGCAGATCCTCAAGTTCATCAGGAAGGAGTGCCGGAGGGGTCAGATCCCCCACCCGTAATGGTTACCGCTGGAGCATTCGAGGAGCTACGTCAACAAGTTGCGGCCTTGACCCAGCTACTCAGCCAAGGAAACATCCCCCAAGCTTCAGCACCAGCACACACGCAAATACCGGCTTCGGAAGGAGGTGTCGTGGCTGATGCTCGAGCTCGGGATATCCGTGATGCCCACGACAATGGTGGCTCCGGGGCCTCGGGCATACCCCCATATGCCTCGGCCTCGAGGTTGGTTACCATGGACTCGGACGAGCTCGCGCGGATCATACAAGATGGAATTACGGCAGGACTACAACAGAATGCCAAGGGAATGACGGGGTTCACCCCAAACACTCCGTTCACACCCGATGTTCTTTCATATCCGCTCCCGGACAGATTCAAGTTCCCCCGCATGAAGGAGTACGATGGAACGACCGACCCCATCAACCATCTGAATGTCTATACAGACGTCATGAACTTACAGGTTGCACCAGATCAAGTGATGTGCAAAGCCTTTCCTCAAACATTGACCAACGCTGCTAGGGATTGGTTCGCTACGCTGGAGCCCAATTCCGTATCATCATTCTCTGGCCTTGCCGAAAAGTTCTCCGCCTTCTTCGCCAGCAGCAAGCGCATCCGGAAGACAGCGGCTACCCTCATGCAGCTCCGCCAGGGACCTAACGAGACCTTGCGTAATTTCATGACGAAATTCAACAAGGAAAGATTACAGATACCCGACCTCCACATCACGGCGGCGGTTTCGGCTCTAACATATGCGGTAAGGTGTGAGGCTTTTAGGATGTCTTTGTCTAAAACACCCCCGAAGTCAGTAACGGAGCTCCTAACCCGAGGAGAAAAGTACATCAACATGGATGAGGCAATGAGGGCCACCCCTAGCTCTGAGAAATCCCAATATAAGAGGTTGCATGAGCCAATTGCGCGACAAGATCACGCTCGGGGTAAACAGAAGCAGGAAGGATCGCCTAGGCCGTTCACCCGTCTGAACACTCCTCAGTCCAACATCCTGATGGAAATCCGAGACATGAAAGATCTTAAATGGCCTCCCAGGCTGCGAACTCCCCCGGAGACAAGAGACAAGAGTAAGTACCGTGACTTTCACAGGGATCATGGGCACACTACGGATGAATGCATAATGTTGCAACGGGAAATCGAGGCATTGATCAAAAGGGGATTTTTGAGGACATACGTCGGGAACGACAAACGTCCAAGGAGTGATCACAGCAAGGGCAGGGCATCGGGCCCAGAAGGAGGTAACAAACCCACTGCTGGTACGATCAACATCATAGTTGGAGGAATAGCTTCGGGGGGAGATTCGAACAATAGGAGGAAACAGTATGCTAGACATCATGGATTGGCCAAGGAAACCACCCTTTCCAACATTGAAGACATCACTTTCGGAACAGAGGACATGGAGGGCATTACATTCCCTCATGACGATGCTTTGGTCATATCCGCCATAATATCTAATTTTGAAGTCAAGAGGATACTCGTAGACAATGGGAGTGCCGCCAATGTATGTCCCGAGAAGTCTTCGAGAAGATGGGAATTTCTGCCAACCAGCTCAAGATGGTCAAGACCCCGCTTCAAGGGTTTGGGGGTGGAACAATCATTCCAGAAGGGATTGTTGACCTTCCGCTAACTTTGGGCATGGGCCAGAAGCAAGTGACGGAGATGACGTCCTTCCATGTAGCACAGACCTCCGTACCATACAACGCTATTTTGGGAAGACCATTACTCAACAGGATCAGGGCCATTGTATCCACTTTCCACCTTGCTATGAAATTCCCAACGAATCATGGCATAGGGGTTGTACGTGGTGATCAAACAGCAGCCAGGAAGTGTTACATCTCGAGCATTCAGGGGTTGAGCACAGACGTCATGCAACTGACAACCCCTGAGCTCGAGCTCGAGCATCATGGTAGACTTTCCGCGGTAGAAGATCTGGTAGAGGTCGAGCTCGAGCATGGTAAAAAGGTCACCATTGGTCGGGATATTGATGCCGCTCTCAGGGATGAACTCATCAGGTGCTTGACCCGCAACATTGATGTATTCGCTTGGAAGGTGGAAGACATGCCAGGGATAGACCCCGAAGTTGTGGTCCATAGACTCAATGTGAAGCCGGCGCAAAGCCGGTAAAGCAGAGGAAGAGACAATTTGCGCCAGAGAGACGGGAAGTGATACGTGAGGAGATTAACAAACTCGCCAATGCTCAATTCATTAGGGAGGTCCAATATCCGGACTGGCTTGCCAACGTCGTCCTTGTCAAGAAGGCTAATGGTAAATGGAGAGTATGTATTGATTTCACAGATCTCAACAAGGCGTGCCCAAAAGACAGTTATCCTCTACCTCGGATCGACAATTTGGTGGACAGCACCTCAAGTTATAAGTTGTATAGCTTTCTTGATGCTTTCTCAGGATACCACCAAATCCTCATGGCTGAGGAAGATCAAGAGAAGACGTCATTCATAGCCGACTCTGACATCTACTGTTATAAGGTCATGCCATTCGGTTTGAAGAATGCAGGGGCGACATACCAGAGGCTCATCAACAAAGTCTTTGCTGGTCTAATCGGGAAGAACATTGAGGCTTATGTTGATAATATGGTGGTCAAGAGTAAGCAAGAGAATGAACATATTTCCGACCTAGAAGAAGTATTCTCGACTCTCCGAAAATACCAGATGAAGTTAAACCCAACCAAGTGCGCCTTTGGAGTGGCATCAGGGAAGTTCCTGGGCTTCATGATCACTCACAGGGGAATTGAGGCCAATCCGGACAAGATACGAGCTTTAATGTCCATGGAGCCACCCGGGAATAGGAAAGAGGTCCAGAAATTGACAGGTCGGGTTGCAGCGTTGAATAGGTTCATGTCTAGGGCAGCGGACAAGTGCTTTCCTTTCTTCAAAGCATTAAGAGGAAATCAGAGTTTCAATTGGAATGAGGACTGCAAGAGAGCTTTCCAGGAACTCAAACAGGCGTTGGCCACCCCCCCGGTGCTCACGAAACCTGAACCTGGGGATACGTTATACTTATACATGGTCGTATCCCAGAATGCAGTCAGTGGGGTGCTAGTGAAAGAGGTGAAGAGGGCTCAACAACCCATCTACTATGTAAGCAAAGTATTGTTGGACGCAGAGACAAGGTACACACTAGCTAAACAGCTTGCCCTGGCACTGATTGTAGCAGCCCGAAAGCTACGTCAATATTTTCAGGCGCATCCCATTATTGTGCTCACAGATCAACCACTCAAACAAATACTCCAAAAGCCGGACGTCTCAGGGAGATTGCTGAAATGGGCAATAGAGCTAAGTGAATTTGACATAGAGTTCAAACCCCGGCCCTCCATCAAAGGACAAGTCCTAGCAGATTTCATCCTCAACAGCCCGGACAAGTTAACCGAAATTCAATGTGCTCTGAGGTTCGAATTTGAGGCTACCAACAATGAAGCAGAATACGAGGCCGTGGTCATTGCTCTTGAACTTGCGAGCAACTTGGGAATCGAGCACGTCAAGCTGTTTAGCGATTCACAACTCGTGGTAGGACAGATCGAAGGAACATTCGAAAGGAAGGATGAAAAGATGAGCATGTACTGTTTAAAGGTACATGATCTACAGAGAAGATTTAAGGGTTGTCATATTTTGAAGATTGCCCGGGCCGACAACGGAAAGGCAGATGCGTTGTCAAGACTTGTGTTCATGGGAGTAGATGGTCTTGACAGAACAGTCCACATCAGAACAGTGACGGAACCCAGCATCAACCAAGAACTAGCAGTCATGGACATTGATAATGAGCCCTCATGGATGGATCCCATAGTTGACTTTATTACTACCGGGAACCTCCCCGACGACCCTAAAGAAGCCAGGAGCATCCGATCTAGGGCACCAAGGTACTGCATAATCCAGGGAGTCCTCTTTCGCAGAAGTTTTACGCTTCCCTACCTCAGGTGCCTCAAGCCATCCGAGTCTGCACATGCTCTAGCAGAAGTCCACGAAGGAATGTGCGGAAATCATCAGGGAGCTAGAGCTCTAGCCTTCAAACTCGTAAGGTATGGATACTACTGGCCGGCCATGAAGAAGGACGCCTCAGAGTATGTCAGAAAGTGTGATAAGTGTCAGAGGTTTGGAAACATCATCCATGCCCCCGCGGAAGAGCTCACGCCCATACACTGTTCGACCCCTTTCGAACAATGGGGAGTAGACATCCTCGGGCCCTTCCCTATGGCAAGAGGACAGCTGAAATTCGTGGCCGTAGCTGTGGAGTACTTCACAAAGTGGGCGGAAGCAGAGCCCCTGGCAACTATCTCAGAACCCAAGCTAAGAGCATTCATCTGGAAGTCCGTCATATGTAGATTCGGGATACCCAAAGTGCTCATAACCGATAATGGAAGACAATTTGATAATGCACAGTTCAAGAATTTCTGCTCCAACCTTGGGATAAATCATCGTCTAACATCTGTCGCACACCCTCAGAGCAATGGCTTGGCCGAAGTCACGAACAGGATTATTTTGCAAGACCTCCGTACAAGGATTGAAGGGGCCCATGGCAACTGGCCCGACGAGTTACCCTCTATACTATGGACTTACAGGACTTCGCACAAGACGACCACTGGAGAAACCCCGTTCATGCTAGCCTTTGGGATGGAGGCTACTTTACCCATCGAAGTTAGCCTACCATCACTGAGGCGGATGGGGCATGAGGCCGGGGATCATACCACTGAACACCTGGACCTCTTGGAAGAAGTACGAGAACAAGCCGCACTACGAGTCGCCTCCTACCAAAACAGAACAGCCAAATACTTCAACAGCAAAGTCAGGCCCCGAAGATTCAGGATGGGGGACCTAGTGCTCAGGAAGTCCGAGGCTGCCGGTCATGCCCCAGGAAAACTCGGACCAGCTTGGGAAGGACCCTTTGAAGTCATTCGACAAGTTCGGAATGGAGCATACAGCTTGAGGAATATGGCGGGAAGACCACTCCCGAGGACCTGGAATGCAGACAACCTCAAGGTGTATCACAAGTAAAAGTCATGACCTTATCCATTTTACTATAAGTATTAGTTTGCTCTTAGTTTTTGGCTTGCATGCCCTACGCACTTACTCTATTTTGCTTTTCTATTGATTTTTTATCGGGCTTGCACGCCCTACGCATTGTTTACTTTCAGTAATTTGTTCATCGAGGCCAATGAGCCCTTTCTTTCTCCAAAACATAGCAAGATTTATGCAAAGTGACTACTGGGAACTCAACAAGAGTGCTCCTTTTTTCAAAGCCCTGTCACGAGCAGGCACCTTCGAGACATGCTACGGGCATGATCTCCACAAAAGCCCTGTCACGAGCAGGCACCTTCGGGACATGCTACGGGCATGATCTCCACAAAGCCCTGTCACGAGCAGGCACCTTCGGGACATGCTACGGGCATGATCTCCACAAAAGCCCTGTCACGAGCAGGCACCTTCGAGACATGCTACGGGCATGATCTCCACAAAAGCCCTGTCACGAGCAGGCACCTTCGAGACATGCTACGGGCATGATCTCCACAAAAGCCCTGTCACGAGCAGGCACCTTCGAGACATGCTACGGGCATGACCTCCACAAAAGCCCTGTCACGAACAGGCACCTTCGAGACATGCTACGGGCATGATCTCCACAAAAGCCCTGTCATGAGCAGGCACCTTCGAGACATGCTACGGGCATGATCTCCGCAAAAGCCCCGCCGAGCCCGGGCATTTCGCTCTTAAGCTCGACCAGTACGACGCAAGTCTGGTGAAATTCCACCAAAACTAGTCCTCGAGCTATACAATCCTCGGGCTATTCATCAATATCTAGTGGTACGATATCGTCGATCGCACACGTAATTTAACCCATTTGATCTGTCCTCGACCTTACTTTCAAATAGTAATTATTATCGTCGAATTCGATTAAGTGAAGTGCCATATCCTCGAGATATTGACTTGCATGATTTATCCCTATTCGGGTTATCCTCGAGCTTATTATTGAATAAAGTGTCATATCCTCGAGATATTGACTTGCATGATTTATTCCTATTCGGGTTATCCTCGAGCTTATTATTGAATAAAATGTCATATCCTCGAGATATTGACTTGCATGATTTATTCCTATTATCCTCGAGCTCATTATTCAATCGATGAATACAATATCGTCGATCTCACACCTTGCCGATACTGTCCATCCTCGAGCTTATTATTAAAATTAATAATTATGTTATCGTCGAGATATTGACATGCATGATTAAAATTGACTGAATCCGACCACATTGTCATCGAGACATAAACAACAAAATAAAGCTAGGTTTGCATTGATCGGGATAATTACATAGCAAAAAACATTGTTTAAACCCAGGTCGGGCAACGAAATACAAAACGAGAACTAATCTAAATCGACCCCAGGGTCGTTGGCCGAGGTAGGCTCGTCCTCCTCGTCTTCGTCTCCCTCGACGTCGACGTCTTCAGTAGCTTCCTCGGACTCTGACAGCTCGAGGTCCCCAGCCACATTAGGAATCCCTTTTAAGTCCTCGGGTTTAGCCTCCGGCCTCGAGCGCAGAAAGGATCGAGCCTCCTTCAGGGCGTGAAAGTACGAGCCCATAGCATATTCGCCCCTCAAGGTCTTGAACTCCTCGGACAGTTTGAAGTCCTCGATGGCAAGATCCCGGGCTTCTATGAGCTTTCCCTCAAAATCCTTCTGGGATCGCTCGAGCTCGAGTTTCAGCTCTTCGGCCTCATCTCGAAAAGAGCTCGCCTCATCCCGAGCTTTAAGGAGGTCTCCTTTGGCCTCGTCCCTCTGTTTCACGAGGATTTCACGCTCGGCCTTCAGTTTGGCAATTTCTTGTTCTCGAGCTTTGGATTCCTCCTGAAGGCGCGACCACCTCCTAGACTCATCGGCCCCTTTCAAGGCGAGTCCTCGAGCAATGCTCATGGCCTGCAAATATCAAGTGCGCGGGCTGTTAGTCGAGCATATCAGTTGAAATCAAGAATAAAAGACAAAGCCGACGAAAAATATCGAGCTCACCTTGGTCAGTAGGGACTCGAGCATACCATCCTCGGGGCCGGAATCCCCGCTATATCTGTCTATGATGCCCGGGATAAGGTGGCATCGTTCTCGGTCTCCGGACGTCCCGGATGGTTGCGGAACGCCCTCTTCGTCAAGGTCGACGACGACGGTAGCTCGAGGAGTCGGGGGTGGCTAGGAGCTCGAGCCATTGCCGCACCCGACGGACTTACAGGAGCCCTCGAGGATTCACCAGGGCCACGGCAGGATGCTCGTACCTCGAGTCTCGAGGCCTCTTTTTTCCTTTCTTCTGACCCGGAGCCCGAGCCTGAGGGGTCTTGTTCTTCTTGCTCACTGCTCGACGAAGGTCGCTCGGGTCAAAAGCCATACCTACACAAATAATCACAAGGCATAAGCTCGAGCACGAGGAACCGAACATAATCAAAATAATTCACAGAGAGCAAAGTCCTACCCTCGAGGCCTTTCATCCCAGCTAGGTCGAGGATATCATCCCCGAGGATGTCGTCCATATCGTACACGAGAGGCTCGAGATTCTCTAGCATTTGCCTATCTCGCTCTAGTGACTCAAAATATGCCTGACCCTCACAAAAACTCGACATGTCAGGGAACCCCCACTGGGGACTAAAGGGAAGGTCGACGTCTCTAGGAACGACGAAGAACCACTTGTCCTTCCACCCTTTTAAGGAACTAGGCATCCTCGGGACCCTAAACCCTCCTCGGGTCGAAAGGTAGGCAAAACAGGTGAACTGGGGAAGCTGTTTCAGATCGAAGACCATCCTACAGAGGTCGGCGTATGGGGTAATACCTAGGTATCTACAGGCGATGAAGAAATATGTTAACATCCTCCACCCATTTGGCACCAACTGGCCCGGGCACATATTGTACTCGACCAGTAGGGCCAAGAAAAAAGGGTGTAGGGGCCACCTAAACCCACCTTTCAACGAATCCCTAAAAACTACAAACTCACCTTCCCGAGACCTAACCATCCTATCATCGGGCTCGGGAGACCTGACGTCGCACACGGGCATCAAGCCATATTCCCGAGCACACGCTATGGCTAAGTGCTTCTTAAATTTACAAGTGTTGTCGGGGTACGTGAACGGGGTCGGGGTGCCTTGAGCTCGAGGCTGGGCACTTATGGGGATCGCTACAGGTATGATCGAGACTGCTCGATCCTCAGGAGTTGCTCCCGAAGACGAGGACGAACTACCTTTCAAGGCGAGTCCTCGAGCAATGCTCATAGCCTGCAAATACCAAATGTGCGGGCTGTTAGTCGAGCATTCAGTGAAATCAAGAATAAAAGACAAAGCCGACGAAAAATGCTCACCTTGGTCAATAGGGACTCGAGCATACCATCATCGGGGCCGGAATCCCCGCTATATCTGTCTATGATGCCCGGGATAAGGTGGCATCGTTCTCGGTCTCCGGACGCCCCGGATGGTTGCGGAACGCCCTCTTCGTCAAGGTCAACGACGACGGTCGCTCGAGGAGTCGGGGGTGGCTAGGAGCTCGAGCCATTTCCGCACCTGGCGGACTTACAGGAGCCCTCGAGGATTCACCAGGGCCACTGGCAGAATGCTCGTACCTCGAGTCTCGAGGCCTCTTTTTTCCTTTCTTCTGACCCGGAGCCCGAGCCGAGGGGTCTATGACTCAAGACAGAACTGGGCCCTTGGATTGTTCAAGCTGCTGGGCTCTAACTTGCTACCTTTTAACGGGCATTTTGGCTGGGGAAAAAATTCATAACTCATACTTAATCTATTTCAAAATAAAAAATCTGGTCCCAAATTTTAGAATTGCAAAAGTCAGGTTTTCCATTAATTAATTAATTATATTATACAATTATGTTAAATTAAATATTTAATTGTAATATAATATAATTAACCCACCCATCCATCCACCCCACCTCCACTCCATTGCTCCGGTGTCTGTTGACTTCCGGTGACGATGATTACTCCGGCGACCGGTCCGATTCCGACGAGTATAGGCCATAGATTTTTAACTTGGTCACAAGTTATAAATTTTTTAAATAACAGAGGTCACATATTTTCAATTTTGTTGGTCACAGACCATATCTTTGTTGATCGCATATCATATTTATGAGTCCTAATTGATCTATAGTTGGTCACAGACACCCACCACCTAAAAAACCACAAACATATGATCAGTGACGAGGTCACATACACCCACCGCCTAAAAAACCGCCTACACCACACCACCTAAAAAACAACCAACGCCGTCGCCCTGCCACAACTCCATCACAAGCATCGCCACACCAACAAAAAACACCTTCACCACCTGCACCAGCAAAACATACCACCATCGCCGCAACACCACTAACAAAAATCGTCGCCGCCGCCGCAACACCACCACCACCAAAAAAAAAATAAAATGGCATCGCACCACCACCACAACAAAAAAAAAAATGGCGCTTGCACCACCACCACAACCAAAACTACGGTGGTGTCGAAGAGAGAGGAGAGAGAGAAGCAGATCGGAAACCAAAAATCGTTCTTAGCAGCTTCGCCATTCTCAACCACCACCATCGCGATTTTGGGATCAAATCGCTAGCTAGTCGACTTAGATTCGAGCGAACAGAGCGCCACCGTGCGTGAAGATGAGCGCCGCCGTCACAGTGTCATCACCACTGCACGCGACACTCACAGCGACAACTCCCGGTGGTGACGCCGCCGTACAGGCGGTTCTCTTCCAGGGCGGTGCCGCTACTGTTGAGAGAGAGGGGAAGACGGGTGCATTTAGAGGGAGAGAAGAGTGAGACGGGGAGGGAGAGAGGAGTGAGACAGGCTGTTGAAATGATTTAGGTTTAATGGGGGTAGGTGGTATGTTGGGTATATAGATTAATTTAGTTTAAAATATCCTTATTAAATATTAATTGTGAAATTAAAACCTGATTTTTAAAAACATGAAACTTAACACCTGCTGATGTGGTCATTATTTTATACCCGAGCATGAGGACTTAGAAATGAATGTGCTCCGGATTATGAGGCTTCAGTCCTCGGGTTTTAGACGTGATCGGGATACATGTCCCGAGGACACCTTGGTCAGATCTCTCCAAAAGACATAAGGGGAGTCCTCGGGCTATTATGTGGTCGGGATATTCACTTGGGCTGCCCGTGATCAAACATCACCTATCATCATTCATTAGAATTCCTCTCCCCACAACAACGCACCATCGAAGGAATCCTAAGTCACAAAGGAGTCATCTCTTTGGAAACAATCCTAACAAGGTAAGACTCCTACCGGGTGTCCAACACCAGTTCCTACAACCACTCCGAAAAGTAAGGAAAGAACTCGTACTTGAACTCCGCTACCTACCACTATAAATATGTTACCCCTGTTCATTATTCAGGTACGCTTTACACATATTTTCAGCATATATTTACTCTCTATTCTCTCTCTGACTTAAGTATCGGAGGGGCGACGAGGTCAACACTCGACGCCTTTGTTTCAGGTACCGGAAGATCTCGTTCGTGCTCATTCTCGGTCATCAAGCTCGGGAAGTCAACAGGTACGATTTTTGGCAGCATCATTTGGCGCCGTCTGTGGGAAACGCTACCAAAAGTCATGGTAAATACACGTTCAGGTCTTCCTCTCGCAAGCTCAACCGCTCCAAACCAACCACCCGCGGCAGATCCTCAAGTTCATCAGGAAGGAGTGCCGGAGGGGTCAGATCCCCCACCCGTAATGGTTACCGCTGGAGCATTCGAGGAGCTACGTCAACAAGTTGCGGCCTTGACCCAGCTACTCAGCCAAGGAAACATCCCCCAAGCTTCAGCACCAGCACACACGCAAATACCGGCTTCGGAAGGAGGTGTCGTGGCTGATGCTCGAGCTCGGGATATCCGTGATGCCCACGAAAATGGTGGCTCCGGGGCCTCGGGCATACCCCCATATGCCTCGGCCTCGAGGTTGGTTACCATGGACTCGGACGAGCTCGCGCGGATCATACAAGATGGAATTACGGCAGGACTACAACAGAATGCCAAGGGAATGACGGGGTTCACCCCAAACACTCCGTTCACACCCGATGTTCTTTCATATCCGCTCCCGGACAGATTCAAGTTCCCCCGCATGAAGGAGTACGATGGAACGACCGACCCCATCAACCATCTGAATGTCTATACAGACGTCATGAACTTACAGGTTGCACCAGATCAAGTGATGTGCAAAGCCTTTCCTCAAACATTGACCAACGCTGCTAGGGATTGGTTCGCTACGCTGGAGCCCAATTCCGTATCATCATTCTCTGGCCTTGCCGAAAAGTTCTCCGCCTTCTTCGCCAGCAGCAAGCGCATCCGGAAGACAGCGGCTACCCTCATGCAGCTCCGCCAGGGACCTAACGAGACCTTGCGTAATTTCATGACGAAATTCAACAAGGAAAGATTACAGATACCCGACCTCCACATCACGGCGGCGGTTTCGGCTCTAACATATGCGGTAAGGTGTGAGGCTTTTAGGATGTCTTTGTCTAAAACACCCCCGAAGTCAGTAACGGAGCTCCTAACCCGAGGAGAAAAGTACATCAACATGGATGAGGCAATGAGGGCCACCCCTAGCTCTGAGAAATCCCAATATAAGAGGTTGCATGAGCCAATTGCGCGACAAGATCATGCTCGGGGTAAACAGAAGCAGGAAGGATCGCCTAGGCCGTTCACCCGTCTGAACACTCCTCAGTCCAACATCCTGATGGAAATCCGAGACATGAAAGATCTTAAATGGCCTCCCAGGCTGCGAACTCCCCCGGAGACAAGAGACAAGAGTAAGTACCGTGACTTTCACAGGGATCATGGGCACACTACGGATGAATGCATAATGTTGCAACGGGAAATCGAGGCATTGATCAAAAGGGGATTTTTGAGGACATACGTCGGGAACGACAAACGTCCAAGGAGTGATCACAGCAAGGGCAGGGCATCGGGCCCAGAAGGAGGTAACAAACCCACTGCTGGTACGATCAACATCATAGTTGGAGGAATAGCTTCGGGGGGAGATTCGAACAATAGGAGGAAACAGTATGCTAGACATCATGGATTGGCCAAGGAAACCACCCTTTCCAACATTGAAGACATCACTTTCGGAACAGAGGACATGGAGGGCATTACATTCCCTCATGACGATGCTTTGGTCATATCCGCCATAATATCTAATTTTGAAGTCAAGAGGATACTCGTAGACAATGGGAGTGCCGCCAATGTATGTCCCGAGAAGTCTTCGAGAAGATGGGAATTTCTGCCAACCAGCTCAAGATGGTCAAGACCCCGCTTCAAGGGTTTGGGGGTGGAACAATCATTCCAGAAGGGATTGTTGACCTTCCGCTAACTTTGGGCATGGGCCAGAAGCAAGTGACGGAGATGACGTCCTTCCATGTAGCACAGACCTCCGTACCATACAACGCTATTTTGGGAAGACCATTACTCAACAGGATCAGGGCCATTGTATCCACTTTCCACCTTGCTATGAAATTCCCAACGAATCATGGCATAGGGGTTGTACGTGGTGATCAAACAGCAGCCAGGAAGTGTTACATCTCGAGCATTCAGGGGTTGAGCACAGACGTCATGCAACTGACAACCCCTGAGCTCGAGCTCGAGCATCATGGTAGACTTTCCGCGGTAGAAGATCTGGTAGAGGTCGAGCTCGAGCATGGTAAAAAGGTCACCATTGGTCGGGATATTGATGCCGCTCTCAGGGATGAACTCATCAGGTGCTTGACCCGCAACATTGATGTATTCGCTTGGAAGGTGGAAGACATGCCAGGGATAGACCCCGAAGTTGTGGTCCATAGACTCAATGTGAAGCCGGCGCAAAGCCGGTAAAGCAGAGGAAGAGACAATTTGCGCCAGAGAGACGGGAAGTGATACGTGAGGAGATTAACAAACTCGCCAATGCTCAATTCATTAGGGAGGTCCAATATCCGGACTGGCTTGCCAACGTCGTCCTTGTCAAGAAGGCTAATGGTAAATGGAGAGTATGTATTGATTTCACAGATCTCAACAAGGCGTGCCCAAAAGACAGTTATCCTCTACCTCGGATCGACAATTTGGTGGACAGCACCTCAAGTTATAAGTTGTATAGCTTTCTTGATGCTTTCTCAGGATACCACCAAATCCTCATGGCTGAGGAAGATCAAGAGAAGACGTCATTCATAGCCGACTCTGACATCTACTGTTATAAGGTCATGCCATTCGGTTTGAAGAATGCAGGGGCGACATACCAGAGGCTCATCAACAAAGTCTTTGCTGGTCTAATCGGGAAGAACATTGAGGCTTATGTTGATGATATGGTGGTCAAGAGTAAGCAAGAGAATGAACATATTTCCGACCTAGAAGAAGTATTCTCGACACTCCGAAAATACCAGATGAAGTTAAACCCAACCAAGTGCGCCTTTGGAGTGGCATCAGGGAAGTTCCTGGGCTTCATGATCACTCACAGGGGAATTGAGGCCAATCCGGACAAGATACGAGCTTTAATGTCCATGGAGCCACCCGGGAATAGGAAAGAGGTCCAGAAATTGACAGGTCGGGTTGCAGCGTTGAATAGGTTCATGTCTAGGGCAGCGGACAAGTGCTTTCCTTTCTTCAAAGCATTAAGAGGAAATCAGAGTTTCAATTGGAATGAGGACTGCAAGAGAGCTTTCCAGGAACTCAAACAGGCGTTGGCCACCCCCCCGGTGCTCACGAAACCTGAACCTGGGGATACGTTATACTTATACATGGTCGTATCCCAGAATGCAGTCAGTGGGGTGCTAGTGAAAGAGGTGAAGAGGGCTCAACAACCCATCTACTATGTAAGCAAAGTATTGTTGGACGCAGAGACAAGGTACACACTAGCTAAACAGCTTGCCCTGGCACTGATTGTAGCAGCCCGAAAGCTACGTCAATATTTTCAGGCGCATCCCATTATTGTGCTCACAGAACAACCACTCAAACAAATACTCCAAAAGCCGGACGTCTCAGGGAGATTGCTGAAATGGGCAATAGAGCTAAGTGAATTTGACATAGAGTTCAAACCCCGGCCCTCCATCAAAGGACAAGTCCTAGCAGATTTCATCCTCAACAGCCCGGACAAGTTAACCGAAATTCAATGTGCTCTGAGGTTCGAATTTGAGGCTACCAACAATGAAGCAGAATACGAGGCCGTGGTCATTGCTCTTGAACTTGCGAGCAACTTGGGAATCGAGCACGTCAAGCTGTTTAGCGATTCACAACTCGTGGTAGGACAGATCGAAGGAACATTCGAAATGAAGGATGAAAATATGAGCATGTACTGTTTAAAGGTACATGATCTACAGAGAAGATTTAAGGGTTGTCATATTTTGAAGATTGCCCGGGCCGACAACGGAAAGGCAGATGCGTTGTCAAGACTTGTGTTCATGGGAGTAGATGGTCTTGACAGAACAGTCCACATCAGAACAGTGACGGAACCCAGCATCAACCAAGAACTAGCAGTCATGGACATTGATAATGAGCCCTCATGGATGGATCCCATAGTTGACTTTATTACTACCGGGAACCTCCCCGACGACCCTAAAGAAGCCAGGAGCATCCGATCTAGGGCACCAAGGTACTGCATAATCCAGGGAGTCCTCTTTCGCAGAAGTTTTACGCTTCCCTACCTCAGGTGCCTCAAGCCA
The DNA here is from genome assembly GCA_019097785.1 of Fraxinus excelsior. Lineage (NCBI taxonomy): Eukaryota > Viridiplantae > Streptophyta > Magnoliopsida > Lamiales > Oleaceae > Fraxinus > Fraxinus excelsior. The sequence goes on from CM032626.1 coordinate 14,610,589, forward strand.
TCCGAGTCTGCACATGCTCTAGCAGAAGTCCACGAAGGAATGTGCGGAAATCATCAGGGAGCTAGAGCTCTAGCCTTCAAACTCGTAAGGTATGGATACTACTGGCCGGCCATGAAGAAGGACGCCTCAGAGTATGTCAGAAAGTGTGATAAGTGTCAGAGGTTTGGAAACATCATCCATGCCCCCGCGGAAGAGCTCACGCCCATACACTGTTCGACCCCTTTCGAACAATGGGGAGTAGACATCCTCGGGCCCTTCCCTATGGCAAGAGGACAGCTGAAATTCGTGGCCGTAGCTGTGGAGTACTTCACAAAGTGGGCGGAAGCAGAGCCCCTGGCAACTATCTCAGAACCCAAGCTAAGAGCATTCATCTGGAAGTCCGTCATATGTAGATTCGGGATACCCAAAGTGCTCATAACCGATAATGGAAGACAATTTGATAATGCACAGTTCAAGAATTTCTGCTCCAACCTTGGGATAAATCATCGTCTAACATCTGTCGCACACCCTCAGAGCAATGGCTTGGCCGAAGTCACGAACATGATTATTTTGCAAGACCTCCGTACAAGGATTGAAGGGGCCCATGGCAACTGGCCCGACGAGTTACCCTCTATACTATGGACTTACAGGACTTCGCACAAGACGACCACTGGAGAAACCCCGTTCATGCTAGCCTTTGGGATGGAGGCTACTTTACCCATCGAAGTTAGCCTACCATCACTGAGGCGGATGGGGCATGAGGCCGGGGATCATACCACTGAACACCTGGACCTCTTGGAAGAAGTACGAGAACAAGCCGCACTACGAGTCGCCTCATACCAAAACAGAACAGCCAAATACTTCAACAGCAAAGTCAGGCCCCGAAGATTCAGGATGGGGGACCTAGTGCTCAGGAAGTCCGAGGCTGCCGGTCATGCCCCAGGAAAACTCGGACCAGCTTGGGAAGGACCCTTTGAAGTCATTCGACAAGTTCGGAATGGAGCATACAACTTGAGGAATATGGCAGGAAGACCACTCCCGAGGACCTGGAATGCAGACAACCTCAAGGTGTATCACAAGTAAAAGTCATGACCTTATCCATTTTACTATAAGTATTAGTTTGCTCTTAGTTTTTGGCTTGCATGCCCTACGCACTTACTCTATTTTGCTTTTCTATTGATTTTTTATCGGGCTTGCACGCCCTACGCATTGTTTACTTTCAGTAATTTGTTCATCGAGGCCAATGAGCCCTTTCTTTCTCCAAAACATAGCAAGATTTATGCAAAGTGACTACTGGGAACTCAACAAGAATCCCCCCTTTTTTTTCCAAAGCCCTGTCACGAGCAGGCATCTTCGAGACATGCTACGGGCATGATCTCCACAAAAGCCCTGTCACGAGCAGGCACCTTCGAGACATGCTACGGGCATGATCTCCACAAAAGCCCTGTCACGAGCAGATGCCTTCGAGACATGCTACGGGCATGATCTCTACAAAAGCCCTGTCACGAGCAGGCACCTTCGAGACATGCTACGGGCATGATCTCCACAAAAGCCCTGTCACGAGCAGGCACCTTCGAGACATGCTACGGGCATGATCTCCACAAAAGCTCTGTCACGAGCAGGCACCTTCGAGACATGCTACGGGCATGATCTCCGCAAAAGCCCCGCCGAGCCCGGGCATTTCGCTCTTAAGCTCGACCAGTACGACGCAAGTCTGGTGAAATTCCACCAAAACTAGTCCTCGAGCTATACAATCCTCGGGCTATTCATCAATATCTAGTGGTACGATATCGTCGATCGCACACGTAATTTAACCCATTTGATCTGTCCTCGACCTTACTTTCAAATAGTAATTATTATCGTCGAACTCGATTAAGTGAAGTGCCATATCCTCGAGATATTGACTTGCATGATTTATCCCTATTCGGGTTATCCTCGAGCTTATTATTGAATAAAGTGTCATATCCTCGAGATATTGACTTGCATGATTTATTCCTATTCGGGTTATCCTCGAGCTTATTATTGAATAAAGTGTCATATCCTCGAGATATTGACTTGCATGATTTATTCCTATTCGGGTTATCCTCGAGCTTATTATTGAATAAAGTGTCATATCCTCGAGATATTGACTTGCATGATTTATTCCCATTATCCTCGAGCTCATTATTCAATCGATGAATACAATATCGTCGATCTCACACCTTGCCGATACTGTCCATCCTCGAGCTTATTATTAAAATTAATAATTATGTTATCGTCGAGATATTGACATGCATGATTAAAATTGACTGAATCCGACCACATTGTCATCGAGACATAAACAACAAAATAAAGCTAGGTTTGCATTGATCGGGATAATTACATAACAAAAAACATTGTTTAAACCCAGGTCGGGCAACGAAATACAAAACGAGAACTAATCTAAATCGACCCCAGGGTCGTTGGCCGAGGTAGGCTCGTCCTCCTCGTCTTCGTCTCCCTCGACGTCGACGTCTTCAGTAGCTTCCTCGGACTCTGACAGCTCGAGGTCCCCAGCCACATTGGGAATCCCTTTTAAGTCCTCGGGTTTAGCCTCCGGCCTCGAGCGCAGAAAGGATCGAGCCTCCTTCAGGGCGTGAAAGTACGAGCCCATAGCATATTCGCCCCTCAAGGTCTTGAACTCCTCGGACAGTTTGAAGTCCTCGATGGCAAGATCCCGGGCTTCCATGAGCTTTCCCTCAAAATCCTTCTGGGATCGCTCGAGCTCGAGCTTCAGCTCTTCGGCCTCATCTCGAAAAGAGCTCGCCTCATCTCGAGCTTTAAGGAGGTCTCCTTTGGCCTCGTCCCTCTGTTTCACGAGGATTTCACGCTCGGCCTTCAGTTTGGCAATTTCTTGTTCTCGAGCTTTGGATTCCTCCTGAAGGCGCGACCACCTCCTAGACTCATCGGCCCCTTTCAAGGCGAGTCCTCGAGCAATGCTCATGGCCTGCAAATATCAAGTGCGCGGGCTGTTAGTCGAGCATATCAGTTGAAATCAAGAATAAAAGACAAAGCCGACGAAAAATATCGAGCTCACCTTGGTCAGTAGGGACTCGAGCATACCATCCTCGGGGTCGGAATCCCCGCTATATCTGTCTATGATGCCCGGGATAAGGTGGCATCGTTCTCGGTCTCCGGACGTCCCGGATGGTTGCGGAACGCCCTCTTCGTCAAGGTCGACGACGACGGTAGCTCGAGGAGTCGAGGGGTGGCTAGGAGCTCGAGCCATTGCCGCACCCGGCGGACTTACATGAGCCCTCGAGGATTCACCAGGGCCACGGCAGGATGCTCGTACCTCGAGTCTCGAGGCCTCTTTTTTCCTTTCTTCTGACCCGGAGCCCGAGCCTGAGGGGTCTTGTTCTTCTTGCTCACTGCTCGACGAAGGTCGCTCGGGTCAAAAGCCATACCTGCACAAATAATCACAAGGCATAAGCTCGAGCACGAGGAACCGAACATAATCAAAATAATTCACAGAGAGCAAAGTCCTACCCTCGAGGCCTTTCATCCCAGCTAGGTCGAGGATATCATCCCCGAGGATGTCGTCCATATCGTACACGAGAGGCTCGAGATTCTCTAGCATTTGCCTATCTCGCTCTAGTGACTCAAAATATGCCTGACCCTCACAAAAACTCGACGTGTCAGGGAACCCCCACTGGGGACTAAAGGGAAGGTCGACGTCTCTAGGAACGACGAAGAACCACTTGTCCTTCCACCCTTTTAAGGAACTAGGCATCCTCGGGACCCTAAACCCTCCTCGGGTCGAAAGGTAGGCAAAACAGGTGAACTGGGGAAGCTGTTTCAGATCGAAGACCATCCTACAGAGGTCGGCGTATGGGGTAATACCTAGGTATCTACAGGCGATGAAGAAATATGTTAACATCCTCCACCCATTTGGCACCAACTGGCCCGGGCACATATTGTACTCGACCAGTAGGGCCAAGAAGAAAGGGTGTAGGGGCCACCTAAACCCACCTTTCAACGAATCCCTAAAAACTACAAACTCACCTTCCCGAGACCTAACCATCCTATCATCGGGCTCGGGAGACCTGACGTCGCACACGGGCATCAAGCCATATTCCCGAGCACACGCTATGGCTAAGTGCTCCTTAAATTTACAAGTGTTGTCGGGGTACGTGAACGGGGTCGGGGTGCCTTGAGCTCGAGGCTGGGCACTTATGGGGATCGCTACAGGTATGATCGAGACTGCTCGATCCTCAGGAGTTGCTCCCGAGGACGAGGACGAACTACTACTATCGCTACCACTGCTCGACATCCTATCTTAAGTTAAAACTATCTAAATAAATAACTTAAATGCTCGAGCTCGTACCTTAATACTCGATCTCGAGGAGGACCAGAAGAAGTTACTGAGAGTGAAAAGTGAAAAATGAAAGGGAAATGTGATATTTATAGCCCCCCCAGGGAGGAAGGCCAAGAGTCGCCCCCTCAACCCTTGGATCAAGACACGTGTCACACATCCAAGGGGTGGAATTTTAACCGCTCTTTTTCACCCAGGGCTGACGTCATCATAAGGTATGTCCTCGAGCACTAAGGAGAATCTTTACGGTACGACGCCGGACATCCCAACGACGTTGCACCCATCCTCGAAGCTCGAGCATGGTTGCACGGGGGCCAGTGATGTGGTCATTATTTTATACCCGAGCATGAGGACTTAGAAATGAATGTGCTCCGGATTATGAGGCTTCAGTCCTCGGGTTTTAGACGTGATCGGGATACATGTCCCGAGGACACCTTGGTCAGATCTCTCCAAAAGACATAAGGGGAGTCCTCGGGCTATTATGTGGTCGGGATATTCACTTGGGCTGCCCGTGATCAAACATCACCTATCATCATTCATTAGAATTCCTCTCCCCACAACAACGCACCATCGAAGGAATCCTAAGTCACAAAGGAGTCATCTCTTTGGAAACAATCCTAACAAGGTAAGACTCCTACCGGGTGTCCAACACCAGTTCCTACAACCACTCCGAAAAGTAAGGAAAGAACTCCTACTTGAACTCCGCTACCTACCACTATAAATATGTTACCCCTGTTCATTATTCAGGTACGCTTTACACATATTTTCAGCATATATTTACTCTCTATTCTCTCTCTGACTTAAGCATCGGAGGGGCGACGAGGTCAACCCTCGACGCCTTTGTTTCAGGTACCGGAAGATCTCGTTCGTGCTCATTCTCGGTCATCAAGCTCGGGAAGTCAACAGGTACGATTTTTGGCAGCATCGCCTGGTTTCACGTAATTTCCACTTTTGGCTGTCTCTCTGGGGCTGCCATTGGAACTGTTCTGGGCTTGCTGTAGCTCGCCATTATTTGTGGCCCTTTGTTTGTGATGGGTGTTACTTGCCCATTGAATCTTTGGCCATAATTGTTTGGTAATGAGCCGCTCGGCTGATTAACTAGGTCCAAACTACCTGGCCTTCATGGCTTGGCTTTGGGCCTATTCTTTATCTTGTTTTGTTTAGAGGAAATTACACCTAGCCCTGTTATTTCATTAATCAAATCTTTAATAAATCAGGTTATAATTATTTATTTAATTTTTATTAATAATCAGTCACTAAGACAAATTGGCTACCGTCGTTAGGGGAGAGAATTTTTAAACTCAAAATTCATCCATCTCTAATATTTCATTTTCAGCAAGAGTGAAATCGACTACCATTCTTCAATCAATATTACCATGTTCGCTCGAGAGATTTCCTCGTTCTTTTAACTGTTATCAACGACGTTTTTCCTAAATCCCTCCTCCGTACTTTGTTCATTCAAACATTTTAGTTGTAGTTCAAGATTTTATTAACCCCAACTCTTTACAAACCCAAATCGAAAATGCTGTTTACAAGGAGTGTGGATTGAAAATTTCGTTCAGATGGGTGCAAGTGCTAGTATGCACGTTTACCCCTTTGAGTACGAGGAGATAATGATTGCTAATTTGCGTTTTGTGTGTGGAATGACAGGAAAAAGACAGAGGATAAGGGGCATCTAATATTGAGCAATGTTTGACCACTATGAGATTGGAGTTGAAAGTGAGATTATTACAACTTGTTTCTCTCGCGTGTTTGTGTATTGCATACAATTCTTGTCAGCTTTTATACATTCCTTAGGTTTGTTCTGTCAAGATTTCCAATTGTTTCCAATTCTGTAGTGTTGAACAATAGTTTTTTTCGTTAAGTTTCGTGTTATAATTACCTTAATTACTAAAATTGTTGGAAACAATGAATATTCAAGTGTTAATTGTGCCATACATAGGCTCCAGGTCTATACTTATTTCTGGAAAGGCAGCCTCTACCAACATCAGCTTTTGTTTTGTGTTTTTGATGAGAATCATGGTACGACAGTTAGCAAGGATAATGACTCGTTGATAGTGGACGAAGGACCAATGATTAGGTCATAAGCAAATAAGGTTAAAGAAACTATAAGATTACTTGTTCAAGTTACGGTGGATGAGACATCGATTACAACAAGCAAGATGACAAGTTTTATGTTGGCTTGAAAGACGGAACAAGATGGATCAACTTGGTTCAAACAACGGATGAAAGAGCTGAAACGAGTGACTATGCGACCACATGGTATACCCAGGCATGCGCATGCCTCTATACCGAGAAATCATGGCAGCATTTTGGATGAACTATGCAGCCGCATGTCCATACACTATGTGACCGCATGACACTAGTCCGGTAGCGAATTTTTTTGAAAAGAATCATAGTTTAGTTAAAACTCTTTTTATGAATTTTTTTTTAATATCATTTATGTTCAATTTCATTTTTAACTAGGTTTTATGGATTTTATATAAATAAGATTATTCTTTTCATTGTAAAAAACACAGTTTGAAAGATATTAGTGCGAGACGTATTGCTTTCAACTCGTTCTTCATTGAATTAATTTCGAACTTACCAAGAATTAAATTATTGTGGTGTTCAATACTTCAAACATTGATTATTGACTTTCTTGAGTTTGATCTAATCTGTTTGAGTTTCGTATAAGTTGGTATCAGAACTTAAACTCTACAAATTAAGGTTATATAATTTAGGGGTAATTGGCGCAAAACGTCCCTACGTTCGGTTTTTTGATGCAGAACGCCCCTTAGTATTTTCTTGCGCAAAACGTCATTTTGACCAATTTTTAACATAAAATGACCATTATACCCTCTTATATAAATAAAACAAAAAAAGAAAAGAAAAATAAAGAATAAATTGTAATCTAGTACAAAACATTTTTAAAAGTGCAAATCAATCCAAATAAATTATTAAAATATTAAAAATAATCAAAAATAAAAATAAAAACTTTTCTCTCATATCCCTCTCCTCCACTTCGTCAGCCTCCTCCCACCACTACCGAAAATCAGACTACCATACCAGCGCCTCACACCATCTACAATCCCACACAAGCAACAACCCAAAAAACTAAAATCTGATCAAAATTTGGCTCCAAAATTTGACCACCAGAAATCAAGCAAAAAAAACTGCCAGAAAAAATGCAAACTGTTGGAAATCAAAATTCCGATTAACGCCATGGTTGGAACCCACCCCTAGCTAACTGCACATCCCTAGAGGAACCTAACCATGCCAACAATTCGCTACAAAATACTCCACATCAGCTTAATTTAGCAGAAACTTCCCTTCCAGTTGCGACAGCAGCGAACTCAACTGAGAAGAATGCGATTTCCGACGTCGGTGCTCACACTTATGGTCGCGGACACCTACTGACACCTTCCCCACATTCGGACGAACTGTACATGGTTGCAATTCATCCATATCATCTCTCAAGGTCATTCAATTTTTGTTTGAAAACTCTCCTGTCGCGAAGCTCGCGACTCCGCCAGCAAAAAAATCGATTTCCGACGTCGTCTGGTGCACTAATAGAGGGGGACCACCTGTTTTGGTTGAAGTTGGTCCATGGAATTTGTCGCCCTGATGAGGAGAACCTGATGGTGGTGGGCGACGATCAGGAATGTCATCGGTATGGCCGTAAATTAGAGGCAAACCTTGAGCAGCCCCTGTTTTTGGAGCCAAATTTTGATCAGATTTTGGTTTTTTGGGTTGTTGCTCGTGTGTGATTGTAGATGGTGTGAGGCGCTGGTATGGTAGTCTGATTTTCGGTGGTGGTGGGAGGAGGCTGACGGAGTGGATGAGAGGGATAGAAGAGAAAAGTTGTTATTTTTATTTTTGATTATTTTTAATATTTTAATAATTTATTTGGATTGATTTGCACTTTTTAAAATGTTTTGGACTATATTGCAATTTATTCTTTATTTTTCTTTTCTTTTCTTTTTTGTTTTATTTATATAAGAGGGTATAATGGTCAATTTATGTTAAAAATTGGTCAAAAGGATGTTTTGCGCAAGAAAATGCAAAAGTAGAGACCTTCTACACCAAAAAATTGAACGTATGGACGTTTTCCACAACAACCGTCATATGTAGGGACGTTTTGCGCCAATTACCCTATAATTTAGCCCATGTTTGATAAACATTAAAATTTTCATTTTCGTTCTTCTGCTCATTTTCAACCACACATTCTTCAATAAAATAATATTTTCCATCACATCAATAACTTTTCATTTTTTTCAATCACACATTCTCCATCAATCTATTATTCCAGAATAAATCTTTCAAAATAATATGGCTCAAACACACCCTTAATTCCTTATTTGTTTTCGTGTATGTCTTCATCTTTGTTTTTTGTGTTCTTCATCTTTTAAGTCTTTCAGTCCAATTAAAATATCAAAAAAATTGAAAAGTTATTTGTGCTTTAAATTAGTGGAGAGACAGTTGAAGAAGAAGGGAGCAACTAGATACCCATCAAGTTTTTTGGGTTCTAACTCTTTTTGGAAACCGAAGTGGGATAACAATAGAGATTATGAGGTTATTTCAAAGAGTAGAAGTGAGCTACCGAAGGGAAGAGAGGAAGTTGCTAGCGAAAGTACACCCAAGTTGGATCCACAACCTCCTAGGAATCAGGATATCATTGCTTCTCAATATCCAAACAAAATGGCAATGATCTCGTGAGATAATGGAGAAGTGGTGAGTGATAGTGATGGTGATTATGAGACATGCTGAAATTGGATGATGGTAGTAATGGTGAGAAAGTGATATAGTGGGAGAGCTGTTGGTTATATAATGAGCTCTTAGTGCTCAAATCAATGTGAATGAATTGAAACAACAATGGGAGAACATATTTTATACAAGATGCTACATCAACAACAAAGTATGTAGTATAATTATTGATGGGGTAGTTGTACCAACATGGTTAACACTATACTTGTTGAGAAATTAGGAAAAACTATACTAAAACATCCTAGACCTTACAAATTGTAATGGCTGAGAGGTATTATGATGAAGTGACCTGTGATGTAGTTTCTATGCATGTCGGGCATATTTTGTTGGGAATGTCATGGCAATATGATCTGGAGGTAATGCATGATGGGTTCACATCGGTTGGGAGAGATCGTGTCAATATGATAGGAATGTTATGCATGATGGGTACAAAAAAAGGTACAATTTTACTAAAAATGAGAAATCTATTACTCCTGCATAGTTAATATCAGCACAAGTTTATGAAGATCAAATCAAATTGAAAAGCGTGGAAGAAAAAAGATTGAGAGAAAATGAGAATGAGATTGATCTTTCACAATAAAAAAGCAAGAGAAAAAAGTGAGGTGGCTAATTGCGATAAAAAAAAAATAGAGCCACAAAAGAGTAAAGAAAAAGAGTCTCACGAGAATTGAGAAAAGTTGAAAGTAAATCTCTTTGCGAAATGAAGCGAGTTGAAGAGGGTAACAGTTGAGAACCGACCTATGATCTTGTTGGTTTATACGGAATCACTTCTCAACTTTGAGGAATCTAAAACACCCATTCCTAATTTGGCTACTTCTTTGTTGTAGGAATTCGAAGACATGTTTCTGGAGGACATGCATAGTGGTTACCACTTATTCGAGACATTGATCATCAAATTGATTTCGTACTTGGAGTTGTCATTCTAAACAGCCAGTTTATTGGAGTAATCCTGAGAAGACTAAGTAACCTCAAAAGCAAGTAGAAGAATTGATGAGCAAATGGTATGTGAGAGAAAGTATGAGTCCATGTGTCGTTCTATTTATGTCGAAGAAAGATGAGACTTGAAGGATGTGCGTAGACTGTCAGACGATTAACAACATAACGGTAAAATATTGTCACCTTATACCTAGGTTAGATGATATGTTAGATGAATTATATGGATCATGCATGCTTAATAAAATAGATCTTAAAGGTGGATATCATCAAATTAGAATGAGAAGGATGCGAGTGGAAAACTGTTTTTAAAACTAAGTATGGTTTATATGAGTGATTAGTCATGCCATTTGAACTTACTAATGCACCAGCACTTTTACGAGGTTAATGAATCATGTCTTGCATGCATTTATAGGTAAATTCGTAGTAGTTTACTTCAATGATATCTTGGTATATAGTAAGGATTAAATGAGCATATAGGACATTTAAAATGTGTACTTGTGGTCTTAAGACAAGAATAACTTTATGCTAACTTTAAAAAGTGTATATTTTGCATGAAAAATTTGTTTTTATTGGTTATGTTGTTAGTGTAAACGGTATTGAAGTGGATGAGGAGAAAATCAAAGCTATCAAGAAGTGGCTGGCACCTAAAAACATAATTGAGGTAAGGAGTTTTCATGGTTTAGCTAGCTTTTATAGGCATTTTGTCAAAGATTTTAGCACACTTGTCACACCATTCACGGAGATTGTAAAGAAAAGTGTAGGATTTCATTAGGGCGTTGAACAAGAACATGCTTTTAATACTATTAATGATAAGTTGTGTACTGCACCGGTTTTATCGCTATCCAACTTAATAATACTTCTGAGATTTAATGTGATGCCTTAGGAATAGGTATTGAACCTGTCTTGATGTAGAAACAAAGGCCAATAGCTTACTTTAGTGAAAAGCTAAGTGAAGCAGCTCTCAACTATTCTACATATGAAAAGGAGTTAAATGTACTTATTCGAGCTTTGAAGACATGACAACACTACCTATGGCTAAAGGAATTCGCAATTCACACTAATCATGAGTTTTTGAAGCATTTAAAAGGTCAAAGTAAACTAAACAAGAGGCATGCAAGGTGGATGTAGTTCATTGATACATTTTCATATGTTATTCAGTACAAATAAGGTAAGGAAAATGTGGTAGTAGATGTATTGTCAAAGAGGTACGTACTTCTAACTTCTTTATGTGCCAAATGCTAGGATTTGAATATATTAAGGACATGTATACTAATGACCCGAACTTTTATACTATTCATGAATCACGTGGCAAAGGTGCTATAAATAAATTCTTTATGCATGATGGATATTTATTTCGGGAGAATGAGTTATGTGTATGTAGGTGTTCAATGAGAGAATTGAAGTATGTGAAGCACATAGTGGACGTTTAATTGGTCAATTTGGGATTAAGAAATAGTGCAGATTTATTCTTTAAAGAAATAATGCGCTTACATGGGGTACACATGAGTATTGTATCGGATAGAGAAGTTAAGTTCCTTAGTTATTTTTGGAAGGTTTTGTGGAGTAAGCTGGGAACTAAGTTATTATTCTCGTCACCCACAAACGGATGTGCAAACTGAGGTTTTTAATAGGACTATGATACAATTATTGCGCACTATAGTCAATAAGAGCTTAAAGAGTTCGGAGGATTGCTTGCCATATATATAATTTGCATATAGCAGGGTCACACATTCTACTATATTTTATACTCCATTTGAAATTGTTTATGTTTTTAATCCACTAGCACCTTTGAATTTAATTCCTTTATCTGTTGATGATGGAGATAGTTTAGATGGAATGAAGAAGACCGAGTTGGTAAGATCCCTCCATGAGAAGGTACGGTTCCAGACTGAGAACAAAAATGAGTATTATGCTTCTCAAGCAAATAAGGGATGAAAGCGCGTTACATTTGATCAAAAGATTGGGTTTGGGTGCATATGAGAAATGAACGCTTTCCGACTTAAAGAAATCAAAGTTGCAACCGAGAGGAGTTGGACTGTTCCAAGTGTTTGAAAAGATTAATGACAATGCCTATAAGTTAGATCTTTCAGGCGAGTATAACATTTCTGCTACTTTCAACGTTTTTTTTATCTTTCCTTGTTTGATGCAGGTAGAGATTTGAGGACGAATCCTTTTGAAGAGAGTGAGAATGATGAGAACTATGGTACGAAAACTAGTAAGGACAATGACTAGTTGATCGTGGAGAAAGAACCAATTACTAGGTCACGAGCAAAAAATGTCAAAGAAGTCACGTGATTACTTGTTCAACTTACGATGGATGAAACATCGATCACAACAAGCAAAAACGACAAGTTTCATATTGGACTTGGAAGACGGAACAAGATGAATCATTTTGGTTCAACCAAAGGACGAAGGAGCTAAAACGAGTAACTATGCGACCACATAGTATACCCAGGTGCGGTCACCTCTGTACTGAGAAATGAAGGCGACATTTTGGATGAACTATGCGGCTGCATGTCCATATACTATATGAACGCATAGCACAAGTCCGACAGCGAATTTTCCAATTTTTGGAAAGAATCCTAGTTTAGTTAACTCTTTTTACGGTATTTTTTTGATATCTTTTAGGTTCAATTTGGTTTTTAACTAGGTTTTATAGATTCCATATAAATATGATTATTCTTTTCAGTGTAAAAAACACAAAATTTGAGAGTTATTATTGCGAGACATATTGATTTCAACTCGTTCTTCATTGAATTAATTCCGAACTTATCAAGAATTAAATTTTTGTGGAGTTCAATACTTTTAAGTAAGGTTCACAAGTTTTGTGATCACGGGATCAAGATATTGTTAGCGATTGTCATAGTTATTTGGTTCAATGATTTATTGCGCCGAGCTTTTCAAACGTTGATTCTTGACTTTCTTGGGTTTAAGATAATCTGTTGTGGGTTTCGTACCTTCAATTGCTACGTGGGTTCACATAAGTTTCTAGCAGGTTGCATGCCATGATTTGTACCGATATTATCCTGACAGGCTGACACTAACCCTACCTCCATTCCCCACAGGGAGGAGAGGAAAAATTCAATGAGGTATTGGAATTTTGTTCAGTTAATAGTAGGCTGGCTTGTAAAAGAAACTTTGGCTAACTAATCTGAAATTGTATAAAGCTACATATAAGTAATATGTTGTTGGTGCTTTCAGAGCTATGGAGACTTGTGTAATAAGGATTGGCGGGTATTGTGTAATTTTATTTTATTTTTTATTTATGACCTGAATTTTGAAGGAAATCCTCAAGTTTGTCGATTTTGAAAATGGATTCTCAAAATCTAGTATATATGAATTTTTCCCTTTTGTTTATTCATCGGTCTGTGCATGTTTTGTTGAACTTACAAGTAGCTAACAAGTCGGTTTCTCCCTATCATAGTCTATATGGGATCCTTTGTATATGGGCCTACAGTATCTTGTTTACAGTCCATGGGATTTTCGGGCCCCTTCAGGCGTATTTTAGAGACTATAGGAGGTCAGGGTTTCTAAGCACTGGATCGAATCAGCCAGTTTGATTGGGAAAATTGGAAATGGTCATTAATTTTCCATTTCTTTTTGAATAAGATGAGGGGCATTTTTTTAATTATTATTTTTTTCTTTTTGGCTAGAGAGGAAGAGGTGGGGGTTTGAAACCCGTTAGGACCTGAATACATTCGACACACACACTAGTCAGTAGAGTGAACAAATTTTGAACTTAATACCGAATGATGCTGTTTAGTTTAAGACAGGAGACATGCAGTGAAAGTAACACTAAATTTTGCGATCTGAAGTGTTACTGGATGTTCAACTCCTTCCAGAGTTGCTCAATGCCTAGTTCGACAATCCGAGGAACTTTGCTGTTGTTGGCGGCTAGGAGGATTTAACCAGAGTAGTCGTTATAATTATGGTAATGGAACGAGGGAAAATCCTTTCTCATTAATTTGGTAGAATGTACACTCTATAATTTTTACAGCAAATTGAAATCAAGGAGCTATACATAGAAAGATTTGAAGATTAGAATCAGCTTTACATTGAAAGCAAGCTCAGATCACGTAACATTCCCCCTCAAGTTGAAATGGACATCCTGTATATAGAAAAAGGGTTCGGCTTTTGGGAGATTTAAGTGAGTTATAGCTTAACAAAGTTATAGCTTAAGAATCTAAACTTACATTATATCTGGAATGACACAATGCGTGAGTTTTTAACTTGTTATAATAGAAGTGAATGAATAAGAACCATTGGATGAAGAAACACGTGACCTCATCTGGATGGTTGATGCCTCTTATCATACGTATTAATTAATCATGTGCATTCAATACTAACACTATTTTGCTACTTTAACCCTGTCATTCAGGTTTAGACTTGACCTGTTTGGTTTAGTGAGACGGTTGTGATAATGAATTGTCACATCAATCATTTACCAGAGATTATGGAAGATCTTCCACTAAACCAATAACAGCTTCGCTCCTTCAATGGGGGCTTGGTTCCAACAATTGGGTTTGACCTCTTGCGTATGGGTTCAACTGGAGTTGCCTTATGACAGAATGATGTGGAGTGCGGACCTAAGTTCAGCTGCCATGTGGAGGCGTAACAGAGATTATGATCAGAAACCCGTTGATGTTCTTTTGACTTGGGCTCAAATATCGGACTACATTAATTTGCTTTTAGAGTTGAAAAGGAAGAAAATTGATCATTTTCCAGGGAAGAACCCGACAACTTCTCAAAAACGGATCCTTAAATCCTGAAAATCTTGGAAGAACAGAGCAAAGGCAATGGGAAACCTGTATTTGGTAGTGGAAAAGTCAGGGATTTTTGCTAGCGAATCATACGAATATGGCTAAGAACAAGAAAAGATCAGCGTAAGAGATGGAGCCAAAGGATTTGGAAATAGGGAGTGATATCACGTCGTAGAATAAGTCTCTCTTTCTTAGTGTCCTCTAGCGATCCGTGCCCGTAGTCGACAAACAAGAGTTTTCAACCTCAAAGAAGCATTGGGAGGAAACCGGTCTAGTCACAACAATTTCAAGACGAAAATTTGATCCAAAACATTTCCAACTCCCTCACCGACCACATCACAATAGTGTAGTTGTTCCGAATGTGTCGAGCGAAGATGAAACAGAACATAGTTACATATGATAACCCCCACGCGATTCATCTATGATCTGGAAATTGAAGTTACAGGGACATCGCATCGCATGTTTTGAATCAGATGGATTTCGGGGATTACAGGACAACCCCAAATACTCTGTCAACAGTTAACTAGTGCAGATTTCGGGGATTTCAAAGAGCGATACATATGTTTGGAAAATCAGACATCCAAAAATTACTTATGTAATTCACATCACCTGATATGGAACGTGAAACATGCAGTAGCAGCGGGGAAAAAAAATTGACATATCTAGGGGGAAAATACATGTATACGCAAAATGACACTGACTAACCTCACAATTCTTGACTTGTTTCTAGTTACAGCCAAAAGATTCAGTCCTAATGGCAGTTCGACATCATATTTATCGGCTTGACTATGATAATACAAAACAATGGTATCGTTTTCACAATAAACAAAGCTCGAGAAACTCTTGAAATGCTCATTATGGCTAATACCGAGACAATTACGATACAAACAACTTCAAATTAGACACAACGGAGGTGAATGTTAGCTGATCAATGCACATATCGTAATAAGATGGTCAATTCAATTTCACAAAACATTTTATTAACAAGCATTTCTCCTTCACCGCAAATGTAAACAAGCAGTATACTAGTTTAAATTCTCAAATCAGCAGTGCATTCTTGCACTCATGTTGCATCGAGTTAATATTGGAAACATTCATGGCGTGATTCACATTTTCTTGGGATATTCTGCATGGTGCTAGCTAGGGGTGTAAGTGGTTCGGTTTCTGCGGTTTTTGACAAATTTTCAAACCAAACCGTTTAAACTGGTTTGAGAAAAACCCAAACCTAAACCATACCATTTTGAACGGTTTGAAAAAAACTCAAACCTAAACCTAAACCTAAACCTAACAGTTTAGTCCGATTTTAAACTGCCGGTTTCACCGTATATTTTTTGTACGTCTATTTTTATGACATTTATTCATTGAATTCAATATATATTTATATCTTACTAGCAATAAATCTAAAACAAACTAAATATATCTACTACAAATTTAAATACCAATTAAATCAAAGTGAAATCACAATGAACTAAAATATAGTTTTTTGTTTGCCATTTTAGGCTAAGTCGTTACGATAACGTTACAATATAAGTCTACCGAACTAATATAAAGCCCAAAAAATAATGATGTTCAACAAGAACTCGTTATCATCATATTTGAAAAATAAAACTACTGATTAGATAGATGGAATAACCAACCATAATAATAAATCAATTGTTTATAATATCTAAACATAACAATTACACAAGCTTATTGTTGTATTTTGTTACGAATTCAGTTTCTCACATATACTCAAACACCAATTGTTGTCACACATGATTCATAATCTCTATTATCAAACAAATGCATTCGTTATATCATCATAGTATTGGATACTAGATAGATAAGAGAATCTTTAAAAATATGGTAATAGAAAATATAAACCCCCTGTCACAACTTTCATTGAATTATCAAATGCATCCACTTCATCTAAATATTGGCACAACACTATATGTTCATTCTTAATTTGCAATCAATTCTTTCCACATATAAAAGCCTCAACCATCCTTGCACCTAATAAACTTCTAAAGGAATCAAGTATCTAACCTTCATTTGAAAATGCAGACTCAGAAGCAACTGTTGAAATTTGAACTCTAAAGAGGAAAAAAGTTTTTGATAGATTATATTAGTCTTAAAATTATTAGATATAAATTAGGATTATTTGGTAATAATAATATATATATAATAGAAAATTATAAATTGACAAAAATACGTACAAATGACAAAACCATTGAATTTTGCATATTTGGATGAATTTTCAAAAAAAAAAAAATCATTATTTTTATTTTTTAATTTTTATATATTTTTTATCCGGTTCGGTTTGATTTTAAACCGCAATTAAAAATCTCAAACCTAAACCAAATCGTTTTTGACCGGTTTGGTTTGGTTCAAAACCATTTCGTTGACGGGTCCACGTGGCATCAAACCGACGGTTTCTAAAATGCGGTTTCAGTTCGATTTTCCGGTTTGACAATTTTTGCTTACAGCTCTAGTGCTAGCATGGATAAGTTTGATCAGCGACTTGGGGTTGCCATTAACGGTATCTTTGACAGTGAAGTGCATAACGCCAAAACTGAATGAAATTTACTTTGTTCTGTGATGTATTATGTCAGTTGGAGTCATATAGTGATTACAATCTGTAAAATCCCCAAACACAGTGTATGCACGAATGGTATAAAGAAACAAAATGGGTTAAAGGAATCTTCAACTATTAAGAGGGCAATTCTGTAGAATGGATTGATGATTCTTTTGGTAACAATTTTGTGGAAGATGGTCTTGAGATTCGCTGAAAGCAACGTGATTCTGAGGGGGGGTTTTGAGCAAGAATGAGGGTAATTGATAAGGGACTGTTTGGCTCCAAAATGATAGCTGGAATATAGGTTATTTTTTGGATATCGCTTTTACTATTATATTGCAGTATTTAAGTGAATAAAAATGTTGACTTGTATTATATGAATATTTTTTAAAATTGGTGCAAGTGGTGTAATTTCCACAATAATAATCCTTTAAAAGGTAATCCCAATCCGTAAGACACTTCACAAATATCATGTAGTTTTCAAACTGGGATGTGCAAAAACATTTTTGCACCGCATCCCATGAAACAAATATTGAAGCAGCAACAAAGTGTCCTAACGAATGCTAATGGCATGTTTGGTATATTAACCAAACTAGACTGGACTCAGCGAGCAGAAAAATAAGTTAAAAAGGCTGTCCACTCTACCACGGTACCAGGCATACCCAAGATGCAAAGAGCACAAAGAGTGGATTTGGGGTGTGCTGACAAGCCATTTGACCATATGGCAAATAATCAAAGCACCGCCACAAAGCAGCAAATAATTTTCAGGCAAAAACGACATTCTATTCCATGATCACGCGTTCAATTTCAGCGAATGATGCACGATAGCAACAAAGACAATAACCACTGACCAGAGAGCAAATACATCAACTTCAGCAACATCCAATCTTTCTTCTGGCTGCATATAATTTCTTCATGGTACAATCCTTATGACCATAAAGACTCCTGTATCCAAGAAAGTGGACTAGTGCAATTTCCAGGTAAAAAAGGATGTTCAATTCCAAGATTGCACATTCAATATCATCATATCATACCCAATTACTAAAAGACACACTAACCACTGATCAGCAGTATGCACATCAACAACTTCGGAAAAATCCAATCTTTCTTCTGGCCATGTAAAATTTCTTCGCAGTGCAATCTTTATGACCATATTGACTCATATCCTAGAAAGTGGCATAATGCAAAAGCCCTTCTAGCATCAGCTTCTTGTTTATAGGTTCCTCTGCTCTTTCAATGCCAACACCCAAAAGACAAAGGACTAAATGCTTCCACACTATCAATTTGAATCAACGACTGAAAGAAGTTTTGAGGAAGCATCGGAGAAGCAATTCAAGAGAAAAATTCTACATAGGAGGAAAATGTAGTCGGCCCACCAACGGGCTGAAATCAAAAGCTTTGACAACCAACTAGAATTTGAAGTAGAACATTGAAAACGGTAGTTATGAAAAGATCCTTTACCTAGGAATATATTCAAAATTTCTAATTTAAAAAAAAAAAAAAAAAAGAGCAAAAAACTTTTGGCTGTGAAGAGCATTTTTCAGAATTCAGTGGATTCCAATTCGCCAATTCTAAAATTCCCTTGAAACAACCTCATAGCTTATTGAATTTCGCAGATGCAACCAAAATATAATTATGTTAAACAAATCAAAAGGAATTTTTTTAATTAATGAAAGAAATGGCAGCAGCAGTAAGATGTCATAAGCTTTGCCTGCACTATCGGAATTCCTGCAATTACAACTGTTAACGAGATCTTATTGCAATGAAAATTAGTTATCAATTATGCCATGAAATATAATTGTCCATGGAATAAACTATTGGAAGACTAATTGAATTGACGTTTCGCTTCAATTACAAATGTAGTTGCATAGGATTTTAGCATTGAGAGAAATAAAGCACCACGTGCTTTAACATCAAAATGAAGCCTAAAATTTTGAATAAAGCAAAGAGAACAACTAACGTTAAAATCAATAGTAGAAAAGATAGTAGATTAACAACTTTAAAATTCTGGAGAGATGTATGCAGGGATGTATATGTTGGTTTTTGATCCTTTTAGAAAGATGTTATCGAAACCAGAATACGACACGATTTTAAAAAGCATTCAACAACATAAAGCACTTCAATTTAAAGGAAATACATGTTTTAAATTCTAGTCTTTATGAAAACAAGAACTTTTGTCTACAACGAAAGACGTCATTGTGCATTAGGTCGCGAACTTCAGAAGTATCACCAGAGTCCAAAACTAAAAGTTTGATGATATTATGAAGAATCTGCACAATAAATACAAACATAAAAAGACTTGTTCGAGAAAGAAATTTTAGGATAAATTATAAAGTAACCAAAGCTCGATTCATACCTTGGAAATATAATTAGAAAAGTACAATATAAATGATCATATATCCACTTATCCAAGACTTATAGTTACCAAAGAATACAAACTCAGCAAATAGGAGACGAATATTCTTAGAAGCCAATTAAGCAATGCAATGTGAAACAAGTAATTGGAAATAATAAGGATATTATGAAGGAAAGCTGACCAGAGGCTTCGTGCAGAAGAAATAAAAGCAGATCAGAATGTATAATCTATAAATGCCTGAGACAAATGGTCTTAGCAATAATGATATAAAGCACCTAAAGTTTAAAACATCATAATTCATGGATTCAAGGCAAGAAATCTCATAAGGGAGAACATCAAGAGATAAGGAAGAGGTGGCAATTGGGCCGAACGGCTCGGCTAGGCCCATGGGCTGCTCGGGCTCGTCAGGACGAGCAGCCCGTGGACCGATCCCATGAACCATGAGCTTGGACGAACCAAAGCGTGAGCCAAGCGGACTTGATTCATCGCTCAGACAAGCGGCTTGTCGACCGAGCTTGACCCCCCAAATCGTTGAGAATCATCGAAACCGATAAAATCAATATCAAACATAGGAGACTTGAATTGTAGTGTCAATGATCAAACATAGCTATTGGGATCCATTTATATAAAAAAAATTGGAACATATAGATAAAAAATAAAAAATAATAGATAAATAATTGAATTGAGAACAGAGCAAGAAAATATAAGGAATGATTATGAAAAATTAAAAAATACTGAATACATTGAATGATATAAGGAATTGAATTGAGAATGAGAAATTTAGATCATAAAATATAGAAGATAAATTGTAGAGCATTGGTGAGAAAAAAATGGGTTATAATGGTGGGTATTTATATAGTTTCAAAAAAAATAACTAGATAGTTGTTGGGGATCTAATGATCATATTTCAAAAGTAAAATGTGATAAAATTGGCACATTTTTTGGTCAAATTTTAGGCACAAGCCAGAAAAAAAGGGTTAAAATGGTAGGTATTTATAGAGTTTCAATAAAAACCTAGATAATTGTTGGGGACCCAATGGTCATATTTCAAAAGTAAAATGTGATCAAATTGGCACATTTTTTTGGTCAAATTTTAGCCACAAGCCCACAGCCTGGCTCATGGGCTTGTGGCTCGGCTCACAAGTCGCTCAGTCAGCTCGCCTAAATTTTTTTGAGCTCGGCTCGCCCTCGGGACCCAAGGAGCCCATGAGTCAAGCTCGACGAACCGCTCGACCCAATTGCCACCCCTAGGTAAATGATATTTAAGTTCGTCATAATTTGTTACTTTTTTTAACAATATTCAATTCTTTAAAAAAATTGTACAAGTAACAATTTGTCTACGTACAATTTTAACTCCGCTTACTAAAAAATAAGTAGAATGTCTCAAATCTAAATTAAGAGCTCGTGAGCTCAAGGGCTAAGCCGGCTCGGCTCGGCACATTGCCACTCTTAGGATAACGGCAATTTCTTAATATCACATCAATCTTGCAGTGCAACAGTTTAGAAACAACCAACTGTTTTAGTGATTAAAAATCTGAAAGATCCCACTTAGATCAACAGAGAACCCCAAGTGAAAGTTGAATATGAGAACGTGACTGAGAATGGTAGCATACATGAGGCAGACCCCCCCAGAACTCCAAAAGAAACAAAGCCAAAGAAACCCAAGAAACGTGACACATTAAATCTACAAGGTTAACATTGACGAATCCCACCTATGGCTAGTGGTAAACGAGAGGGTGGTTTAGTTGTACAAGTCAGGCCAAACTCATTGCTCATTTTAAGGTCGATAAATTCTAGTCATTTTCTGTGTATATGCTACTATTATTGTGTCCTACTGATGGTTAATTCAGTTTACTAGAAGTATAGATCATAATATTGGAGAATAAGAACCATGGTATTCATTAAAATTGGTTTTTCTAAGTTTCTAACAATCTACAGAACAGTATTTCTAAATCAGCTATAAAGTCTCGTCAGTTTTGTAATTTTTATTGTAGTACTATAAGGATTAAAGAATATTGTACTTGCCTTTTTCTGATGTATGCATACAGCAGTCTTACCATTCGATAACAATTGTCAGACAATACTCGACCTAAGCTTCATTTCTAGCAAGTTGAATCTTTGGCATCAAAGCAAAGAATTTATGTTAAAACAATTAATAACAGTAAAATATCCATGTATCTTTAACTTACCTAGTGCCCATGACCCATGTAAGATGCACCACCTTGCTGCGGTCCAGTCCCACCAGGAACATATCCTCCTTGCATCCCAGGCAGACTTCCATACCCGCTAACACCACCCTGAGCTCTATAACCCACATTACTCATCGATGGTGGCACTCCCTGCTGATTCCCACCAGATCCAATCCCTCCAAGCAAATTACCGAAACCTAACCCTACACCTTGTGAGGCCAATAAAGCTGCCACAGCCTGCCCAAGAGCCGCAGGCGCAACTGCAGGGTTCAACCCCATGGAATGCATTGCCGGACCTGCACTTGGTGCCATCAAGTGCCCCTCTGTGTGCCCCACTCCACTGCTCCCGGCATACTTCCCCTTTTTCGAGCTAGGATGATAATATCCCTGCTGCCCCTGGTGCTTCTGCTGATGCTGCTGATTGTAGTATCCCTTGGTTGGTTTATGCCCATCGATTGCCTTCTGGCAATGCAATATGTGCCCCTCGAAATTCTTATGTGGCTCCACCAATGCTTTCCTCGCACTTTCAAGATTCTTGTATACAAACAAACAGAATCCTCTTGGTTTCCCTGTCTGCTTATCCAACCCCAATGGCCCTTCCTCAATCTCCCCAAACTTTGAAAAGAACTCCACAAGCTTCTTTATATCAAGCTCTGCTGATACATTGCTCACGTATATCTTCCTCTGCGTGTACTCTGACACGGGCGGACCTGAAACAGTTGCTACACTCCAAGGAGCCTGAACAGGGCCAGTGGATGCCAACTGACATGAAGCAGTCCGGCTCCCTATAGTCTTCTGGGGCTGTTTCAGAGCCCGGCGAGCCCCATCCCTGTGCTTATACAGAATGAATCCATATCCCTTTGATTTCCCTGAGTTCTTATCACTAACCACCTTACAGTCCTCAATCTCACCATACTTCTCAAAAACAGACTTAATAATATCGTCATTCGCGTCCCACCCGAGTCCGTTACAGAAAATTTTACGATGCATTGGGTCTGCATCAGCTAATTTCTGCACATTTTCAAGCATATCAGAGTGTTCAGCTACTGCCTCCTTGATCAAAAGGATTAGCTGGTCTTTAGAAAATGGTTCAAGAAGCTTTTCCAGTGTATCTTCCTCCAATTCCTCTTCCTCGTTCTTACCCGCCCCATTAGCTTGTAAAACGGCGTTGTCAGATGGCTTATTTTCTAAGTCTGCTGAGAGAGTGCCGATTTTGGGCTCATCAATTCCGTTATCTGTCTCCTCTTCTTCTTCTTGTTCCTCCTCTTCTACTTCTGGTTCTTCCTCTAGGGCTTCCACTGGGTCGGATTGTTCGGTTGTTTGGACCGGTTCTGGTTGTTGAGAAGCCTCCGACGAGCGGGTTTTCCTCTTGCCGGCCATGCCTATGCGGGAATAAGGTCAGAATTAGGGTTTCTTTCAAAATTGTGAGTAGTGTTTGAGAAAAGTTCGAGAATTTGGGATCGATGAATGAGGAGATATTTGCAAATTCAGTCCTCAGTTTATAGCCCTTAAAGTATCTGGGTCCTCATTTATATTTCCTTAACTTTTAGATCTTCAAATACGTTGTCGCCTTTGGAGTCTGGACACAATAGTGTGTGCATATATAATTTATAAATAATTAGTAACCTCGACTGTATAATAAAATTTACTGCCCGACTTTGGTTAATTGGATAAAGTAATAATTCGATAAATTGATAGGATAATACGCAAATGATTCTCTTATTTTTTCTTGAATTTTTTTTGTCGGATCTAATCTTTAATTTTTCTTAATCGATCACTGTCCTACTACATAATCTCGATGTAAAAAAAAAAAAAAGACCTTTTCTTAACGAAGATCCACATGAATAGGCAAGAAAGCAAATAGAAGAAATAAGGCAAGAAAAAATCACTTCTAAGGCACATCGTAGTTGCTCACTTTTGACGGTTGTACGGTTCCAGAAAATGATCCAATATTTGATGCCTTGAGCATCATAATTCATAAGCATCCATTCAATTTGATGGGCTTGTTCAAGTTTTTCAGTATCAGCGAGAAGACACATAAATACACGCTTACGGCTCAAAAAACATCAAAAACTCGCGATTCTAATTGACCCACAAATCACGTATAATTTTGGCAATTAATTAGTTCAAGTATCGCTCAAAATTGCAGGTCAATATACTAAAAAATAAAGTTACATAACACCAAAACAAACTGAATCCGCCAAGGAAAATAACAAAATCATAGCCTCAAAAGGCACTAAAATGGAGGTGACCTCATATTTTGTTGAAGGCAACAATGTCGCAGCTTTGCACATATTCATTGATAGGCTCGGCTGTGAGACGCTCCTCAATGAGATCATCAACAGAGACGAGATCGTCAACTATGGTCATCATGATCTGCAGTTTCTTAATTCCATATCCAACCGCAACCAATTTTGCTGAGCAAGATCACAAATTCAAAAATAATCAGCCACAGGCTGTGGTAATGTGCAAGATAAACAAATCCACAAAAATAAATGTTCAAATGGATGAAAGAGTAAACCATACATGCTCCCCAAAATAGGCCAGGCAACTCAACACTACGAACAGCCTCTTCCAGCTTCTTCATGTCTGTCTCATCATCCCAAGGCTTTACATCCAACAGAACAGATGATTTACCACCTGGAGACAAATTCCAAATTGCAAAACTCAAAAAATGGATAAAAGTAAATGAATTTAAAGATGGTTAGCCGAGATTCAGTTGAGTATATATCTTATTTAAAACTACAAACTAATAAGCAAATGCTATTCAACAAGTTCAGTTGGGGGGGAGTGGGGTGGGGGGCGGGGTGGTTTTAATCATCTCTGGCACCAAAACTTTCGATTTTTTTGGCCCCCGTCATGAAATAATATAGTGGCATAATGAACAGCAAAGACTAGATTCTCATTCTATCTTATTAGGGAAAAATTTATGTTTGAAGTATATAATGCCACTAACTCTCTTTCTTTTTGGAAGATGCCTTGGCTGCTTCCCTCTGTTCTGCTGCCTTTTTTTCCTCTTCTGTCTCATCACCGAAGAGATCAAGATCATCATCGTCATCACCTGCAGACTCCTGGCAAAAAAATTGAAGCGGGGTGGTAAACTGGTTAATGAAAATCTGTAGAAGGAAACGTCAAGCATCAAAATAATGCAAACTCAGAAAAAAGCCTAACATAGTTTCTACCAGCAACATTGGCAAATTTCTAATATAGGGGGCGGTTCAAAAAAGTAGTCTGCTAAATGTACAGTACAGATATCCAGATTGAAGCTAGAATGCCCTTTAACTAACAGTATCGCTTATTCCAACCTTTTTACCCAATTTCCGAAATAACTCGTGAGAGAGTCTGGGATTGGACCAACAATCCAGATCAATATCATCCATTAATTTGGTTAACACATAATATATTTAAACATAGCCCCTATTGACAAACACAGTTTGTGTAAAACCCACGCATTCCATAAGAAACCTACAACATGAACTAGTATTATTCCCATTCATCAGAATGAGAAGCAAGGTGATAAATAATTAACTAGTCAAGCATATATCTTTGAAAGACTTCCCCAATATACTATAATGCCAAATTACAACTAAATAACCAAAAATTAGAAAAACTTCAAGTTGATCAAGCCCAGGCACAAATTTACACACTGCTATCTATGCACTATCCTCCACTTCTATAAATATCTGGAGCTGGCATTAACAAATCAATCAACCAAAATATGTGCGTGTGTATGACATAGTTAACACATCATACAAAGATTTCTAACATGCGGAGAGTCTCCCAATGTTCCCTGTGCACTTCCCTCCATTTCTCTCAATCCAACACTAGGAACCATTATATAAAGCTCCAAACAACGAAATATGCCAATTCTCAACAATGAAATAGAACCCTTTTGTAACATTCAAAAAAGGACATTTTGGGAAGGTAAGTTATCCAAGTTAATACATATAAGAATGAACTTAGGCTGATTAATTTTCAGAGCATTTGGAACATAAAGACACAGCATGTACGGAAGTGCAACTTCTTCCATCATAAATCCACTTTATTAATCTTGATGTCATAAAAAACTCATAATATCTGAGTGCATCAACGAAAGAAGATAACTAACATGTAGCTATCAAAGTCTACCATAAATTGCCATGGCCGAGATAGAAATATCTACCTTGGCTTCCTTAACTGGTGCAGCTTCAGCAGGAGCAGATTGGCCTCCAATTCTCACTCCAACAGCCTTCCCAGGAAAGCTATACAATTATGTATAAAGCCCCAAATAAGCAAAACGACTTTCAGTACAAACTAAAAGTCAGATATATACAAAAATAGATAATTATAAGCAGCCAAAAAATCTTCTTTCAGGCTTCTTCAGAAGTAAAAAGAGTAATCTACAAAATATTGACATTTTTTAAATGCAGGTCAAACATGCTAAATGTGAATTAAACTTATAAACTTCTTAAATGGCACAAAATAATGATTTATGACTTTTGTTTCTAAATTAATCAAACTTCAAATTACCAAATGGGAAAAGGACCCCAGATTCGTGATTTAATGCTTATACTTGAATTGCTCTTGACGGATCAAAATATCAGTTCATTACTTTTCTCCTAGTTACCTCGTAATTTTAAAGAACAAATAAAACAAAAATGAACAGTTTAAATTGTAATGGAATAAATTACCTGGCTGCAAGCTTCGACGAAACACTATCATACCACTGACTGGCATTAGGGTATAGATCACCACTTGGCTTATCCATAACAGCCGCATACACCTTAATATCATCTTTCGTCAATTGATCCCTACAATTCACATAATTAAAAAAATAAAATATATTTATAATTGTGAAATATCGAATGCTTATATTTACGTTAATCGTTTCTATTAATTCATAAAAACAATAATTAGTTAGCCACTACAATTCATATAATTAAACAACTAACAATAAAAAAATAATGATGGGATGCGAACCCGGATACGTATGCTTTTCCGGAGAGGAAGTCATTAAGGGCCTTGAGGCCGGAATCTGTGTGCAGATCTGAGAAGGTAACAGCCATAGTTGATTTTAGGGAAAGAAAGAAGGAGCTGAAAACCTACAGAGAAACTCAGAAGACCGGGAGTAGGGAGAGAAATGTGATTATGGTAAGGCTTGGCTTTTCTTGTTTGGAGTGGATGGAAGAAACCCTAGAGAGACGAGGTCTCTTCTTTTCTTTCCTTTTTTTTTTTTGTTACTTTTCTTTTTTTCTTCCAAATAATGGTTTTATCGATTTTTAATTTTTTCTTGACTGCAAGAACCAAAAACTTGACGCCACCTGTCGCGATTTCTCATCGTCAACATAATTCAATTTTTTTTTTCATTCACTTTCACGCAATCACCTCCACTGCAGTTTTATAAAAAGTTAGATAAAAAGTTGGAAAGTTGACATAAGCGACTCTTGAAAAAGTTAAATAAATATTTATCCTTGACTGACTTAGTCATAACTTGCTTGCACCATGACATATTTCAATTTCAAAAATATATTTATATCGTTCCGCAGAATCCTTGTTCAGAATTGTTTCCTACTCATTGTCTTTTTTATTCTATTTTTTTTTTCTCTGGGTTCGCCAACTTCTGAATGTGATTTTTTATTCCTGGAGTGATTGGAATTAAAGTGAAGGTCATGCTTGATTGGGACCCCAATGGAGAGCAGGTCCAATGACTCCTCTTCCAGATCAAGTCACAATTCATCCTCCAATGAAGAATAATATATTGGGCTAGCATATTCATTTTTCTAAATATGAGCATATTGGAACTAAAAGTTGATTGGAAAGGGAAAATGTTAGAAGGGTGTTGAGTTTCACCAAAAATATTTTATTATATGCCGTCTTTATTCTTCTAGAGTAGTATAAGAAGAACATGTTGTCAAATTATTGTGTACTTCCTCCGTTTTAAATGAGTTTTTGGTTCTTGAGATCAGTTATAATATATAGTAGATGATTCCTTTTTATTGTGGAGTATGATTGATAAAATTCCAATTTGAAAAAATTACCGTGTAATGAATTAACACATACGAAATAGAGGGAAAAGAAGGAGAATAAGAGAGATATGCAAGTTGATTTCTCATCGGTACTATAAGAATCATCAAAATAGGTGAAGCCAAAAGAAACTTGCAATTTGGGGAATAATAGTGATTTTTGTGCATCATTTTATTATTTATTTATTTATTTTGTTGATACTTATTATTTGAATCTTGGTCTTTCCAATAATTTTTCCTCCATTTTGTAGGTTTTCTTCCTTGGTTTGGCAAATGCCCACTTTGGACATGTGGAAATTTGAGTAAAGCCTATATCTATTTGCTTGTTAATCCATTGCTTTCATTTAAGAAAATGATGATGGATCTGAAGCACTAATTAAGGTTAGTACGAAAAGTTTATGCATAGTTTGTGTAGTGCTTTATATGCTTCAAGGTTTAACTTCTAAAGGTCTTTAACTAGCTTTTCTACTTTTAACTAAATATGAGATACGAGGTGTTGATTTTATAAAATCCCATAATATGAACTTCTTTATTCCCAATGCACTATGATTTGTAGATTGTGACATTATATTGAACTTAAGAAAAGTTAACTTTTTTGTTGGATGACTTATAGATTGTGGAGGTGATTGGGTGAATTATGTCAACGATGGGAAATCACGATACGTGGCTGCCAAGTATTTGACTCTTTTATATTGTAGTGATTATTCAAATAACGTGCAACAACGCACGTTCACCCCACTAGTTTTTAAAAAGGTGTATTATTTTCTTTCTTTTATTGCAAATGGCAAGAAAAAAATGCATTATTTACTACAAAAAAATGTTTCTCTTTTTTTGGTGAGTAGGAAGTGTTTCTACAAAAATTATACTTGTAGTTCTCAAGCTATGCAAAGTATAACAAGTTGGTTTTAATCAATTTGTGTCGAATATGAAAAAGTGTAGCATTTTAATTTTAGCATTCGATTTATGTCAGTATACGAAGGATAAGCATCAGTTAACTCTGCATTATCAACTGCAATAAAATAGAAGATATATTTGTTATTTGGAGTGTTTGAGCGTAAAATATTAACATTTTAAATTCGTCAAATCTCATGGTTCAATCCTGAATGTCTCATTCAAAATGATCGAGCATAGAGCATTTGTAAGAAATTTTTTAAATCGGTTAAATCTCGTGATCAACCTTGAACACCCTATCACAAATTACTTTACTAGGAGGGTTGGGAAGAAGGATTAATTAGGCCTACCCGCACAGCCCAAATAATTTGAAAAGAAAAAGGCCTAATACAAGTTCATTTCAAGCCTCGTTTGACCCATTATTGAATTTCTGAATGCTTATTGAATTTCTTGACATTAGTAAAGGCATATTGGTTCGCCCTGGCGTTCGAGTCATCATCATGCTTTTTTGTGAAAATGTTTTATACTATAAATATTGCGAGGAGATTGTACTGATTTGAAAGTTTTCCAAAGGTTGCACCGGCCAAGGAAAATTAATATTACAGAGAATATTTTTTTTAAGGATCAAGCTGCACAGTATGTTTTTGAAGGGAGCAAATTGCAATTTTTTGAAATTGAAAAGCAAAAGCGGTTTAAAAGCTTCTGTTTGGGGATTTATGTTACAATTTCCGTTAAATCCAAACGTTTTTCCTCATAAACAAAAAATGAATAGACCTATCATGTTCTTGATTCTTTTCCATATTCTCTTCCTTTAAAAGGGCTATAAAAGGCATTTTTCAAGCTTCCTCCTTTCATTAATGGATCACTCACGTATAAACATATTTTGCCCCCTATTTGATAAAAATCAGATTTTTAGTAGATTTTAATTAAAAAAAAAAATTCATGAAATATATGTTTGAAAAAATCCATAAAATATGTGGTTAAAATTCATTATTGGTTTTGATTTAAATCTTAATCAATTTTTTTAATTGAATCAAACAATGGCTTGGTTCAAAAGAAAAGACTTTTCAAGCACAAGCAGCAGCAAAGTTTTAAAGGTTGTCCTCGTCAAGAAACGATATTCCCTATCCTAGTTCACCTTTTCAAAAAGCATCAAATTAACTTAGGTTAAAGTGCACACGAATTGAATTATGAAGTTGAAGAATTATATGTATGAATTGGTGCCTATGGATACAACTCTTCGGCACGACTATAGCGGATAATCATTCGTCAGCTCTACGTGTCATGGAACCTGAATTTTGCCGAAATTCAACTACATGCGACGATATAAAAGCTATAGTTCGAATTTTCTTATTTTAGGACCAAAATGCACCATGATTTTTAGTAAGAAACTAGTTGACGTACGATATGTACCAAAAATAAGTTCTATTGTCACTTTCTTACGATTACAAAAAGTTTCAAACTGTTTTGTATTGGTATAATGTAAATTGACAACGAATAATTCAACAATATTCATGTTATATGCCAAAATATTTATAGGACGCATAATAAAAATATGCTTGTGTACTAGAAATATTGAGTGACATAAAAAATTATCAATGTCAAGTCATTTATGGTTTGTATTCGTATAATCACATGACTTAATGTCATTGTAATAACTAATGAGGAATTGGTCAAAGAGGCTCAACATCTTAAAGTTATTTTTTTTTTTAGATCTAACCATTTTGACAAATTACTTCTAAAGGTTGTCCTTTATGTATGTCATCATCACTTCCTTTGATAGCATTCACTAATTCAAAACTTAATTTGATTTCGATTTAATTGTCCCAATGGTCACGAACTTATGTTCATGTCTTCGATTGCTTATTGAAATTTTAGATGTTGAGTTTTGAACCACAAAACTTATTCAAACATCGGACGTTACTCACTGACATAACATCAATTTCAAACATTTAATGAAATTAGTGACGTAATTAACGGAATGCACATGTGGCACCATGTCGCGCCGTTAACAAATTATCATGTTTTTGATTGCTCGCCGCACTTTGAAGTTGCCTAATTTTGATCACTAAACTTATAAAAATGATGTCATCCTGTTATTTGTTAAACAATGCATACCACAAGGACATGGATCGCTTAAAATTAATAAATTTGACAAAAAGAGTCCAGTTTATTGATCCCACGAAAAATGATTACTCAATTACATAATAGTTTAATTTAATTTGGATTTCTGTAAGAGAAACACACAATCCATTTAATTAAATTTATTGTGTATGTTGTGGCAAAATTCATAATTTAATTTAATTTCAATAACGAAATACACAATAAAATTGAAATTTTCATTACTTTTACGCGATCTGTGTGCTTTGCGGTACATATTTTTGAACGAATAACAGGCCGGAGTCATTTTTATAAGTTTAGTGGCCAATATTCAACCTCCTCAAAATTCAATATCAATAATGATTTTCAAAGTTCAGTGAGTAATCGAAAACATGATAATTTGTTAAAGGTGTGATGGAGCGCCACATGTTCATTCTCTTAGTCATATCATTAATTCCTTTATAAGTTTGAAATAAATGTTATGCTAATGAATATGTTTAACATTTGGATAAGTTTATTGTTCAAAACTCAATATATTAAACTTCAGTGAACAATTGAAAATATAGATACAAGTTCAATGATCATTGGATGATTAACTCTTTTGATTTCAAATGATATAAGCTAGTCACTTATTATTATAGCTTATTTTATAACACAAGTAACTTATTTGTAAGGTTTATAAATATCAGTTTTTTAAGCTTTTAGTTGATACTAGTCTTCTGTCTATGCAATGCACGGACTTTGTTATTTTTAAGTTAATATTAACGTACCTATGAAAGAAAAATTTACACCAGCGTAAAATTCACCATTCCTCCAATATTGAATTTTTGTTTTTAACGTATTTACAACATGTATAAAATGATTGATTGCCGATTTCTTAGCAGAATATGCCAATGACTAACAGAATCATGTAACATTTAGAATTTCAATAAGCCAATGATATTACAACATACTAAGCGAATGATAATTGTGCCATTCTATGTAAAATGTCCTATTTTGTAGGTTTTACGACACGTATATAGAAAATATACAGCAACCATACAAGTAAATCGGTTAATTTAAAAACTGATGAGGACGCTTTAGTTCTACAGATGAAAGAAAATTAGGTACATAGTCCCAAAAAAAAACCCTGAAAGATTTGCACATATGATAGCACCATCATAAATGTTGGCATACAGTCACTCTTCAGTGAGTATTTTCGACAAGACAATTCGAAAGGAAAATATGTCAATCTGTTGGACAAATTCCAAAACACAGAGGAATCATAATATCGCTAAGAAGGATTAGAAATTCGTCAGGCTTTGGAAGTGGGATTTAGGGGAATGTGAACAATTAAATACCCTTTTACATTCCTTGCACCTTACAAAATAGTTAGAGCCTGTTTGGCAGCAATTTAAATTGAAAATATAGTCGTTATTGGATCTTACCTGTTTAATAAAAGTCAACATAACGACTAGTTTTTCAATTTTAATTTGATTTTAATCTCTACCAAACATGCTCTTAATATTCACAGCTAGTGTAACTTTTATAGTAACTAATATGTAGAACTTGCCATTTGACTTGGTAGAGGTCTTCTCGTAATAAAACTAGAAAGTTGCACCGATAAAGAAAGAAAACATTGGAGAAAAGAATCGGTGCTCATTACCTTTGGTTATGGGAACCGATTGCAATATATTTGATTTTGATGTATCCATGAGAATCCATTGCCTTACCCTCATTTGCACGAGGCTTCACAAGCAACATTATTTCAAAGGATATTTCTATTTAAATAGAAACCCATGGTTTGAAAAATTACTCTGCATGTTCTAACAGGATTAACAGCCCCATGCCCCCATCTCCTAATATTGGACTTCGAAAATTTTAAGAAACCATTACATATGTCAATGAAAAAGGGACAACATCCTTATATACTTAGCACAAGATATGAAGTAACAAAAATTTAACAAAAAATACAAGTTGAAGTTACAGTTGAGTAACAGAATGTACACAAGTGCATATTGAATGTTAATAATCTTTATGCCTTTCATAAAATTTCAAAATTTTCAAAAAGAAAGAAAAAACAAGAAAGACAAGTACTAACAGTAATGATCAGGCATAGTCACATCCAAAAGAAAATATGAAGTGAAACCTTCCAAAATTTAGATTGAAACACAGAGACAAAAGAGAGTCATGTTTAACTTCAAATGATTAATATAAGTGTTACTCATATAAATAATTGTAAAATAAATACTCCATGTGGCAAGCGGACGAGCCCACATGTGGCGTAGTGGTGCGAGCGACCCAATTTTATGCATGCCGATGTGAGCTCAGCCTAAAAGCAGGTTGGCCGATCCCTTTCTGGCAAATGCACTCGCTACGAGCCCAATCCTAGCGAGGTGAACAACCAATCGACGACAGATCTTGTGAAGTGATTGACAAGACAACACACTGCCAACGCCACATCTGCATACCTATACGGTCAAATCACCAGGCCAAAAATGGAAGATATGGGGATCTTAGCACTTGATGGCTTGATTGACTGATTGATGTTAACGGGATCCATTAGATTCAGCTAGATCGCAAATCCCATCTGACGGGCCTCATTCACTCAACTTCAAGTATAAAAGCCCACACTTAATACCGGGGAAGGGTAATGCAAATTTAATATCCAAATTGAATCTTGATTCTCTCCACTCTGATCAACCAGTCGACCCTTTTTTATGTACCAGCAAAATTACAATGCAACTTGAAAAACATCTTGGATTATCATCCCATTGATTCATCTACTAAAAGGAGTGACTTGAACTATAAACATATAGTGATTTGGCTAGTGTTGGATTTTAGTTTCTATTTATTTGTTGGCTACATCATTGGGCCATTTTTTGGGGTCAACAATAAGGATCAATAAAATGTAAAGTAATCGTTATAAAATAGTACTTCTAAGGTGTAACTATGCCATGAGAAGGGTAATCACGAAACTTGAAGCAAACTTACTTGTCCTTGTTAGCAGGAGCAGCAACCTTCTCATGAACTTCTTGTATTTGTTCCTCGTCATTTACAAGGGCTACAAGACTGAGATATCCTTCTAACATTGCTTCTTTGATCCCTTCCCTTGGAATCAATATATTGAAAATTGAACAATGCCTATCAAAAGAAAAATACATTGTAAATGCTAGTTTAATCATCATAAGAAATTCTAGTTTATCTAGAAATTTCTAGAATAGCTTATAAAGAAGGTGTATTTGAAAAAGAAACTCACCGATACTTATTAAGCATGTTCCCTGATCTCATCTATGGAAATGGAGGTCATTATCAATACCCAAAAATGGGAGTCGAAGAAAATATTTAAAAATTATATTCACTAGAAAAAATTTCTTTACAAAAATATGTAAAAGCAAAAAATACTGCTCTCTTCAATTCGTGTACGAGGGGGTCTGGAGAGACTATGGTGGAATAGATAAGAAAGTCGCCAAGAAGTTCCAGTAAAAACAAACATAAGAATTTCAATGACAAAACACACAGCTTCTCTATAAACAAGCAAGAAAAAAAACCTTGTAGACATGACGCCAATTTTTTTCAATATCATTGATACGCTTTCAGTTTATCGCCAAAATCATCCGGTACTTGTGACTATTGAAATGAATACTTTATGACAAAAAGAATGATTAGAAAGCACAAAGAAAATTCATTAAACTTACTAATTTTTTTTATGCCTGAACAATATTAGAGAGAAGAGATCCATGAAGGCCCTAGGGTTTATTGCTAGTGGCATTAAGGACCTGAAACTCAAATGTTAAATGTTGTTAAAGAGAGAAACGGAAATAGAAAAGCTATTTTACAAAGTAAATGCCTGCAGGTGATAACCTGATCGTTACAACCTTCCCATGAATACCTAAGTAACCATAAGGCATTGAAGAAACTTGGAAAATACAAAAGAAGCAGGAAAAAAATTACCTGTCTTTCTATAGGAGAGACTTTCAGAACTTTTTTATTCGCCTCTCTCTTACTACAAGGAGGAAGTTGAAAGCTCAGGAATAGCTAACCAAGAGGGGGGTGAATTGATTTCTAAAACTTTTTCGAGAAATTAACTTAAAGTCAAGCGCGTAATAACAAGATAAAGTAATTTAAATAGCAAACACGAATATGAAGACAATAAGTAAAGAGTGATAGAGAGTGCAAATGATATAATTATGAAGGTTCGATCCAATGCAATGATCTACGTCCTCAGTTATCAAGATCTCTGGCACGAGCAAGGCCAATTTTACCATGTTGATTGACTTGTAGTGCAATCCAACCCTTTACAAAGTTTCTGGTGACTTACAAGCAAGGAACACCGATTCTTTTACAACGTTGAGCTTTTCGGGACCTCAACACGACCCACAATTCAAATGAATTTTCAAGTGAAATATTCTCTTCTTAATGAATGATAAATCTAAAGCTAAGTACAAGAAGAGAAGTAGGCTAACACTTTGATAGATAACAATGAATGAAGCTCAAAAGTTAGATTTGAAAAACTTTGACAAATGAAAAAAAAAATAGCCCACTGTCTCTCGGTCCAGCTGTGAATCTGAGTATCTTGCTCTTGCCACCACTGCCGCTGAGGTCCTTTGGCTACAACATCTTCTTCGTGATTTGCGTGTCACTACTCTTGCTCCACCACTCCTACTTTGTGACAACAAAAGTTCCATATTTCTCAGCTCTAACCATGTCTCTCACAGGCACTTAAAGCACATTGATTTGGATTATCATTTTCTTTGTAAACTCGTGGTTGTCGGCACCATACGCACTCAACATGTTCCCTCTTCCTTACAGATTGCTGATGTTTTCACAAAAAGTGTCTATCAGCCACTCTTTGCTCTCTTCCGCTCCAAGCTTCGCGTATGCTCCAATCCCACGCTTAGCTTGCGCTGGGGGGGAGAGGGGGTGTTGAGGATACTCCAGAATCCTCTCTCGATATTCAGCAATCCTTTTCACAATTATAGCAGTTAACTCATAATTGTAATTATATGGAATTCATTGTATGATTTACTTCCTTTTTTGTTTTGTTTCCTTTCTAATGTAAAGCCACATGTGTATGTATTTCTCTATAAATGAAAATACCTCTCCACCTCAAGCAGTGTGGTGATTTTCACAAAATACTTTCATAGAAAAACCTTTAGTCCTGTTATTAAACCTTCAACTCTGAAAATCATACTTGCAATTGCTGTTTCTAAAGATTGGGACATAAGACAAGTTGATGTAAATAATATTTTTCTGAATGGAAGGTTGGAGAAAACAGTTTACATAAGCAACCACAAGATTTTATACAACAAAACACTCCACATTTTGTCTGCAAACTAGAAAAGGTATTGTATGTGATGAGACAAGCACCAAGAGCATGGTATGATAAGCTGAAGGACACTCTTTTGCAGTGGAAGTTCAAACAATCCAAGGCAGACAATTCTTTGTACTTCTGGGTGGATAAAGATCGGATTCTATTTGCATTAGTCTATGTAGATGACATCATAATCACCGGCAGTAACAGGCAGCAACTACAGGTCTTCATTGACAAACTAAATGAATGCTTTGATCTTAAGGATATGGGAAGACTCAGTCATTTTTTGGGAATTGAAGTACATAAAGACAGAACTGGTCTATACCTCACTCAGAAGAAGTACTTAATTGACTTACTTAAGAAGTTCAACTATGAAAATCTGAAACCAAGTATGACTCCTATGGCAGTGGGAAAGCAAATTTCTAAAAATGAAGGCAAAGACATGAGTGATCCAACACTCTATATAAGTACAGTGGGTGCACTTCAATATCTAACACACACACGGCCTGACATTACCTATTCTGTAAACAAGCTAAGCTAGTTTCTCCAAGCTCCCACAGATGCACATTAAAAGGTGCTTAAACGAGTCTTTAGATGTTTGCAAAGTTCACACAACTATGGTTTGGTTATTCAGAAAAGTGAAAAATTAAACATGATAGCCTTTGCTGATGCTGATTGGGCATCATACCCAGATGATAGGCGTTCCACTGCTGGCTATTACGTGTATCTTGGTGACAGTCTGGTATCTGTTGACATATGGTTGATTATAACCTTAATGTTTTGATTGTAACAAACAAGCTAATATTATTTCTAATAATTGATTTTGAGTGATTTAGTCTTCAAAGTATTCAAGCGTAGATCGATCAAAAAGACCAAAATCAAAACTATCAAATTGGGCTCATGAAGAAGGTTCAAGCCAAATCATTCAAGACGAAAGCTTTGAAGATAAACGTCGAGAAGATCAATATTAAAGAGTTGAAGAGCCAAACATGAAAAAAACTTCGAAAGAAGATCAAAGATCAAACTTTCTAGATCATATGGAAATGTATAACACTTTGATTTTTAATAATGAATGATAATAGCTCAAAAATCATTTTATGCACGAAAAGTTATTTTCATCATTACTTGCATAAAATGTTTTGATCAAAAGTAAAATTGATTTCCAAAATGATGTTTAAACTTATATCATATTTTTAACATCATTCAAAACATTTTCGAAAAAATTCGGTCAATCGGTTGACTTCGGTCGACCGAAGTGTGGATCGAAACTCCAACGGTTTGAATTTACAAAGGCTATATTCACACTTCAATCGATCGAAGTTGATCAACCGAAAGTTCATGTGGCTCAATCTTTTCATCTATAAATTGCCATCTCTTTTGCATTCAATTTCAACAACTTATAAGAGATATTTTGAAAGCTTATTTATTGAAAATAATTGAGATTGCTTGATTTTAAATTCTATTTCATTTATTACAAAGAATTTCTTGATTGATCAAACTTATTTTCAGATATCTCATTAAGAATTCTTTTTGCAAAGAAACTTTGCCAATTTTATCTATTCTTCATTCTTGATAGAAATTTTCTTTGTCAACACTTATATTGAAGTGTAAATCTCTTTTCATACTTAACTTGTATTATTTGTTAAGAGATATCATAGTTTGAAAACTTTGATACAAAAACACAAACTATTTCATTATCAATTATTCATCAAAGTTTTCATCATAAACACTTGAGCTTTACTATTTGCAATCTATTGAAGTGTTTACCTAACTCTCTAATACTTAACTTGATTATATCATTTGTTAAGAGAGTTCTTTCAATTGTAAAATTATCACTTACATTTTAACGATTTCGAGAGCCTTGTGAAAACTCGATTGTAAGGATAAATGCCATTTGTTGTAAGTCATTTAAGGATAGATGCTCCTTGTTGTAAGTCATTTAAGGATAAGTGTTCCTTGTTGTAAGTCACTTAAGGGTAGGTACTCCTTGTTGTAAGTTACCGTTATAGTACATTTGACCTTGCTCGTGACGGAGAACTTGGTAACGGGAACGTAGAAAACATTGTGTATCGAATCCCATTAAATTGATTTGTTATCTTTACATTATTGCACTCTACATTACATTGCCATTTATATTGTGTTATATCCATACTTGAATTAAGTCATCGAACTTGCATATTTAATTCTAGTATTATACTTTGCATTTATATCTTGTGCTTTGAATTGTTTTGAAACTAAGTGTCGTAAAAATTTCAAAAACTAATTTACCCCCCTCTTGGTTAGTTATTTTTGGGCTAACAATTAGTATCAAAGTAAGGTGCTCAATTTAAAAAATTTCACAATCTTGAGTAATGACTAACCATTTTTTTCAAACTCTTGAGGGTGTTCTACAAATCGTCCTCCTTTATTTGACGATACTAATTATAATTATTGAAAAACTAGGATGATGATATTTATCCAATCTGTAGATTATAATATTTGGGAAGGTATTGATTTTGGTCCTCATAAGCTTACTAAATTATTAAAGTTGATGGAAAATCGGACCAAATAATTTCAAAAACTAGAGAAGAATATGATGAGGGTGATAAAAGAAAATTATCTCTAAATGCTAGAGCCAAAAATATATTTATTGTGCATTGGATAGAAATGAATTTAATCGTATTAGTACATGTGATTCGGCTTATGATATTTGGCATACTTTAGAAATTACTCATGTTGGAACTAGTAAAGTAAAAGAAACTAAGATAAATCACTTAGTTAAAGATTTTAAAAATTTCTTCATGAAAGAGAATGAACATATTGTTGATATGATTACTTGATTCACCAATATTATTAATAGTCTCAAAGGCTTTGATCGTGAATTTACTAATGGTAAGCTTGTAAGTAAAATGCTTAGATCGCTCTCGGAAGAATGAAGTCCATTGAAAAATGTTGATAGAAAACACCAAAGATATTAACACATATCCATTGGAAGAGCTCTATGGAACATTGATGACATATGAGCTAAATCACACCGAGACAAATGAGAAAACGTTGAAAAGCAAAGAAGAGGAAAGACGCCAGTTGCTTTTAAATCCATAGTCGATGAAGGCACTTCAAGCGAGAATATGAATGATGAAAAACTTAACGATCTAGTTCATCTTGTCAAGAAGTGGAAATGTTTTCGCCAAAAATATCGATTCCAAAAGAAAGAAGAAAATAGCGAAAAAAAAATAGATTCATAAAAAAAAAGGCTCTTCAAGCAACATGAGATGAAAGCGATGATGATGAAGATGAAAGTTAAGAAGAAATTGCCAACATGTGCTTTATGACCATTGAAGATGAGATAAACACAAATGAACACTCAAATGATCTCATCAATCAAATGGATAAAGATAATCAAGGTACTTCTATATGCATAACAAAAATATCGAGATATGATTAACTCTTTTCTTTAAATTGCAAGTAAACTCGATATTATATTTTGTATGTGATTTAATTGTTATGAAATATAACTTATAATATGTGCATTGTAACTTGAATTATGACTTCCATTATTTCCACGAATTGTAATGACTTCTAATATGATTTATTTCAATGAATTGCGGAAATGCATGTCTCTAAATATTATACTATCTTTATATGGAATGTGAAATAGACACAAACTCGGTTCCTATTGAAAGAGGAAATATAAGTGAAAACGATAGGAGAAATATATTACTATTTTCTATGGTTGATCTTGTATGCAATACTATTCCTCTCGTATGTGCTATTGTAAATGTAAAAATTGTGTATTGATCTTACATGCTATCCCTTTTTTTTCTTATGTCAAAAGGGAAAGATGAATGGATAATTATGTATGATAAAGAGCAAGAGATATATAACTTGATTTATGCATGATGGGGAGAATGTTAAAAATGGGAAATATAAATTCTATTCAAACGACTTTACTTTTGTCATTTGCATCACTCATACTTTGATTAATATTTGACTATAAAGTGATGATTATTTTTTAAAAAAATTGTTGCATCTTGTGCTTAATGTTGGGGAATATATTATTCTTTTATGGTTGATTTCAAGTTTTGATCTTAAATGTTATGCCTTTTTGCTTATGCCAAAAGTGGGAAAATATGAAGAGATAATGATTATGCATGCTTTGATTTGAAAATATAATATGTTTTAGATGTCTAGTTGTTGATTTGTAAAAGAAACGGGGAATATGAATTAGATGATGAATTTATGATGTATATTCATTTATCAATATGATATTAATTGTTCAAATCTTACATTGCAAATCAACTTGTTTGTCGTAGTCAAAAGGGGAAAATTGTTGACTCGTGGTTGATTATAATGTTAATGTTTTGATTATAACAAACAAGCTAATATTATTTCTAACAATTGATTTTGAGTGATTTAGTCTTCAAAGTATCCAAGAGTAAATCGATCAATAAGACCAAAATCAAAACTTTCAAATCGGGCTCATGAAGAAGGTTCAAGCCAAATCATTCAAGACGAAAGCTTTGAAGATAAACGTCAAGAAGATCAATATTAAAGAGTTGAAGAGCCAATCATGAAAAAAACTTCGAAAGAAGATCAAAGATCAAACTTTCTAGATCATATGGAAATGTATAACACTTTGATCTTTAATAATGAATGATAATAGCTCAAAAATCATTTTATGCACGAAAAATTATTTTCATCACCACTTGCATAAAATATTTTGATCAAAAGTAAAATTGATTTCCAAAATGATGTTTAAACTTATATCATATTTTTAACATCATTCAAAACATTTAAAAAAAATAAATAAATAAAAAA
This sequence comes from Fraxinus excelsior, assembly GCA_019097785.1. Taxonomy (NCBI): domain Eukaryota; kingdom Viridiplantae; phylum Streptophyta; class Magnoliopsida; order Lamiales; family Oleaceae; genus Fraxinus; species Fraxinus excelsior. Next base: position 14,651,525 of record CM032626.1, read on the forward strand.
TTCCGGTTGACTTCGATCGACCAGAAGTGTCGACCGAAACTCCAACGGTTTGAATTTACGACTGCTATATTTACACTTCGGTCGACCGAAGTAGATCAACCAAAAGTTCCTGTGGCTCAATCTTTTCATCTATAAATTATCATCTTTTTTGCATTCAATTCCAACAACTTATAAGAGATATTTAGAGAGCTTGTTTGTTGAAAATCGTTGAGGTTACTTGATTTTAAATTCTATTTCATTTATTACAAATAATTTTTTGATTGATCAAACTTATTTTCATCTATCTCATCAAGAATTCTTTTTGCAAAGAAACTTTGTCAATCTCGTCTATTCTTCATTATTGATAGAAGTTTTCTTTGTCAACACTTATATTGAAGTGTAAATCTCTTTTCATACTTAACTTGTATTGTTTGTTAAGAGAGATCATAGTTTGAAAACTTTGATACAAAAATACAAAATATTTCATTATCAATTATTCATCAAAGTTTTCATCATAAACACTTGAGCTTTACTATTTGCTATTTATTGAAGTGTTTACCTAACTCTCTAATACTTAACTTGATTATATTATTTGTTAAGAGAGTTCTTTCAATTGTAAAATTATCACTGACATTTTAACGGTTTCGAGAGCCTTATGAAAACTCGATTGTAAGGATAAGTACTCCTTGTTGTAAGTCATTTAAGTGTAGATGCTTCTTGTTGTAAGTCACCTAAGGATAAGTGCTCCTTATTGTAAGTCACTAAGGGTAGGTGCTCATTGTTGTAAGTCACCTAAGGATAAGTGATCCTTGTTGTAAGTCACTTAAGTATTGGTACTCCTTGTTGTAAGTTACCTTTATAGTACATTTGGCCTTACTCGTGACGGAGAGCTTGGTAACGAGGACGTAGAACACATTGTATATCGAATCCCATTAAATTGATTTGTTATCTTTACATTATTGCACTCTACTTTACATTACCATTTATATTGTGTTATATGTATACTTGAATTAAGTCATCGAACTTGCATATTTAATTCTAGTATTATACTTTGCATTTATATCTTGTGCTTTGAATTGTTTTGAGACTAAGTGTCGAAAAAGTTTCAAAAACCAATTCACCTCTCTCTTGATTAGTTATTCTTGGGCTAACAGTATCATGGTGCTCAAAGAAGCAACATGTTGTTGTAAGGTCAAGCACGAAAGCTGAATACATGACCTTAGCTCACTGTACATTTGATATTACTTGGATCATCTCTTTGCTCAAAGTTAGTGTGTCACATGAATCAATTCCCAAAATATGGTGTGACAGCATGAGTGCAGGAGCTCTAGCTTCCAATCCCGTATGTCGTGCAAGAGCAAAACATATTGAGCTGGATGTTCACTTTGTAAGGGATAAGGTGCTGAAAAAAGAATTAGAAATCCAGTATGTTCCATCCTCTGATCAAATAGCAGACTTATTGACAAAACCGCTTGGTCACTCTAGGTTTGCATTCCTCAGTGACAAGCTTGGAGTCTTTGAAAGACACTCCACCTTGAGAGGGGGCGTTAGGATTGGACCACAAGCATAACAATACACTAAGCTAGAATTAGTTTCCTGAATTTGTGGAAATTGGAATATAGGTAGTTAGACACCCGTCACATTCTAGTAGGATGATGTAGTATATTCTTCTTCATTTTGTTGTAACAAATTATCATCCATAATTTGTATATATACCACCTTGAATGGAATGATGAAGCATCTTTCATTCTGCAATATTCAGTCTTAAAACTCTTACTGTAAGGAGAGAGAACAATAGACAACCTAGTACCAAACATGAACAAAGTCCTTAGGCGTGCTCCTCGACAAACTCAAACTAGTCGCTAGCCATTACAGGTTTACGATAGTGAAAATAACTGCTCTCGGTACTATAAACGGATCTCATCTGTTGGTCGAATGATACCATACTTTGCTTCTATACTATGCTCTCGTAGAATCACACTACACGTTTGTTCCTTGTGCTTTCTTTGACATTTTAATACGTTATGAATGCAGAAGCCAGCTTCATCACTCGTGCAGAAAATCAATGGTATACAAAAAGTATCTATGGATGCATTTTCTTCGTCATCAATGGAGTTTTCAGAGTCTATTGAATAGTCTGTCTTTTTTAAATGCATTAAAATGTCTTCTTGTAATTCATCACAATTTCTATTTTAATATTGTAGTTTTTCAATTGTCCATCAATGCGCTTATTTATACAGTGTGGAAGATTATAAAATAAAATCATGGGTCACAGATTGTGATTCCATTCATGATGAAGAAAGAAAGATGATTCTTAATTCAATTCTCCGCCTTAACGATATGAAAGTTATTGAAAGAAATTTTGAAGAAACATTCCCAAGCCAATATATTGAAGTAATAAAATTACCGGTATCTTCATGATCCGATTAGTTGGGGGATTATTGTTTTTATGGAGGTCATGGTTCGTATCTCCTCTGCTTTCCCCTACTCGAAAAAAAAAGTAATAGAATAGAATAGATTAGGACAATTGTAGATGAAACGATAAGAAACTGATGTAGCATAGAATAGTAAGAGGTCGAATGCAATCATGGTGGAAACGAGAGAGGGAGAGAATTCATATGGCCACCACAAAGACGTGTCCCCTAAATTATTCTCTATACATTAACGATGGCACTGTGTGTAGATATCATCACACCATATAAAAAGCTGTGTATATATTCTTATGACGAAATTGCTAGTCACGTGAATAGAATGTTGGCTAACGGGATCGCGAGAAGAATAAGATGGAAACTGAAGGGTAAAAGTTAATGAATATATATATATATATATACACACACATAATGGTGTTTAGCTTCTGTTTGGTACACATTAAAATTTTCATTTTCATTTTTCTACTCATTTTCAATTACACATTTTTCAATAAAATAATATTTTTCATCACATCAATAACTTTTTCTTCTTTTTCAACCACATATTCTTTATCAATCTACTATTTCAGAATACATTCTTCTAAAATAATATGACTCAAACACACCCTTAGGGTCCGTTTGATCTGGCGGAATTTTCCATGCTTCCACTTTTTAACTGTTTGATAGGCTAAATTTTCCACGGAAAATGTTTTCCTCACTTTTCCTAGGTACAACCCTTTGATGCACAAATGATGGAAAATGTTTTTTCACCTAATAGGTGGGAAAATATTTTCCACCTTTTATTTTTATTTTTTAGAAATGACAACCAATTCTATCAACCATTGTAAAAAAAAATTTCATTTTTGTTGACAATTTCTATGCAAAACAAAGTCAAACGAATATGGTAATTTTTTCTAATTGTTTAAAAACAAAATTTTAACTTTTTGGTAATTGAAACAAATTCTAGACGTATTGGTAGAAAAAATTATCACTTTAATGGACAATTTTTATAAAAAAACGAAGTCAAACGGATACCAAACTTTCAACATTTTTCAGGTAGAAAATTATACCAATCAAATACAATTAATTACAATTTCCAATAAAACAAATTTTAGACAATTCAATTCCCAATAAAATATTTTCTTTCCACCCATTTTCCACCTTTGCAATCAAACGGATCCTTATGTTAAATCAATTTGGCTGAGAACTCCTCTAATTTTATTGGATCATGCTACACTTACAGACTACTGGTTCACAGATGTCTTACAGACACTCACAAAGATTTTTAATAATATAAAATTGATTCTATAAAAATACTATTTTACCCTTCTTCTTTATATTTGCAAGATATATCCTTTATCTTTTAGTTGTTGGATTTTTCAGGATTATTTCTTTCTCCTTGATTAGTGAATTTAATCAGGATTATGTAACATTTTCTTAAATTTCTCAATTTGTCCTAAATATTCTCTATATCTTGTTAATTTTTCAAAGGCTTTTGGCTGATCCTCTTTAGTTATATATCCTAGAATAATTCCTTCTGAAACTTCTTCCTCGATATCTTTATATTCAATTATTATATCATTTATATTTTTTATTCTTCTACTAGTTTCTACAGGATCAAATCTTATATTATGTTTGCAAGCATAATCTATATCAAGATATATTTTCTTAAGGTTTTCTTGGCCAGCAGGAGATACTTTTTCAGATTTTTTAACTAATCTTAATAAAAACGAAATATCTACATTATTTAAGTAAAGCTTAAGGCTATCATTATTAGATGTGGATGCTTGTGAAGTGTTCATAACAATCAGAGAATAATTATGTAAAGATAAGCATATAAAAGCATGTAAATGACTTACAGTAATCAATGGAAATAATCAGGCTTTCCCTCCAGTATGTCTTTATAGTTGTTTTGCATGTACTTAACCAATCTTCTGAATCAGATGAATGTTTAAAATGTTTTTGAAATTGTTTGGGTCCACAACTGCTTCCGCAAAAGGCTTTTCAATTAAGGTTGCATTTCTCACTCTAAAGAACTAGCCGTGTTTCCACAGACGTTATCTCACAGTATTCAGAGTCTTTGTTTTCACCTCTATCCAAACTCTTTTCAGAAACGAGTTCTTACTTGGAACGAAATTTTAAAAGATAAACTCACACACAAGGTGCTACAATTTTGTTAGAAATCTGCCTTTTTCCCCCAAAACATTAATCCAAGACGGGTACTTTGGCATGGCTAACATCCATTCAAAAACAATGTTTTGAAAATCTTTTAAAATCTCTATCTGTACTGCCGAGGAATAATGAGAAACTTAACGAAATCCTTTTATGAAAACTTTGTTGAACTTAACAAACTTCATCTTTATATTCATAAACTGAAACAGTACATGCTTACATACTATATTTACATACCTTTGGTACTCACCTTATGAAGTTTAGAACTCCATAAGTGATTACCTTATTACAAGATTTGCTATCTTCGAGTTATCTAACAATATTTCTGAATACAAGTGGTGTATACAGATTTAAAGAAGAGAATTTGAGATGTGTTTTTCTTCAAGATATTTCGAGATATCTTCTTTGGATCTTGATTCCTCCTTTTATAGAGATCTTGGGTCATTCCTTAAGTGATAAGAAATCTTATCTTTACAGCAATCATCCTACTATCCTTTGTTAGGTAGTGAAATTAACCTTTGTCTGCCACTATCTTCTGGTCTTTTGTGTCTTTAGTCTTTGGGAAATCTTATCTTCACGGGTCTCTCTTATTATTTCTTGCTAGCTGGCTTCATGGATTGTGACATATGACCTAATGGTGGGTGAATGATCATTTATTACAAAGACTTTTTCGTATTATCTTCTGTCTTCTAGTGACCACAATTTTTCTTTAATAATTTACTTTATTAAAGTAGTGATAAAGGGTCACTATCTTGTCTCCATTATTTTTCCATCCTTGATTCAAAGAATTTAGCAGAGAATTCTTCACTATTGAGGGATGCTCCTTGGCTCATATCTTCTACGACACAGTGTTCGCAATGATGATCACTGTAATCCCAGAGTATTTTGCACAGCTCTTTGGACATATTTTCTGATCCATTAACTTGATTTGAAATTATGGTGGAGAGTAAATTGTCAAGGAGATACATGTCTTCGTCTTTTGTAGGGACCCTTGCATTGGAATAAATTATATATTCTTCAGATGGACAGATCCATATCTTCTCTTTCTCAGTAATTAACTGAGTTACATGTTCGAATATTTCTTTATACCCTTTTGCTCTTCTGTAGGGCATCATATTAATGATATCTTGATATCCATTTTTAACAACCTTTTGACTGGTTGGTAAAAAATGTTGGTTTGTGAGTCCCAATTTTATAACATGGAACGATGGCTGCATATATTCAAGAATAGGATCCCATGCCATTGGCGCTGAGTGGAACCTGATATATATATTTGTACTTTTGACAACTTTTGTATATCTCTTAATTGCTTTCCTGACGTCTGCCGGGAGTTGAGCTATTTCTCTGAGGTCCTTGCTAGGATATATACAGAGTATATTTCCTATTTCAAAGCAATTTCTTACCCAGTTGGCTGGTGTTTCTGGATAAAAGTTTATCTTGTTGTATTTTCCATAGTGGAGAGTTCTCATCCACTTTCCTATTTCAAGATACCAATCAGATAAAATATTAAAAATAACAAGAAAGAATATCACTTCTTCATAGTTATTCTTTTTAGGTATTTTCATTCCATGGCATATCTTGACAACATCTTTTGGATCAATAGTTTCAATAGTTAGCTTTGGTAATTTCTGGCTTGATGAAGAGCTACCATCGCTAATTTTGATATCTTGTAAATCCCTGATAAGGGTTTTTATATCTTCTTTACCAACAATAGGTTTGAGTATTCCCTGTGAAGGGGTTCCTATTGTTTTCTTGTCTTTCCCTTTATCCTCGGGAAGAGCGCTAGTATTCACAAGTCCCAGTGAAGGGATACTAGACTTGGTACAAGTTACTTCTGCCTCAAGGGCTATATTTTTGCCTCGAAGGCTATCTTGAATATTTTGCATTTGTGCTTCCAAGTAGGAAACCTTTATTTCAAGAATTTGGACTTTCGTCCTTAGTTGTTCTAGCTCCATCCCTGCTAAGATAATCATGAAGAAAGTTAGTTTTTCCTTTTATATATTCAATATCAAATTTGAAATAAGAAAACCAAATTTGAATTCTAATAATATATCTGTTAGCAATAGATGGATCAACATTATTTTTCAAGAATGCTTTAACTTGAGTATTATCAGTTCTAATTAAGAATTTCTTTGGCAATAAATAATCTTCATATTTTTGTACTCCTCGCTTGACAGCAATGAGTTCTTTTCTATTTGTTTCATACCTTGTTTCGACTTTTTTGAATGTTCCTAATGTATATCCTGCAAGTATCTCGGGACAAGAACAATTCTTTTCACACTTATATTCTTTATGATTCTTTTTAACCTTTAATACTGCACCCCAGTAATTATCTGAAGCGTCAGTTTCAAGGATAAAGAAATCTTCTTCTTGTGGAATTACAAGTTTGGGCAAAACTTTCAATTCCTCTTTTACTTTCCTTATATTTTTGCAATCTTGTTCTTCCCAAAACCACATTACATTTTTCCTTAATTTTGGAAGAAAATAATTTTTTAGTTTGGCACAATTTTCAATGAATCCTTCAGCATAATTCAATATACCAAGGAAACTTTGTAACTGTTTTTTATCTTTGATTTTTTCAGGAAATTCTTGAAGTTTTTCACAATATGAAATTGCAGTTGCAATTCTCCTTCTTTTATGTATAATCCAAGAAATTCTATTTTTGTTTTGGCTATCTCAGCCTTCTTTTGAGAAAGTGTAATATCATGTTTTTTCATAATATAACAAAATTTCTCAAGATGTTCAATATGTTCATTTATATCATTTGAATGAATAAGTAAATCATCAACATAAGCAATGCAAAAATGAGTGATTGGTTTGATTACCTCATCCATTCTTCTTTGAAATATTTGTGGTGCATTTTTCAACCCAAATGACATTACATTCCATTCATATTGACCTAAAGGATTATGGGTACTAAATGCAGTTAGTGGTTTACTTTCTTCTGTAAGTACGATTTGCCAAAACCCTGACTTACAATCAAATTTTGAAAATATCTTTTTATTCTGTACTTGTTTAATAAGGGTGTTCTTATTAGGCAAGTAGTATCCATCAAACTTAGTAACTTCATTTAGCTTTTTATAATTAATCATCATTCTGGCTTTTCCTCTTTTTATTTCACTATGTTTTCTAACCATAAAGGCTGAGCTGCTATGTGGGCTTTTACTAGGCCTAATTAGTTTGGCTTCTAACAATTCTTTTATCTGAACCTTAAATTCATTTTGGTCTTCTACACTATATCTCATTGGTTTAACCCTTACTATAGTGTCTGGATTAATTAGTTCTATCTTTGCTTTTACCTTATCTGTGTTCCATTTTTCTAATGGATTTTCAGAATAGGTTTTAGAAATTTCTTTTTTCAATTTTTCTAACTTATTTTCTGTTGTCATTTTCAAAACTTTAATTGGTTTGAATTTTTCTGTACTCCAACATCCACCACGCTGGGTTGAGGAGCTCTGATGTTTAATTTCTTTATATGCTATGCTAATAGCTTTAGTGATTTTTGGTGTAAATATCTTATGTGCATAAGGGGTTGTGAATATATATTTATCAATATATTGTGTAAACGGTGCATATTTTAGTAGGAAATTTTGTCCTAATAAAATATCACATCCAATTGTGGTTGACATATATATTGTATCAACAAACACTTCTCTAAAGGATATAAGAAAGGGTACTTGTGTAGCATATTTGCTGTATATTATCTTGTTTCCACCGGTGACAACCTTTTTTGAATCATATTTCCAATATTCAGATGGTAGTACATTTGGTAAGCACAAACTTATTGTACTTCCTGTATCTAAATATGCATGAAATTTAACTCTGCAGTAATTTCTTATATTGAGTGTTATTTCAATATATAGACTCATGTGATTAGTACTTATTATTCTTTCCATGACAACAATGATTTCATATTTTCATCTATTCTTGATATGATGATTGGATTATCATCAACTGTTATTTTTAAGTATCCTTGGCAAATTTTGTAAGGACTAAATTTTCCAAGGAAGTTCATTCCTAGTATTATAGGTGAACGATTGACTCCATATAATTCATCTTTATATAGAATTATTTCTTTAGTAAATTCTTTTTGATCATCTCCTACAAATATAAGATGGAATTTCACATATTTTCTTATTTCAAGATTATTTCCCAAATAATCCTTAAACATATATGGTTCGGGTAATTCAAAGTCTATTAAATGGCTAATAAATTTAGCATTTACATGACTTTTATCTGCTCCAGTATCTATAAGAACAAGAAGATTCTTCTTGTATCCTTCTTGATTGACATATCTAGTTTTGATATAGTATTGTGAGTTTGTTGGTTCAGAAATACTTAATTTTCTAAGTTGGCTTATCTTAGAGTTTTGTGTGGAGGGGAATCTTGCAATAAGATTATCTCCTTCTAGACTAATACTATTTCTTCTTATCAATTTTCCTTCAGAATTGATTTCTCTTGCTTGTTTATGAAAATCAAGCATTATCTGTTCTGGTATGGTTACTTCATGTTCTTGGTATTTCCTAGGAGGTATATATTCAGCCAATTCTTTAAAGTATTTATGTATGATAATATTATCAGTTATTTTCCTTAAATTATTATGATGGCTAGTACTAAAAGCAAAAATTGATTTTATGCTTATACTAATAGCTTTACTTTTTTGTGGCATTTTTAAATTTCCAATTCTATAGTATAGATTGAAACTTTGATCTATATTTTCATCAATTAATGACACTGCATAATTTGGTTTTACTGTGAACATTATCTTTTGGTAAACTAGATTTCCTACAATAGTTCCTAATAGAGCATCTGCAGGATCTTGTAAAATTCTATTGTCCATACAATATATTTCTATTGGTATATCCATACCTTCTCTAAAGTATCCTTTTACCATAACTTGTATTCCTCATATTTCAATACATTTCAATTTGCTTCTTACATTCTCTGGTATTTTAGATAACTTTTGTTTTATCCATTCTTTTGTGATTATATGAATTCTTGTTTTTCCCATTATATCTTCTATATAAATAGGTATTTCTCTATAATTCATACTTACAATTATTTTATTTACCCTTGGTAGTATACCTAAGAATCCTTGATGGAATACATCTTTTTCTTATAAATCTAGTATCTTCTTAGTTATTCCTTTGTATTTTTTAATATCAAAGGTAATTTCTTGGTTTATACCTTCTACTGAATCTTCAACTTCCTCAATTGTTTCTATTTCTATTTCTTGGTCTATTTCTTGTATTTCTTGATTCATATACACTATCTCTTCAGAATCTTCTTCTGATGAGGATGTATCTAATTCATAAATACTACTGCATTCACTACTTAAATCTTCAAAATATTTAATTGGTTCTATATCACTATCATCTTTGAACTCTTCATAAATTCTAAGAGTTTTTACATTTTGTTTATCTTTCTTTTTAGGACATTGAGGGGCAATATGTCCTTTTTCATTGCATATGAAACATCTACATTTTTTGATATATTTTGGCTTGGGCTTTACAGTCCAATATTTTTTATTTGGTTTAAAACTTCTTTTCTTAAACCTTTTATAATTTTTGAATTTTCTTTTATATTTCTTATATGGCTTATATTTCTTTTTGTAACATCCAAATTGTTCAATTTGACTTAAATCTTTGTAACAACACAAAGCATTTTTTCTTATATTGTATGTTTTCTTATTTTCTAGCGCTTCTCTACACCAAGTGCTAATCATTCGTTTTGTAAATTCAATCATAGTTCCAAGACTATCTATTTTTATACCTTCTTCTTCTTCAGTTGGTAATATTTTTTCATATTCTTTTAGTAACTTAATTCCCCAGGGGAATGGTAACTTTGTAAAATAGGCTCTTAACATTGGTTTATTTTCTTGGTAATCTCCCTGATTCAATAAGTAATATATTTCTTCAAACTTACATGTATACCTATCTAATTCACACATGTCATATATTTTTAAAGTTTTCATTGCTATTGTTCCTGCATTATATTCTTCTTGTTTTCTAGATTCTTCATCAGAACTGAATCTATATCCTAAAAATTCTGTTCTTAAGGCTCTTTCAAGTCTTTTTAATATTTCTTGTATATTTTGTTCATTTAAAGTATTTCTATTATCTAATGCTTCAGTTGTATTTTCTCCATACTTTATTCTTCTTTTAATATTTTCTGGTAGTTTTCTCCACCATTCAGATGCAATTCCTCTGAATGTATGTTCTATAAATCCAAATGCTGTATATGTTTCCCATTTATTAAATTGTATCGCTAAATCTGTACTCTTTATCCATATATTTATAGTTTTATCTTTATCTACACAATCAAGATCTAACCATATTCCTGTTGTGTGAATTGGTTCATTATAAGATTTCATAGGACTTATTTCTTTTATAGATTGTTTTCTTACATTTCCAGTATATCTTTTTTGTGTCTTCCTACATTGATTAAGACCATCCTTATTAGCTATTGGGTGATAAGGAAGCCATTTCTCATATTCTTCATCACTACTAAAGTCTTCTGGTTTTATATTATAACTAGATGTTGGATTAGTATTCATTTTTATATTTTCCATTTTTTCAGTTAATTCTTCTAACTGTCTTTTATATTCATTGTATTCTTCGCCAGTAGATTCTAAGAATTTTTGTTCTATTTCTTCAACTTCTGTAATCATATATTGATTTATCTCTTGATTTTTTCCTTTATTTTCATCTTTTTGTGTTATCCTAAAATCTAAAAGTGGATTAATTATAATCCTGTCTTTTCCTTTAAGATTATTATTTAAAAGAGCATTTCCTATTTGTAGATTATATTCTAAATTTTCTAATCTTTTGTGTACATTTTCAAAACTTTCATTTATACTATTTTTAGGTAAATAAGGATAACTTGATTTTTTATGTTTTCCTATCTTATCCAAAAATTCTTCAATTATACTTTCTTCATCCATTATGTTCATCATTATTTTAGGTTCGTAACATGACTCTGATACCATTTTTACCGGAGTGCGCAGAGGCAGCGGAATTTAATTTTAATCTTATATAGTTGTATATTTTATGTAATTTCTTAACTCAAAATATTTTAATCTGTTGTTTATTATGGATATATAAAATCTTAAAGTTAATTTATATCTTAATTCTTTATGAATTTTACTAATTTTATGAGTTTTAGGGCTTCTCATAAGATACAATATTTTTAAGGCTAAAATTTATGTTTATAAATCTTTAGGGACTTATTTGAAGTTTCCTATATTCTTATAATGGCTTTAGTTGCAATTTTTGTATAGGAGGATATTTTTGGAAATAATTTATTTATGTAAAGTTTCTGTAATGGATTTTCCGTGGGTTTAGTTTTTTCCAATTTTATTTTTCAAAGCTTTATTCCACGTGGCTGCAACCAACTGGTAGACTAGCCACCTTACGTAACCCTATCAGTTCCAGATTTAAAATTAGAAAAACAAAGTGAAAAATGGGGAAGAAGTCAAAGTTGGACTCTGTAAAAGGTCGGGTAAGAAAATCATGGGTGGAGGCTCCGATAATACCGAATATCTTTCCCGAATATATAATCCCTTTTTTACCTTTTTTACCTATGAAAAATCATAATCTAGATTCAAAGACGTAACGATTTCGAATTTTCTGCGTGCAAAAAAGTGGAATTATTTTCACTGCGACGCTTTGTTTGAGAATTGAGGAATTGGAGTTGTTTGATAGCTTGACGCCATGAGAAAGAAGCTTGATACTCGTTTTCCAGCCGTAAGTGTTCTCTTTCTACGCTCTCACCCTTTCTATATGTATGTAAGTATTAATTTTGGTTATGAAGACTAATTGAGTCGTTTGTTCTTCATATTGGGTAAGCAGTTCAAAAACAATGAAATTGATTTTGGTTTTGAAGATTAATAGTCGTATGTCGCTTTATGTAGGTTAATTAGTTTGATAAATGAAATACAATAAAATTAAGTTTATGCTGAAATACTTTTTTTTTTTTTTACCCTTTTAATTTTTAAGAAAAGGACGCGCGCGTGTGTAGGTTAGAAAGCAGTAATTTACACTTAAAGTGCCTAAGCCTTCTATCAGAACCGTCATGAAGTGGAGGCTGATTTGTGCGTTCATATTTTTACTAATGATTAATAGTCTTTGCATAGTTAGGGTTAGCGTAGGTCTTCAGCTCAAGGAGAAAGTGGGGAGGAAAAGAAAATTGATTGCTTAGTGAATATCTAAAAAAGTTCATTTAAATTGGTATTTGTCCAATCAGTTTTTAATTGATTATTCATGTAAGCGTAATCTGTCGGTACACTCCAAGGCAAATATGGCCAAGTTATGCGATTAGCTATATATTTTGTATTTAATTTTGCTGTTATTTTTTGTTTGATGGTTATATTAATCTGCGCAATTTCCTGTCCATTGAAGACCGTAAAACTATACCTCCACAGCAATAAGCTTTCAACATGTTTTACAAAAGGTGAAGGAGACAGTGCCATTAAACATTCGTCACAGTTTGCGAGGGTGATTTTACTGTCCAGATTTCAAATTTCTTACGGTTTTCAATCTATTACTATGGCGATAAATTCTGCGCCAGTTGAGAAATTAGGAAACTAGATATTATATAAACGACTACCACTAGATGCATTGTTTTATCAAGTTATCTCATTGAAACTTCATTTTGCAGGCTCGTATAAAGAAGATTATGCAAGCTGATGAGGACATAGGGAAGATTGCTATGGCCGTACCACTCTTAGTCTGTATGTTCCAATAATCCAGTTGTGTTTCTTTTTTCGAATTGTTTGGAGATGTTAAATCACGGAATTGGTCATGTTGTATTGTTGTTGTTTTTCATTCTTTTTCCAGGATATGTTAGTTTTGCTGCTTTATAACTTTATTGTGGTTATATGCAGCTAAGGCCCTCGAACTATTTCTGCAAGATCTTTGTGACCGGACTTATGAGATTACCCTAAAAAAGGGAGCAAAAACTGTGAATTCTTTACACTTGTAAGTTCTTCTGAAAGTTCGTCTTTTTATGTGGCTTGGAGATACATTGTACGTATTCAACTCTCAGTCTCTCATGATCATTCGACTCTATCCTTGTTTTTCTCAGGAAGCAATGTGTGCAGAGCTTTAATGTGTTCGATTTTTTAAAGGACATTGTCAGCAGGGTTCCTGATTTAGGTGGTTCAGATGCTGCTGCTGAGGATAGATCTGCTTCTAAAAGAAGGTTTGTGAAGCTATAAGATTCTTGCTTTCTTATTTGTTATGATATTTGAAAATTGAGATTAAAATTGCTTGTATTTTTCTCATACAGGAAAATCTTAGAAGATGAAGAAGATGGCAATGACGATGAGTCAAAAAGGGTTAGTGTGGTAAGCTAAATTTTTGATAATGATATATCTTGAATTTTGACGTCTAATACTATGATTTGCTTCCCATTCAAAATTTGTTGCAAAAATATATAATTCCAGGAACCAAAAACAGAAATATACAAAGCTTTTAGGTTTTATTCTTCAATTTGACCCCACTGTCTACTTTTAATCTTCTATTTTTAACTTTTCATTTGGAGTTAACACTAAATAAAGAAGAGAAAATACTCACCGTTCATTTAGGTTCTTGAATTGTAGAGATTACTAAAAAATTCTTTGGCAATTATGATTGTTAAGATAGAGATGATATCTTACCAGGTTTGAAATATATCAATTTTGATTTTCTGGTAGGGCATTTATAACTTTGAGAAATTAATCCCTGTGATTTTTGGATGTGTTTTCACTTGTAACATTGGAACTTGGTAATTGTTTCTTGGAAACATAAAATTAATGTTTGTTCCTCTTGACTTCATATCCCCCTCCCAAACAATTAAAATAAAAAGAAGAAGAAAAAAACAATTAATGTAGAGAGGTAACTATTGTTGCTTAATTCTGATGGATGTTTTCTTTATTGTAGCACGAGACTGGCCACTCCAGCAGCAGTGGGAGAGGTAGGGGTAGGGGAAGGGGTAGAGGTAGAGGTCGTGGTAGAGTTAGTCGAACAGTAGATAGAGAATCAGTTAATCAGTATGAAAAGTTTGAAGAAGATCCCGATTTGTCCCAGAATGATGAGAAACCAATAGTAAATTTGGAAAGGCCAGAAGATGTTGCAGGTTCTGCAGACTCAAAAATTGCCGGTGAGAAGGATGCAGATAAGTCGGTCAGAAATTTTGATCTCAATATAGACTTAAATGAGAATGGGGATTCCACCTCGATATTAAGTGTAGCCCCGTCTGATTCTGCAACAAAGCCAAGTCCTGAAATGAAGCATGAAGATATACCGGGTTGGTCCCTTGACGACGTGCAGAGGATGGCCGGTGCTCCTACTCAATTTGCTAATTTAAATGGGACGATAGATGAGGAAGAGGAAGATTATGATGAAGAATGATAATAGCATCATATATATATGTATGTATGTATATTCTTTTTAATCTTTATGGGGTTAGATGTTGGTTCATGATGTTGTAACAATCTAGTTAGGGCAGAATACATTAGTTAGGTTGAATCCAAGGATTTTCTTGTCGGTTCCTTTAGGATTTCGTTCTACATGCTTCTGTATAGCTGATCAACAGCAACGTAACATGTCGAATTTCCTTCTGCAATTAGAAAAAAAAAAAAATTAGATTTTCTGTAACTTATGTAATCTTAAGTTTTTGCTGTCCTAGTTTCTTCATCATCTGTCTGTCCATCCATCATTAAGCTTCTTCCAAGTTAAATTGGGACTCGGGTTTTCTAAGCTGCTAACTCCCTTTTATTACAGCATGAACATAGCCAACCATGCTCATATGAAAACAAATAAATAAATAAAAAAGGGAACATGCAGACAGATAGCGACCCGGTCTCGCGGGCTGAAATATTTGCAGCCCCTCGTGGTTGGAATTTATTTGAGGAAATTACACCCACCCTTACTTTTAAATTAACATTTTCAAAAATCATTAATCAAGTTTCATATTACAAAAATCAGGTTTTAATTAATAATTAAAAAATATTTTTTATTTTTATATCTATTTACAATAAATTAATTTATATATACTTCCCTCATCCTATCTATCCCAAACCCTAAAATCAATTAACCAATTACCTCTTCCCTCTCAATTCCTCCTCTAGTCTCTCTGCTCTACGCCGCCGCCACTACCGTCAGCTCTTCTTCCTCTCCTCTCCCCCTCTTGTCTTCACTCTTATCCCGCATCTTTCCCTAGGGTTTCACAGATCCAATCGGCCCATTCTCTGCCCCCCTCCCTTTGTCTCTCTGCGACGTTGCTCTATCTTCTCCCCTCTTCTTCTTGGGCTTTGGCGGCGGCATCTAGTGATATTAATGGCGGTGTGTCGTCATCTAGATCATCGCTTTAACCGCTTGTTGTAGTGGTTGTAGTAGTCACTGGCCAGATCTATTGTGGTGGTTGTGATGGTTGCAGATATGTTGGGTGTGCGGTTGGGTGTGTATGGGTGCGGCGACGGGGCGGTTGGGTGTGTGTGTGGGTGCGGCGGTTGGGTGACGGTGCGTGAGGCGGCGGCTGTGGTTCCGTGGTGTTGAGATCGTGATTTTTGTTGTTGGAGTGGTAGTGGCGGCCGTTGTTCCATGTTTTGGTGTTGTTGGGGTTTTTGGGGTGGTGAATTGGAGCTCATAAACGGTTGTGTTGGTGTTGGTGGCATCGTTGTCATCTGCCGTCTCGATGATGGTGAAGTAGTGGTTTTTTGTGGTGGATGCGGTTTTGGGGGTGGTGATAGTGGTGGTGGTGGGAGGGTGTGGTGTGGTGTGGTGTATGATATGTTGATGTTGGTATTGGGCGGCGACGATGGTGGTGCCGCTAGTTGAGGCAGTGGCGAAATGGTCACAAATCATTTGGTGGTAGTTAGTGGTGTCAAACGAGTTAAGCCGGCTCGGCTCGTTTTAGACGAGCTCGAGTGGCTCGGGCTTGTAAAAAAGACGAGCCAGAGCACGAGCCGGCTCGTTGGCTCGCCAGAATTTTTTTTTTCCTTCCCCTCTTTACAGGCTTATTACCTTAAAAAAATTGACAAGCCGATGAGCTGAGCCAAAGCTAGGCTTGTGCGGGCATGGGCCGGCTCGGCTCGGCTCGGCCCATTGCCACAACTAGTGGTGGTCACAAATGATTATGTTGTTTGTGACCAATAATTTAGTTGGTTTGTGACTAATAAACAATATATATTGAATTAGATAAATTGTGACCAGTACATGTTGTGTGACCTAAAAATAATTAATTTGTGACCAATAATTTGATAAATTGTGACCTAAATATAATTTACGTTCAATTAATGTGATGGTTGTGACCATAAAATAAATAATGTGACTTATAAATTTTATAATTTGTGACCGATGAACAAATTGTGATTTTTAAATTTTTAATTTGTGACTGATGAACAAATTGTAACCTATAAAAATTTGGAATTGTGACCTAAAATTTTATGCCGGAGTTTGAACACTTGTCGAAATCGGAGCTGTCATCGAAACAAGTGGCGGTGGAATGATTATCGGAATAGTCGTTGGAATCGGAGCAGTCGCCGTAACGATCGCCGGAGAAGAGTTGTGACCGGAACGATAACCGAAATAGTCCCCGAAGCAGTGGGGTGGTAGAGGTGGGGTAGGGTAATTATATTTTATTAGAATTAAATATTTAATAATAAATTGATTTAATAATTCATTATTTCATAAATAAAAAATTAAAAAACCTGATTTGTGAAATTTGAAACTTATTTTTGTATTTTTGAAATTATGTAAAGTAAATATCTTAGAAATGTATTGTTCCTTTGAAATTTTCCTATCAATTTTCACTAGGAAAATCCCATAGTGATAATTACATAAAACCAGACATTAAGTTTGACCTTTTTAAAAATCAGATTTTGGCTTTATTTAATAAAAGATCAGGTTTTAATTTTACAATTAATATTAATAATAATATTTTAAATTAAATTAATCTATATACTCATCCCACTACCTACCCAATCAAATTTATTTTAAATATAAAACCTTATCCAAACCATAATCTATTTCATTTCATTTCTCTCCCTTCTCTCACCCGTCGCCTCCGCCTCCACCGCCAGCCGCCTCTTCCCCTCCCTCTTAGATAAACAGATAAACCAATAGCTGCAGAGTTCGACCCGTCGGTGCTCCGCCCACCGCCGACGCTGATTGGCGAAGAAGATAACATGGAGCAGCTGAAGAAGCCGATCATTGTCTCGTTTTTTAATCTGAAAAAAACTCAATTTAAAAACTTCGAAACAAAGCCAGCGATAATCTGAATTTGGAAGCCGGAAACAGTCGCGGGTATAGTAGATTTGAAGCCGTCGCCATCTGGCGGTGTACCAGCAAGGCAAGCTGGCATGTGGCGGAGCAGCCGACGAGTCTCCACTTCGTCGCAGATTTCCCTAATAAATTGCGACCACCACTGCCCAAAAACTTCTTTGGCATCGCCCTCATCCGCGCTGAAGCCGTAGACACATCCGGCAATCTCCTGTCAACTCCCATCGGCGCAGCGGGGCATAAAATACCCGCTGCCGTGGAAAAGGTGACATATGAGACTGTACGAGGGTACCTCGATTTCCTCAAGGGATTACTCGACGTTGGTAGATTCCGTTCTCTCGACAACAATGGCCGTCCAAAGGAATATTTATATGGAAACCCCAATTTTGAAAATGAAAATGGTGAGTCGGTGGTGGTTGTGGTGTGGTATAGATAGAAATAGAGATGGTTGTCGAGGTGTTGGAGGCTGCGTGGTTGTCGCGGTGGTGGTGCAGCGATTTTTTGGTTGTGATTTTGCGGTGGTTTCTCGGTTGTGGTCTGACGGATTTGTGGACTGTGTGTGTGGCTGTGGCGGCTGGATCTCTATGTGTGGCTGTTGTTTGTTGTCGATAGTGTTATTGCTGGTCGATGGTAGGGGCGATGGAGGTCGATGCATCGTCGGGCGGATGTGACAAAGAGTTTTTGTGACCAACTATTTAGTCGATCTGTGACCAAGGAGTTGGTGGTGTTTTGGGATTGGGGACAGGGACGGGGTGTTTGGGTGTATGTGACTAGCTATATCGATATGTGACCAAGTTTTTGTGGTGTAGTGAGATTGTGGGAGATGTGTTTGGGTGTATGTGACCAACTATATAGTTTTTTGTGGCTAACTATTAAACTGTGACCATAAAATTTGTTAATCTGTGACTCAAAATATAATATGTGACCAACAAATTTGGAAATCTGTGACCTATAAATCTTTTCAATTATGACCTCAAAATAATCTGTGACCAATTAATTTGATAAGTCGTGATCGAAAATTAAATTTTTAACTATTTAATAAGATATCTGTGACCTTGGAATTGGAGCAGTTACCGGAATTAAGTGGCGGCCAACGGTCACCGGTTATTAGTCGTCGGAATTAGTTGCCGATCGCCGTAGTAGCCGCCGAAGCAGTGGATGTGATGGTGGTGGGGTGGAGTGGGTCGGTGGGATGGGTCAATTATATAAATATTATATTACAGTTAAATATTTAATTTAATGGATTAATTATAAAATATAATTAATTAATTCAAGGAAAAATATGCGTTTTGTAAATTTAAACATTGGAGCCTGATTTTCGATTTCGTGAAAGATAAATCCATGACCTATGAATTTTTCCAAAATTTCATATCTAAGGGTTTGTTTGATAAGTCTAAATTTTCTAGGGAAAATGAAAAATGAATTCCATTTCCAACTTTAGCATTGTTTGATAGCAATTTTCTTCCTTGGAATTGACTTTCTTGGTTAGCCTCACACGTTCACACTTTCCTTGCTTTTGATGAAAATGTTTTCCCACCAATTTGGTGGGAAATGACTTTCCAATTTTTGTTTGAAGAAATTCTAGACACAATGGTAAAAAAGTTTATCACTTTTATTGATAATTTTTATGCAAAACAAAGTCAAACGAATGATATTCGATATGATAATTTTTTTTTATAGTAATTATAACAAATTTTAGACCCAATGGTAGAAAAACTATCACTTTATTAGACAATTTTCATAAAAAAAGCAGTCAAAAGGATACCAAACTTTCAACATTTTCCCAGTAAAACAATTTCTAGACAATTTAATTTCACGTAAAACATTTTCTTTCCACCCATTTTTCACCTTTACAATCAAACAGACCCTAAGAATATTAGATTGTGTTCATTTCAAAATTAAGAAATAAGGTTTAAAACTTTAAAAATCAGATATTAACTAAATTTTATTTATGAAATATATTAACGTCACAATTCTATACAATTTGATCACAAATTATCGAATTAGTTGGTCACAATTAATTCATCGATCACAAATCACAAATTTTATAAAATAACTTATTTAAAAATCACAAATTATCTAATTAGTTGGTCACAAGTTATTTCTTAGTCACAACTTAATAAATCGTGGGTCACATATTATTTATTAATCACAAGTTAACTAATTTATTTGTTACAATCAATAAAATAATTGTTCACAAACACCCTCATCACATTCCATCTGATATGATCTGGGATATGCAATCACTTGGTCGAGTTTTGGAGTCCAAACTGAAGAAGTTGACAAGCCAAAATTCAAGTTTCGTGAAGGGCTCAGGAGCCGAAACGAGTTTGATTCAAGGTTTGGAAGATATTTGGAAAGAAAACGAGCAGCGTGGATAAAAACGGGCATAACTTTCAGCTCGGTTGTCGAATTTTCGTCCATGAGCACATTCCGAAAATGACACAAAATTCTGCACAAATTCACGCGGGCACATGGTACTTTTGGGCTTGACCGCACAGAAACATGTCGAGAACAATTTGACAAGAATTTTAATCTTACGCGAATTTCCTTATTTTGTTAGAATTTTAGGTTATGTAAGATTCTTGTAATTTTTAAGTGATATTTTTGTTTTTTTTATATTTTCCTAGGTTTAGTATAAATAGAAAACTTTATTTCATTGTAAAAAAAGAATATTTTTGACATTATGAATTAAACGAGATTTCTCTCTTTTTGTTCTTGATTGAACATGTATCGAACTTATCAAATATTGTTATATTTGTGGCGTTCAACCATTAGAATTTATCAAAAGATTAGACACCCTTTATGACATTCGTAAATCGATGTTCGTTAGTTTTGTAATCAAGATGTCATTTAAACTTTATTTTTGTTTGGTTGCTTGGTTCAATAATTTGCGGGTTGAGATTGTACCGTCTACAACTTGAATTTGGATTTTCCTAGCGTTTTCAATTAATTCCGTGATTTTTACGCTGATCCCGCTCCCGATTTCACGTCATTTGGTATCAGAGTTTGGGCACCAGATTCAGGTTATATCATTTTTTTTCTTTTAAATATTTTGTTTTTGTTCTCCGTGTAAGTCGTAAATTTTGAGCCTGTAATCTAAAAAAATTCTTAAAAAAAAAAAACATTTTTGACATTTTGAATTAAATGATATTTCTCTCTTTTTGTTCTTGATTGAACATGTACCGAACTTATCAAATATTGTTATATTTATGATATTCAACCCTCAGAACTTATCAAAGGATTATGCACACTTTATAGAGTTTGCAAATCGAGGATCATTGGTTTTGTAATCAATTGATCATTCAAACTTTGTTTTTATTTGGTTGATTGGTTCAATAATTTACGAATCGAGATTCTACCGTCTACAACCTGAATTTTGATTTTCCTCACGTTTTCAATTAACTTCGCGAATTCCACGCTGATCGTGCTCTCGAGTTCCCGTCACCAGCCCACGACCACCACATTATCACCACGATAACCATCACACACCACAACGCAAAAATCACACCACCATGGAAACCCGCACCACAAACACAACAATCACAAAACCACCTCCACAGTACCGCACCATCTGAACCTATCGATGCTTCTCTAAGATCTCATATCGACGCTTCTCATAGATCGACTGGCGATGCATTGAGGTGGGCATGGTGGCGGCACAACAATTGTGGACAATGAGGTATGGCGACGTTGCGACAATGCAGTTTTTGGAGGGAGCTTCGATATATATATATAAAATAAATGTGGTCGACAGATTTCGGTCGCCATGGTGGCGGCATAGTGGCCATTGGGCAATGGGGTATGGAGGCGTCGCAATGATACAAATTTTTTTTTTTTTTTTTTTTTTCCCTTGGAGGGTGGGGGAATTGAAAGATATGGGAGAGGAAGAGATAATGGAAGGGGTCGGAGAGAGATAATAGATTGCGAAATAATTAGGATTTGGGTAAGTAGATGGTACTGGGTGGATATGTAAAATAATTTAATGTTTGTAATATTATTATTAATATTTATAATAATATATTATCATTCGATTTTTGTATATAAGAACTTTAAATTTGATTTTTGAAGTTAAAACTTCTCGTTGGGGGGTAATTTTCACATTTTCTTTGGCATGCGTATATGAATGATTATGTCACTTTTATTTATTTTAGAAAGAAAATTCCTTCCAAAATATTTAACTTGTATTAATTTTAACTTTTGATCGTTAAAAGTTTATTTATTTTATAACATATTTTCACTTAGAAGCAAAATATATTTATTAACTTACTAGTAGGGACGGAGATTTTTCTTGTACCAGGCCACCAGCTAACTAGGACTTGCTTGTTTCAATGAAAACTAGTTCTAAGCCATGTTTGGTAAACATTATAATTTTTATTTTCATTTTTTTAATCATTTTCAACTACATATTATTCAAGAAAATAATTTATTCTATCACAGCAATAATTTTTCCTTCTTTTTCAACTATACATTTTTCATCGATCTACTATTCCAGAATACATTTCTCCAAAATCATGTGGCTCAAACACGCCCTAAATCTAGAATCGAGAACTAAACGGTTCTGATTTTTTCTCAGTGTGGTTTCAGTTCTAAAAATATTTTTCATAACCTCTCGATTAAATCATAATCTTGTGTCAAAATTGACATTAATTATATATTTAGAATATGGACGGCCATGAAAATATTAAAAAAAAAGGGGAAATTTATCGGGAAGGTTCCAAATCTTTAAAGTTGTAGCATAGATGTCCCTAAACTTCTCAAAAATGTGCATTAGGACTTCCAGATGATTTTGTCCAAAAATTTGTTAGTTGATCAAAATTCAAGTGTTTGACCACAATTTGATCAATTTTAATAAGAACAAAATAATCTTTTGATCTTTTATTAATTAAAACAAGAGAAATTTGCATCGAATGTTTCAAACATCGCGATCCCAAACTTTTAATAAATGTGAGCCGAAAGAATCTTTAACAATTTTCATCCAAAATCTATCAAATAATTTCATGCATCGATATTACTCTCTAGCTTAAGCTTCTAGCTCGCTTTAATTTGATTAAGATGGCATTGAATAAATATTATATTTTTTATGTATTACAATAATTTTTAATTTTGGTTCAGACAATCATATATAGCCCTGTTTGATGCACATTAAAATAGAAATAATGCATTTTTTGGGTCATGTGATGGTGAATGCGTAGTTGAAAAAGAAGAAAAAGTTATTGATGTGCTGGAAAATATTATTTTATTGAAAAATGCGTTGTTAAAAATGAATAGAAGAATGAAAATGAAAATTATAATGTGGCTCAAACATGACATAAGATATTTTGTAAATATCTCTTAAAACAAATATGCTTTAACTCATTCATGTATCATGTATTTTGTACAGAATAAATGTTTTTTCTAAGGCGGCAGGAATAAAATGTTATGATAAATTTAAAAAAATAAAAATACATATGTACATACACGAAAGGGAGTAGATAGTATAATCAGGGGCGGACCCAGCATCCGACGAGCCGGGGCGGTCGCCCGTGCTGGATTCGTCGGAAAAAAAATTAATTAAGAAATCTGAAAATATATATATGTTATTGTAGAATTGGAAACAAAATCGTGCGCAGCTCAATTGGAGAAGCGGTCGCCTTCCACTCTCAGTTCTCAGGTTCGATTATCTTTAATGTCATTTTTCCTTTCAATTTTAAATCACGTCTATAATAAGTAATGTTAATTAATAATTACAGCAATGACCAATTAAAACAAGTGTAGCTCACATGGTAGCTGCGCCATTTTGTGTATTAGAGGTGTGTGGTTCAGTTCTATGCTTTTTCACTTTTTTGTTTAATTTCTCAATACAATAAATAATAATTATATATTATAGTTTTTGTTTTCAAAATAATTTCTTTAAAAAAATTATTGACTCAAATTATTACTCTATGATATATAACACTTTTATTGTTATATATATATATATATATATTTTATAAAATTCAAATTTGAACAATTTAATTGTTGTTTTTTTTATTCTTTTAAAATTCAAAAAATACTTTTTCTTTTGGGATAAATAATAGTTTTAATTCTAAAAATCATTGTTTTCAAAAGTTCACATAACTTTCTCAAAAACTCGGAGCTTGCCTTTACCATTTAATTATGTTTTATGTATAAACTATTTCGTTTGAGTTCGTAAAAACTTGAAATTTGATCATACATTTACGATTAAAAAATGTATTTTTTATTATTATTAGTTTATGTTTATTGGATTATATTTTCAAATGTATATGAAATTTTTACATTTTAATGTATTTATATATTAATTGAAATCTTTTAACATTATTTAATTAAATATTAATAAAAAATCTTATTATTACGGTTATGAACGACCGTCCTACCTGACTTAATATCCTGGATCCGCCACTGAGATAATCCTAATTTTATCCTATTTTTCTTCGATAGACTGTTTTCACTTCCCATGTGCAACAGGATATGTGCAAAGCTTTTGGTCAGCCTCGACTCGTGTGCTGCATAAAATAAGCTGACAGCGTTCATACATAATGTTATTCATACTCAGCCGATGTAATTAAACTCGATTCGGATCGAGAACTTTACGAACCGAGCCTTTGCCCAGGCCGAGCAAGACCAATTTAGTTGAATGCAAGTGACCCGATCAAATTTTGGGCTTTGACCGGATAAATTAGTGGTTATAATTTAAAGCGATAGTTGCAACAACGGTACCAAACTTTCATTTATTAGTAGACTTTGCCCAAATCTTTCGTTTGCACCACCCACGGTACCCAAATTTTCAAAATGTCACAACTGAAGTCCAAATGGACGATTTCCTTTAATTTGACAGTTGGTTGACCAAATAATTGACTTTGACAATTATTTTGACTAATTTTAAAAGGTTAAATTGGTAACTTTACATATTTTTAGAATAAAATAACTAAAATTAAAAACCTAAAACCAACTTCATCTTCTCCATCCACCTCGCCCTGCCCCAAAACCATCACCACCACTGTCATCTTCTTCACCGTAATCAATTACACATCCACTCACCACCAAAACCATCACAAGTGATGATGTAGTTGAAGATATGAGTGGAGAGGAACATGGGTTTCTTCAACTTTTGCACATATTAGGGTCCGTTTCATAACCCTCATTTTCATGGAAGTAGACAATTTTTTTCCATTTTCTAGTTTTTGGCTTATTTGATAGTACCATGAAAATTTTTTTCACTCTTACACACACGTGCACATTTCCCATGAAATTGGGGAAATTGTTTTTCCACCTTTTAGGTGGGTTTCATTTTCCTTTTTTTTTTTTTTTTGACAATTAGGAAAAATTCTAGACACAATGGTAAAAAATTTATCACTTTTATTAACAATTTTCATACAAAAAAAAGTTAAACGAATTGTATTCAGTATGGTAATTTTTTTTCAGTTTTTTTTTACAATTAAAATAAATTCTAGACCCAATGGTCGAAAAAAGTTATCACTTTAATAAACAATTTTCATAAAAAACGAAGTCAAACGGATACCAAACTTTCAACATTTTTCATGAAAAATTATATCAATCGAACACAATTAATTACAATTCACAGTAAAACAATTTCTAGGCAAATCAATTCCTTGTAAAATATTTTCTTTCCATCTATTTTTCACATTTACAATCAAACGGACCATTAAAGTTCTTTATCTTCCCATAACAAATTAGGAAAATGGGACAGATTTATGGGAAATACATAGAAATAGCCTAAAAATCATAATAGTCTTTCCAAAATAGCCTTTGACTATTCAAAGGTAATAAACTACCAAAAATACCCTCAAATATAAAATGTATAACTAAGTTATCATAATATAAGAAAAATACAATTAAGTCCTAAAAGAATTATTATAATAAGTTTATTTTCTAATTAAACCATGTCTGAAAGGAATTGTGAAACGAAAAAACCTAGAACTAAAAGAGGACCATACAAGATTAAAAGAATCATGAAAAATAGAAAAGAAATAGAATTTGAAAATAAAATTGATAAAATAGGATATCAAGAACAATTGTATGCATATCAAGAAATATTAAAATATTTTAAAGAAAATTTTGTTAGAGGAATTGTTAGATCTATAATTATAAAAGATATACATGATATTATAAATAAATAAGGAAAAAGAATAAAGAATATATCAAAATATAATATACCTTTTGAACCAAGTATAGATATAATAACAGATCTTAATATTATAAATTCTCAAACATTATTAGACTATGAAGATTTAATCAAAAACCTATAAATGGGGAAACATATCATGGTTACCACAAGAAAATAAGAAATTAATGTTTAATTTAACTTTAAGATTTTATATAACTATAACAAATAATAGATTGGATCTTGATAAATTAAAGAAATACATAGAATACACGACTATTTAAAGATTTACTAGATTTTAAGATTTATTTGATTTTTGTTTGCTCAAAGTAGCACCCCCGAAAATTGGTATCAGAATCATAGAGATCGTGAAGACTATAATTAGAAAGATAGATAATTACAATAAATTAGAAACAGAAAAATGAACTTATATATTTTTAGAACCTATACCCAACAAATTAAAAATAATGACATTAAGAGTACTTAGAAAATTACCTAAAGAAATAAAAGAACAAATATTATATAAAGTAATAGTAGATTCAATAAAGGATAGATATACATATGAAAAAATTATAGAGAATTATGAAAATGAAGAAATCAATTTATATTATAAAGAGACATATGAATCATCATAAGAACAGACTCTATTAATTAAAGAATGTATAAATGGAAACTAAATTAGTAGAACTTATGGAAAAAGTTAAAATAGAAGATATTGCAAATAGAAAATCAAGAAGAATAAGAGCAATAAATCAGCAAATAAAAGATGAACTATTAACCCATGGGGATCTAATAAGATCTCAAGGAAAACAAATATTAAAATTAAAACAAGAAAAATATAGGGAAAAATAAAAGAATTAACAAATAATGAAATTACAAAACAAAGGTTTGATAGAATAATAAAAGATTGTAAAGATATTGAATGTAGTATATATTATTTAAGTCAATCAAAGAAAATATAAAAATGTCAATATGAGAATATATAGGAGAAGTAAAAACATTAATTAAAATGTTAATAGATGGTGTCCAAAAAATAAATAATGAAATAAAAGAAGCAAGAAATGATATAAATATACTAAAACTTGAAATAAGAGTTAAAAGAAAATAGTAAGTGCAAAGACAAGAAGATAGATAAAAAACTCATAGAAAAATAAATGACCAGAATAGGAAAGAAACGTATTGAACAAAAATACATTGTGATAGAATCAAGAAGTATGGATGATGAATTTAGGAAAAAGATTTTGCCAAAAATAATAGAAGAAGAAAAAATGGAAAAATCAAAAGAAAAAACACTAGGAAAGTTAGAAATAAAAGAAAATTAGGATAATAAAGAAAATAAAGATGAATGAAAAATTAGATTTACTTATAGAAAATTTTGATCAACTGAGCCTAGAAAATCTAGATGAATATCAAGTTCTAATGAATACTAGATGAGGACCAAATAGAACAGAATCTTCTAACAAACAAGAAATACTAGACCCAGATGAAAGTTATGCACCATTATACAATAAACCATATAAACAATACTATGGCAAGATAATAAATAGACAACCACCAAGATGAAATAAATATAGTAATAAATTTGAGCCAAATGATAAATACGATAAACCCGTCAATCATGGATGAACAAAATTAGACTTAAATGGTAAAATAGACACTAAGAAAGCCTTATTAACTTGTGCAGATTCAATGATATTATTCTTTTTATATAATAAAGATGATACATGAGAAAATACTGAAAGAATAATAGACCTCTTAATAGCATCTTTTGAAGAATATGTTAGAAACTGGTGGGAATGAATAAATAATGATACAAAATCATTAATAAAAAGAAATGTACAGATAGAAATAATAAAATCAAATAAAGAAAGTATAGAAAGAATAATAGTATATATTGCTGATGAATTTTTAGGAGAAAATTGGATAAGTAATGCTAAGGAAGAAGAAATTAAAGAAAAAGATAATGCTATGATGAAATTAATAAATCTAACAATATGTGATATGTGTAAAATTAAAGAATACACTTGTGAGTTTAAAGAATATTATTATGTTTAGTTTTAAAGTAATGAAAATCAAGATCTATATAAAGATATGGACTATAGTAAATTACCGGCTCATGGAGAATATATTTCAAAATAAAATTTGAAAAATATATTAAAAATAACCCTGAAATACCTAGATCTTTAGGATCAAGATTAAAATCTCTATTTGAAAGACTTGCATATATATGCTAAAAAAGACAATTACTGAAAAAATCAGAAAAATTAACTAGGATATATTGTGAAGATATAAAAAAATCTACACAATGATAATGTAATCCTGAAAAAAAAAAATACTAAGAGAAAGTACAAAAACAGAAAATCTAAAAAATTTAGAAATTTCAGGAAAAAATATGTAGAACTTAGAAAAAAATATTATAAAAGAAAATATAATCCAAATAAACAATAGAAAAACAAACCTTATAAAAGAGATAAAAACCAATGTAAATGTTGAAATTGCGGAGAAATATGGCATATAAACCCTGATTGTAATAAGAAAAAAGTTAAGATATTACAAAAAAAAAATATTTAGATATAGAAAGTGAACTGAGTGAAATATCGAATATTGAACAATATTATGACCAAGAAGTATATATAAGTGAAACAGATTCAGAAGGTAATGGATCAGAATCTGAATAAAGAAATTGAAGAAATAGAGAGTGACAATATAGATTTAGATAAACAAGAATACGAATGAATAAAATGTTATGAATTAAAAGTAACATTTGATAATAACAAATTTAAGAAAATGCAAAAATTATCTTTAGATTTAAAAATAGGAAAATGGAAAGTTTTAGATAGAATATGGAAAAGAGAAAGAATAGCAATAAATGAATATCATAAAATTGAAAAAACTATAGATGTAAGAACAACCCAAGGTACATATAAATTAAACCTTCTAACAAGAAAAACAATAGAAGAATTATTAACAAAAGTTAATAAAAAACAAAGTAAAAAAATCCAATATGTTTATTTACCAGGAATACAAATAATGTTTAAATCTTTATTTAGAGAATGAATAGATTCACCATTAACCATAAGTTTATATAATGGAAGAATAATAAATTTAAAGGATAGCCATTTAGAAATTATAGAAGGAAATTTAGCATACTAGAAATTAATATTTACTTGTTACCAAAATATTGTGTCTCGATAAAAGATAAAAACTTTAATGAAATTCTAGGAATACATTTCAAGCTACGTAGGAATGATATTATGGAACCAGGAGATGGGATTATGACTATAGAATATAGAACATTATACACATTTACTAACTCCAATTATGGAAATATATACTCTAAAAAATCATATATAGAAGTCCATAAGGAATGTAAAAATATTAGTAAAATAATAGAATCAAGCAAATAGATAAATTTAATTCCTGAAAAATATGAATTTAGTATAATCAAGGATAAACCTGAAATAATAGAAGATAAAAAAAGTGATAATTCTGATAAAATAATGTTTAGAGATGAAAGATTAATTAAAATGTCAAAAAGTCATAGAATGCCAATTAGAAAACAATTGGAAGGAACTAGTGGCACAAAAGAAATAGACCTTCATAAAAATGCTGGAAATATGAAGATAAAAAGAGAATATTTTAATGGAAGAGAATATATATCAGAACTAGATATATTAATAGATACAAGAGCAAGCGAATGCCATATAGCTTCAATCAAGAATAAAGGATTAAAAGTTTATAAGATCGAACCATATAAATATGTGACTTTTGATGGACAAATACATACTACAGATCTAGAAATTAAGGTACCAATAAAAATAGGAGAAATTAGCCTTGCAGTACCATGTTATGTAGATAATAGTATGAATATAAATCCTCATATATTATTAGGAATGAATTTTCTAAATGAATAAGAAGATTACAGTATAAAAAGAGAAGTATTATATATAACACATAATGGTCAAACTATATTATGCGAAAAGATATTAATGAATAATCAAATAAGTTTTCCATTACATGTATACATACAAGTTATCACAATATAAACAAATATAACAACATGTGCTTTAATTGATATAGGAAGTGATATAACAATTTTTAAAAGTTTTTTAATAAAATCATGGAATGAAAATAGTAAAATAAAAATAACAGGAGTAACATGAGAAAGTACCCAAATAATTAATAGTGCCGATAAAGTTAATATAATACTTGGAAGCAAACAAGTTTATTAGGAAATGACTTTATACAACAATTTCAATATTATAAGCAAAATAATTATATAATAATGTTACAAACACCATGTGCACATTTATTAAAAATTTCAAGAGAATTTAGACCTTATAGAGTTCAGCCAGCCCAGCGTGGTGATAGATGAGAGAAAAAAACTAATTATAAATAAAGATATAAATACAAAAGCCTTATATAAAAAAGTCTGGAAAGTAGGAATATATTTTCATACAACAATTAGAAAAAATATGTGGAGAAAATCAATTATTATTTTGAAAACCATACCATCCTAGAGCTAAGATAGAACTAACAGAAAATGTTATGATTAGAGTCAGGCCAATAATGTATACTATACACGATACACAAGAATTCAAAAACCAAATAAAAGAACTACTAGAACAAAAACTTATTAGACATAGTAATGAACCCCATAGTAGTCCAGCTTTCATGGTTATAAAACATTCTGAGCACGTTAGAAGAAAAGCCAGAATGATAATCAATTATAAAGAATTAAACAAATATATTAAATTTGATGGATACTTTTTACCAAATAAAGAAGTTTTAATAAACATTGTAAAAGGAAAATAATATTATTCTAAGTTTGATTGTAAATCAGACTTTTGGCAAGTTAAGATGGAAGAAGATAGTATACAATATACTGCATTAGTACAACTCAAGGTAAATATGAATAGTTAATAATGCCTTTTGGTTTAAAAATGCACCATAGATATATCAAAGAAAAATGGATAACATATTTAAAAAGTTCGATGAATTTTTAATTGTATATGTTAATGATATATTGATTTGCTCCAAACTAAAGAACATAGAAACCATTTAATACAATTCATAAATGAATGTAAAAAGGAAGGAATTGTCCTTTCAAAAAAGAAAGCTATAATAGAAAAATAAGAAATTGATTTTTTTGGATTACCAATAGATAAAAGAGGAATAAAATTGCAAACTTATATCTCTAAAGAGATATAAAGTTTTTCAAATAAATTAGAATCAAAAGAATAGATACAAAAGTTATTAGAATGTTTAAACTATGCAGAAAGATTTATTGAAAATCTTTCAAAAAAGAGACATAAAATACATATTTTACTTGAAAAACAAATATTAGAGGATGGAATGAAAAACATACAAAAATAGTAAAATCTTTAAAAGAAGAATGTAAAAATCTACCAAAATTAAGATTGTCGGATGAAAAAGATAATTTGATTGTTAATACTGATGCTCCTGATAAGTATTAGGCAGCCATATTAAAAATAGACTTGAATGAAATTTGTAGATATTCAAGTGGAACTTTTAATCAAGCAGAAATAAATTATGCTATTTATGATAAAGAATTATTAGCAATTATTAGATGAATAAAAAAAATTTCATTATTTTTATTATCTAAAAAATTTATTGTTGAGGCTGACAATTCTAATGTTACAGGATTAATTAAGAATAAACTTCCAATGGAACCTCAATATAGAAGGTTGCATAGATGACAAACATATTTGTCATTTTATAATTTTGATATTATTCATATTAAGGGTATTAACAATTATCTTGAAAATTTCCTAAGCAGGAATATCGAATTTGGAAATGGATGATATCAAAAATACATTGATAGACGTTAAACGACGAATGAAATTCATCAAAGAAGAATATGAAGATATTAAAGAAGGAATTGAGCAAATGATGGAATTACTTCAGCAAAATGGTAAATTGCTTAAAGAAATCTCTGTTTCTCATTCCAAATAAATTAATGAATTGAGTGACAGAATTGATGATAATACTTCACAATTCGAGTCATTAAATATCAAATAGGAAATACCAAAAATACAAACAGGTACACAGCAAGGAAGTAACAGTGGACCCAATAAAATCAAAAGAGATATGCCAAGTCCCCGTAAGGTGACCATAAAAAATAATGATGAACATACAAAAATTATCAGGGTAAGAGCTGATGAAGAAGATAACACCCCTTTATAAAAAAAGGAAGAAGGATTTAGATCGTTTGCCAAGATAGTTTGTGAATTGGAAGAAAATGATTCATATTTCACCTCTTCTGGAGATCACGTTTACCCAAAATTGATTATTACCAATGATGCACACCCCTTTACGGTCAAATTGACAGCATATTTTGGATTATTAGATCTCATATATTCTAGAAAAGATCTAAAGGAAATTGAAAATTTTGATAACATCTTCAAATCCGAAATATCAAAATTTGCTCAAGGAAGATTGGTTTATATCAAATTCTATTCAATCAGTCATGAATTTGATAGAATGGTATTTTACCTCGCTGAACATATAATCATAGTCGGACATGTTGGAAGAAATTTCCAAATAGAAGTTGGCAAAAATAAGAAGCAATTACCAAAGATTAATAAATCATGGATGAAATCCCGAAGAGTCCTAGGGATGAAAGTTCTTTATAATATGACAAATAACTTATATGATAAAAAATTTCAATGCCTATGCCAATATGAAAGATGGACGCTCATGACAAATAATTGAAAAGAAAAATCTTCAATTTTGAAAGAATACATCCAAAATTTTGATATCTATCAGATCAATGGAAGTCCATCAACAATACAGGAGTCTTGCCAATTAAGGGAATGCCCCACATGCTACCGAAATAAAAAGGAGATAAAGACATAAAAGCAGAGTAATGGATGAAGATAGAGACAGACATGTCCTACCATTATAAAAGAATCTTGCCAACTCCGTATAAAGGCAATAGAGATAAAGAAGATGTGAAAGATAGGTGGACAGCTGGATGTAATAATAGAACTACAATTATGTAGTAGTTATATTGTTGTAATAATAGAACTTCATTAGTGGAGTATGAGATAAGGAATGATGTAAGAGGCCAATAATCGAGCCTCATGTAGTATTATAAATAGAGGCATTCGGACTAGAAGAGAGGCAGAATAGTTAGAGAATCACTTGAGCTTTCAAATTGTGAGAAAGACAAAACATTTCTGTCTTTTGATATAATCCTCGTACCAATTCCAAAATATATTAATAATATCCCATTTTTATCATAAAAAGATGAATTTCTAAATTTTCATTTCCATATATTCCTGATAGATCTGCGAAGAAACTTCTTTCTTATTTTAACAACCAAGACAATTTTTTTTTAATCCAAGTCTAGGGATTTGTCCTTAGAAACGATACAGTGAAGGCAAGAAACTGAAATAGCAAAGATCTCGTTAAGGCAAGAAGTTATTGGAGGGAACATTTTGCATATTGCCTGAAGGTCACTAAGTTTTAAGAATAAAGATCCAGATCAAAATTAAGGTAGAACTACTATTTTTTGTTAAATTTTGAAAGAATTCTTTTAAGATCTTAGATAATCACATTGAATATTCATAATGTTTGAATTATTTACCATGATGTTTACGTCATTGTACTTATATTATTATGATGTTTTTATCACTCTTTCATGCCAGGATATACAATTGAAGGATTAAATAATTTGTTAGAAAAAATAAATTATATTACCTCTCAATTAGAAAAAAATGAATACGTTATCTAAAGAATATAATGAACTAAAAGAGGAATATGAACAAAATGTAGCAAATTATTCTAATTTAACTGATGAGAGGATGGATCTATTTATTGAAATTCAAAACAAAACAAATATAAGATACTAATCTCTAAAACTATTCAAAAAAGGAGGATATGTCTTGCAATAAAGAAACTCATTTCATTAAGGGTAAAATAGATATTTCTATAAAAAAAATACAAAATGGCCAATTGACCCAGCTAATTTGAAAAATCTCCCCAGATTTATACCACTCAAGTTGATTTTTTCACTCCATTATTCAAATTCTCCCCATTTTTCTTTTTCACATTAAAGGGAATCAAGTAGAGTGGACTGGGCATTTTCTTCTCGAGTCATCTTCTTCTTGAAAGATGGAAATGGGGGGTGGGTGTATGTGGCTTGAGAATAGGCCATGTGGGTGCACTTCTTTATCCTAGCTATAGTAATCAAATGTTGCACAAGCGCCACACAATTCTTAAACATCTTGCAAGTCTTCTTGTCGCCTACTGTGCCACACACCAAACAATTGAACTCGCCATTCACATAATTCTTCATGTAATACCCCCTTAACTCAACATCCTCCATATACAACTTGAAGAAAAATCTATACTCAACATGCCCACCATCATTCCCCATCAAATCATCATCCTCGTCGCTGCTATCAATGATGTCACCATCGTCGTCCGTATATCTTGTTCTGATAAATTCAGTTGTATCCCCCCAAAGCCTTCTGATGCGTTTATTTAGCCAAGAATATTTCATTTCCTTTTGGGGAAATTAAATTATGTGTTTGACTGGAAAGTGTTTCGAAAGGAACCTAGTGTGGCACATGGCCATTCGGTTCTAGTGGAAGGTTTTGACTCTGGGTTAAGGCTTTTGGGCTTCTGTTTGTTTTTTTGGCCTCTTTTGCATCTTGCTTTTTTCTCTTTCTTGAATTGTGTGGTGTTTGAAGGTTGAAGGCTGTTTGGGTTTCACTGATCGCAGGTTTAGCTCCCGAAATTCAACGCCTCAAGATCGCCCTTCCCTTATTCTGTGGCCGGCAAGCCCGAACAACTGGCATACACGCATGCTATGAGTAGGATGTAAAAGAGAATACCTGCATATGATCATATATCATTAGTGCACTGTTGGTAAGATAGGCATCACGCCTAACTGTTAGCGTGTTTGCCGTGCCGAATGTGGAGCTAAGCATTCTCACTACGTGACATTCTCACTCATTTGAATTCGCTTACGTCCTCGTAGCGAGAAGAGAGTTTCGCATCAACATGCATCCGTCTTGTTGCTAGGATAACAATTGCACCATTCCATATGGACAAACCTCCAAACCTGAAGTAACTCGTACTTGCCGCTTCTGACACCAACCTTTACCCTCCGCCCCTCTGAGCATTAGTTCCTCGGGTGGACGGTCTCCAAATCGCGGCGCCTCAACGCATGTCTAATTGTGCCCTGCACGGTGCGCTCTTCGAAAGCTCCTTTGAAAGGCACCTAGCAATTGCACAACATTTCCCCTCTTCATCCTTCTTCCTCACAGCTTCCTTCGTCGTGTCCTGCCAGCTTGCTGACACGATCCGTGGCCCAAAATCTTTTCTCCGCAAGAACACACGATATTGTCCCATAACAATGCCGCATGCTCGAGTGGTCCCGCTCTGATACCAAATTTCACGGATCGCAAGTTTGGCTCCCGATGTTCAATGCCTCAAGACCGCTCACCCCTCATTCTGTGGCCGACAAGCCCGAACAATTGGCATGCTATGAGTATGATGTAAAGGAGAATACTTGCATATGATTATATATCATTAGTACATTGTTGATAAGATAGGCATCGCGCCTAGCTGTTAGCGTGTTTGTCTTGCCAAATAGGGAGCTAAACATTCTCACTGCGTGACACCGGGGTGTGGGTGGGTATGTGTGGAGTGGGTGAAGTTGGTTTTTGGTTTTAAATTTTAATTATTTTATTCTAAAAAATGTTAAATTACTATTTTAACATTTTAAAATTAGTCAAAATAATTTTCAAATACAATTATTTGGTCAACTAACGGAAATTATTTATTTAGATTTCAACTGCGACATTTTAAAATGTTTGGTACCGTGGGTGACATAAGCGAAAGGTTTGGACAAAGTCTGTTAATAAATGAAATGTTTGGTATCGTTGCTACAATTATCCCTAATTTGAATTGACAACCCGATTTTTAAAATTGTTTCTAATTTTTTTTTTGTGTGAATTGAACATTAGACCACTAAGTAATTGATTGGCTCGTCTCACCATTGGAGCACTCAATACTTTATATTCATAATCATTTATATGTATCTCATAACTCATTTATAGTTTTCTAAGGACTTATTAGCATAAAACGTCTATGCGTTTTGTCTTTAGTATGCAAAACATCCATACGTTTCAATTTTTTGCATTTTCATTCCTATTTCCATATTTCATTGCGGAAATCATCATTTTCGTCTATTTTTTCAATTAAAAGTTGTACAATGACGAAAATGCCCTCTTATTTAAATAAAACAAAAAAAAAAATAAAGAACAAATTAGAATCATAGTCCCAAAATTTCAAAAGATTACAAATGAGTCCCAATGTATAATTAAAAATCCAACTTAAGCAAAAAAATCAGGCCAACCACCATCTTTGAACCCTAAAAACTCCGGCCAACCACCACCCAAACCACCGGAACTACGTACAATTGGACATCCCTCACTCCCCTCTACACATACCACTAGCCCTAACGTCACCAGATTTGGCAGGAATCAATGGCAAAAAAATCAGCAATAAATATAGATATGTATTTCCTTAATCCAAACTGTGCATGAGAATTGAGCCGCACCTTAGGAACTATGGACAACCAAAACTCCAAACTCCGAACACCTTTGAAGCCCTCATCTTCCTCTTCACAACCCACCAAATCACTGGCAACAACTTCAACGGATTTGGCCAGAATTTCCATTCAAAAATAGGCTGCCACGCATCTTCAACGCCGAAAGTGCCATTTTCGACGACACGCATGACCTGCCCACTATCCAGGTTGACCAAGCTCACCATTATGTACCACAGATGTTAATATAACAACAAACAATGTAGAAAATCCATATTTCCAGCATTCTTCTTCGACAACGAACTCGGACATTTCAACAATGATTTCCAGCGTCGACGATGTAACCCATGGTCGCGGACCACCACCTCCAACACCTCCTCATCACCAATTTTGAACCAATATGAACGAATCATGTAAGGCAAATAACACACACGCAAGTTCCGTCAACCCCTTTCATTTGAAGACTCAACTAGACTTAAACACCTCAATTCTAGCATCCAACCTTCAATTAATGTTGGTACAACAATGGGTCATCCACCAATTGCATCAATTCCTCAATTAGAAGAGCAAATGTTGGCATGAGTTTTTGAGGAATTGAATTTTTAATTGTACATTGAGGACCAATTTGTAATATTTTGAAAATTTGGGATTATGATTCTAATTTATTCTTTATTTAAATAGGAGGGCGTTTTCATCATTTCACAGCTTTTAATTGAAAAAATAGATGAAAAATGATGATTTTCGCAATGAAACGTGGAAATAATGGTGAAAATGCAAAAAATTGAAATGTAAGGATGTTTTACACACTAAAAGTCAAACGTATGGACGTTTTGTGCTAATAAGCATTTTCTAAAAATATTTTTAAAAGTTATAGTCCAATATTTTATTTTACATACTTAATAATAATTAGTGACAAATAATTTATAAACTTTAATTTTGTCTGAACAAAAAGTTTATACTTTCAATTTTTTAAATAATTTTAAGCAATGACTAACCAATTTGACTATTGACACATTGGTTTGACTAGTATCCCAAGACTCAGTACCTTGTCCGGGTCAATGCTCGAGTCAGGTCTAATAGCTATGACAATTAAAGTAGTCATTTTATGTGGTAGCATGTTATCTGAGATATTAGCTTAGTATTTGAGGCAACATAATTAGTACAAACAAATGCATTAAATAGCAATCGACCTCCTTATTATTAAAAAGTGCCTCCCACTTCACCTCTTTCTAGAGATCTTTTTCCCAGATGTGATATTTCTGCGGCAGTAATCTAAAAGTCAAATCTTCAATCTATAATTCAGAGGTTATACATGTGTACTAGGGTGACTGATTTTTAAAAACCATTAAATGGCACCCAACCTATGATGGATTGAGACCTATGAGAGATGCATTGGCTATCGCGAGGATGCCAAGTGTCTTTCTATCCAATGGTTAGTATCACAATCTTTGCTTCTTGTTTTACACATATCTATGCACCACCCCCAGTGCCTGAATACCTAAGTGGCTCGCGTCTCAAGCACATCCCACACCCAATACACTATTATTGTCGACTAACTTGACCATCAAGTGCTCGCGGCGCCTCCCTCACCATTGGAGATGGCCACATGCAACGTGAGTGGAGTCAAGATCTGTTAATCACGTCATCTCTACAAAAGTTGAGATCAACCGTATTTAAAGATATTTTATCATTTTACTAACTTGATATCTTTTCTTGAAATTCTAGATGTCTTCTAATTTTGCACCAATTGATTTTGTTTGACTGTTGGTAGACAACAATTGATGTGATTTGAAATTAAGTCCCTGTTTGGGCTCCATTAATTCTAGAATGCATTTTCTCCATTCTTTTCAATCACATTTTCAATCAAATAATATTGCACGTAAATTCAAAAAAATCCTTCTTTTTTAACCACACTTTCTAAAATTCCCCAAAATCTACTTATTTTTTATTTTTTTTTAATAGAAAAAATAGTACCAAAATCTTTTTTTTATCTAATTTAAGCGAAAATTCACTTTTATTCAAATTTTGAGATTTGGTCGAAAAATCGATAATATTAAATCAACAATTTAAATGAAATTTTTTATATTAAATAAATCTTGAAATACTACGATTTCAAACCATCAATCTAAATTTAACATAAAAATGTACTTCAAATAAAACATTGGCAATTATCATTTCTATAAATTTTACTTAGTGATCCCATAAGCATCATTCGGTCAATTTTTCACGCGTCCATACGACCCGTTATAATTTGAAAAATTATCGTAAGAGTGAGTATTTTCAAAAAGTGAGTATTTTCAAAACACTCAGTAAAAATACGTGCATATTCTTATTTATGGTTTGTTTGAGCCCCATTTTTGTTGTAAAATTCATTTTGAAACAATAGATTAATGGAAAATGTGTGGTTAAAATTGAAGAAAAAGATTTTGGATTGCGTGTAACATTATTTAATTGAAAATTACACTTACCTAGAATTTTAAGATGCACAATTCAAAAATCAGATTAATGATATTTTTTTCTTCAAAAATCAGATACTAATTTATCTTTTAATATTAATAATAATGTTATAAAATTAAATTAATTAAAATACCCTCCATCTCACTCCCAAACCCCAAATTTCTCTATATATTCTCTACACTCTCTCCTCTTTACATAGTAATTTCCCTCTTCTCTGTCTCTCTCCCACTTTCCTCATCCATTTCTTCATTCTCTCTATCGACGACGTAGTCGTGACCACCACCCCGAAGCGGCCAATTCCCACCATTGTCACCGTGTGCCACTACTGCCTCTACTCTCTCTCTCTCTCTCTCTCTCTCTCTCACATCTCCATAATCCATTCGCGACGACAATGTGTCGTGCCACCATTGCATGAAACGGCCTTTGATAGTTGTCGTGCATGGCTCAAAGCAGTACCACGTTGCTACGACATTGTACTGCTGCGTGCGACGCTCAGAAGCTGCACAGCCGGACACTATGTCGTAGCTGCCGCGATATTTTGTGCTGGTTTCTCCGATTCGCTGCTTTGCCAAAGTTTTGGTGTGTTTTTTGTTGGTGATTGTTGTGGATTTGGGGGTTTTGTTGGTAAGTGGTGGCTGTGGTGTGGTAGTGTTGTATGAGATGGTGGATTATAGCAGGCGGTGGTGATGGTATTGTGTTGGTTGATTGGAGTTGCAAATGAAGGTGGAGGTGGTCGGTGGTTATTACAGCAGTCGATTGTGGGTGTGAGATGCGACAACAATGTATTTGGTGGTGGTGGTGGTGGTGGTGCGGCGACGTCGCGGTGGTGTCAACCAAAGTGTATAAATTCAGTTTACAAATGACAAAGTCCAACATACGATCAAAGATTCCACTAAGGAAATTCTATGGTTATTATAAGGCAATAAATGATGGTGTGTTTGAGATAAATGACGACGACAAGCGATAGCCACAAAATATCACAATTAAATGTATGGTAGTGTTTGTAAATTGCGAGTCATATGGAGTGTATAGATACTAAATGAATAATAATTATAATTTTTACGAAATATGTGAATAAAAGTATGCATGGTCAGCTTAAATTATAATTTAAGTTTTTCAAATATAGTTTTCCTTGCAACCATTGAATTGACATATGTATTATTCATTCATATTTGAACCCAAATTAAGCAGTGGATCCTACTTAATACAAATGTATATTTTTACAAATACTTGGTGTACATCATAGTTTACACTTTGTCATGTGACATTACACCATTGAACAATTTAAAAAGAAAATAATTTTTTCATCCATTTATTTGTTATCAACAATGATGTAAAGAAAATAGTGTACAAATGACATAATCCATATTTTTATGTGACATAAAGTAACAAGTACTCCATATTTAAAAAAGTTGTGACTAATAGGGAAGTGTATTACTATTCAACATTGCTAGCGTTAAAACACTCATTCAATTGGTGTTAATGTAACATTAAATGATAGATATATTAAATAAATCATTTAATTCTATCTTTTATAGAGCATATCACTTAAATTGATGTTGTATCATCATTGTTCTTAAGAGTATTTTTAAACATAAAATGCAATTTATTTTAAAGAGTCAAATCCTTAAAATTATGCTTTAAGTATTTTAAAATTTGGAGAGTCAAATGCTTTCTATAATTAAATACATTCAAAATATTTTAATTATTAATGAAAAAATAATATAATAATTTGGAGGGAAACTAATGAAAATAAAAAATAGAAAAAATAAAAAAGTATCTTTTGAAAGTTGTAAAATCAAGTATTAAACATACATTGTCTGTTAAAATACTTAAAACTTTTCACTTTCTAAATTTATAATACTCTCGAAACTATAAAATGCTTTCTAAAATGTAAAATATGCTCTGTTGATGACCGACCTCCGAGGTCGACAAAATATGTATCAATGTGTACAATAAGTCGGTGCTAATGTGAGTTCGGGAATGCAATGTCAGCTCGATTAATCGAGGCTCAATGGAGCATAATGATTATATATCCCTTACACATTGTACAAACTATCTAAAGAATTACGACACACGACAGACCTTACATCAGCGCCCACTATTCACACCAATGAAATGCATTAGCTTTTTTCCCTAAGTAATTCATTAATTATTGGAAACCACATATGAGATTAACTCATAATGACGTGATAGACCGATCTCCCTAACCAATCCGAACGTGCCATTGAATGTACTTTATCAGTTCGACACTGTGGCTGACAAGATGGATAAATGACATGTGTGTGCATGATCTTCCTTATAAAGAGTAGAAGATAAGGGGCAAAGACGTGGATAACGAGAGATACAAGAACACATGATTTCACATTACAAATCCCTACAAAATTTTATAATATTTCAAATATCTCTTGAGAAAGGAGGATGAAATCATTGTATCAAAAGTTTTAGGATCTTTCATTATCAATCTATTCTCTATTATCACATTAAGTTGACTTGAATTTTTGTCTATATAATTTTCAATGTCAACATGCTCTTTAAAAAATAGAGAGTTTAGATACTTTTAGATAGCTTTATTTTAGCCATTGTTTGGTACATATCAAAAATTTCATTCTCATTCTTCTACTCATTTTCAACCATACGTTCTTCAATAAAATACTCCATCAGTTCCAATTATTTAGGCTGAGTTTCCTTTTTTTCTGTCCCAAATATATAGACTTGTTTTCTAATGTAAAATATTTTTTTGTATTTCTTTACCAATATACCATTATTAAATTTTCCCAACTTAATATGTCAACTTTTTGAAATCATCCAAATACACACATTTCTCACTTCGTGGAAACATAAAACAACTCTAATTTCTTTTTCTACTTCAAATTCTTTATTAATTCCAACAATAATTTAATTTTACATACTGAAAATTATATGGGTAAATTAGGAAAAATTTTGACAAAAATTAATTTTCCAATAACATTAAAGAAACTTTCTTAATTCGTGTGAAAAACAAAACAAACCTATATAATTGGGACATGGAAGTATTATTTTCCATCACATCAATAACTTTTCCTTCTTTTTCAACTACACATTTTTCATCAATATACTATTTCAAAATACATTCTTTCAAAATAATATGACTCAAACACACCATTAATAGGAAAATGATTTTGTGCCATTAAGGCCATCTCCAGCGCTGCACCAAATTTTGTACCAAACTAAAATTTCTCTCCAATCATTACACCAAATCTTACACCAAATGAACAGTGTTTGTTTAATCATTCCCTTCTATTTTTTTTATTATTGGTAATTTATTTATTCGAAATATTATTTATTTATTTTAGAAATATATAAATTACTAAATAAATAATTATGCTAAATTAATGAAAATATTAAATTCATTAATAAATATATTATTAAAACACAATACAATTAAAACATATTAAATTACTAAATATGAAGTCGAAATATCATTGCAATGTAATTCTCGAAATTCGTATGTTCTTTTCACAAATGATCGATTAATGCATTTCGAAGTGCAATGTGAGTTTCTTTATCATTGATTTGTCTATGACGAGTAAGGAATTCTTGATCAATGTCGGTATGTGGTTATTGTAATAAATTTCATGTCAAATATAAATAATCGTGTTAGTTATATTTTTAATTTTTTTTATTCTTATTTTAATTAATTGATTAATTATTATTTTCAACATTTAAAATTTATAATAATAATAATAATAATAATTGTATTAAAACTATATAACACAAATGACACAAATACCCTTCAATCATTTTTTTGACAAATAAAAAGAGGGGCAAAAGGGACTTTGCACTATTTTGGTGTTTTGATGCAAAAATGAATTGTGTTGTACCACACTATTCATTTTTGCATCAAAACGTCAAAATGGTGAAAAATTTGGTGCTACATTGAAGTGACTTTTGCACCAAAATGGTGTGTTTTGGTGCATATATTGGAGATGCCCTGAGGAAGCATATCCTGCCAACTTAACGGTCACGCCTCGTTAATATTTGCCTCGTTAATTTACGTGTTTTTAAAGCTTATGTCCATTGTCCAGATTTGCCCTTTTCGCTTCGGACAGGCCACAGCCTTGCGTCGCCGTAGACCACCTCCGCCAGCCACCGGTAACTTCCATCACCGGTTTCTCTTTGATCTGTACCTTTTTGTTTTTTATTCAGAAAATTTACCAAAAAAATAAAAATAAAATAGAAATAGTCTTTTTTCCACTCAATCTTAAACCCTAATTCCGAATTCCCTTCTACCGTCGTAGTATTTAGCGAAAAGTTCCCATTTTTTTTTTCAACTTTATATTTAAACACTAATTCCGCGCTAGAGAAATTGAAATACGAAAAAAAAGATTAAGAGGAGAAATAAAGAATGGCGATAGCAGCACCGGAGCAACTAAATATAAGCGAAGTGCCGGCATGGGGTTCGCGAGGTGTCGATTGCTTCGAGAAATTGGAGCAGATTGGTGAAGGAACTTATGGGTATTATGTTGTTTCCTTTCAATTTGGTTTGAAGATTCTTTTTTTCTCTGCATGTGTATCTGATTTTTAAAAATTTATTTGCTATTTTTCCTTATAAATTCGTACAATTTTTGTTTGTAGGCAAGTTTACATGGCTAGAGAAATCAAAACAGGGGAAATTGTTGCTTTGAAGAAAATTCGAATGGACAACGAAAGAGAAGGGGTATGATTGTTTATTTGCACAATTTATACATTAGATCATTGGTTGTTATAAGATTGCTTAATTTCTATAAAAGGATATGGAAGTAAATCAATGATTTGTTGAAGCAACTTGCAGATTTCATTACTTGAGTTTGTGCTTGCAGTTCCCTATAACAGCCATACGTGAAATTAAAATCCTCAAGAAGCTGCACCACGAAAATGTAATAAAGTTGAAGGAGATTGTAACATCTCCAGGTAATTTTTGAGGGCTTATCTACCTTCCCTTTTTTTGTTATTCTTGTATTTGTCATTTTATTTTTTAAATGTTATTCTATTGTGATTGGGTAATCACATCTTAAGTTTGTGATGTTATCCAGGTCCTGAGAAGGATGAGCAAGGTCCACCTGGTAAGCTATTCTCTTGCTGAATGGGCACCATCACTTATTCATTAA
Organism: Fraxinus excelsior; assembly: GCA_019097785.1. Classification (NCBI taxonomy): domain Eukaryota; kingdom Viridiplantae; phylum Streptophyta; class Magnoliopsida; order Lamiales; family Oleaceae; genus Fraxinus; species Fraxinus excelsior. The sequence goes on from CM032626.1 coordinate 14,695,642, forward strand.
AACCATCTTGATAAATTCGATTGTTAACTCTTTTGGTTGATTTCTTGCATTTCTTTCTCTTTTGGTCTCACAGATGGTAACAAATACAGAGGTGGGATTTACATGGTTTTTGAATACATGGACCATGATTTGACTGGTCTCGCCGATCGTCCTGGAATGAGATTTTCAGTGCCACAAATAAAGGTACGACAGTGTGAAGATTCAAGATTATTTAATCGCTGAATGTCAGATGCTTCTGGTGAAAAAGAAGAGTGACAATCAGATAATTGATTTTCACTTTCTCTCTCCTCTTTTAGTGCTATATGAGACAGCTTTTGACAGGGCTTCACTACTGTCATGTAAATCAAGTACTTCACCGTGATATTAAAGGTTTAATTTCAAAACAAGCATTCAGCTTTAGTTTTTCATCCATTTTATGAGGCTAACATTTAGGTGTACTCAATTTTTTCCTGCAGGTTCTAATCTTTTAATAGACAATGAAGGAAACTTGAAGCTCGCAGATTTTGGTCTTGCCAGGTCGTTCTCAAGTGATCACAATGCTAATCTTACAAACCGTGTAATTACTTTATGGTATAGGTAAGCTTCATAGGAGACCTAATGTTTCATCTGAAATTAGACAGCATTAGTTTCTAAGCTAAATGGGTCTCTATTTGCATGGTTTCAAGATCCTGTATTTATTTAGGATTGGTTGATAATCATGGCCTAAATTTTGTAGGCCACCAGAGTTGCTCCTCGGTGCCACGAAGTATGGTCCAGCTGTTGACATGTGGTCAGTTGGTTGCATATTTGCTGAACTTCTACATGGGAAACCAATCTTTCCAGGGAAAGATGAGGTAGCTATATTTACTATAGGTTAAGACTCTTAAACTTTATAATAAAGGTCAGAAATGTCTGATTCCTTTGGTTATAACAATCGAGAGATTATATTTTTCTTGTATACCCTAAATCTAATAGTAGGATGATCCAAAATTCTAGCTAACGTTAATTAAAGAACTCCTGCATTAAGAAGAATTTGATTAAATTAGTAATAAATGATTTTATCCTAGTTGAACAAGGACTCTTAAGACTGCAGATAGGACATTGGATCACTAATTGTTCTGAACATGAAAATAAATGATAGAATACATAGAATTATAGGAAATTTCTGAAATGCGCCTGTTGATAAATGATCAAATCTCCTTGATTTGCCAAAAGTGCCATGACAGTATTAATTAAGTTGCAAAATTCTCACTACACTGGATATGAGGTCATAAAAATTACAAATCAGCTTATTTAACTAAAGACAATTGAAATAAGACTCAGAGTGGATAGGTTCCATTTTTGTTCGTATTGTTTAATATGATCATAGTAAGAGGCATTGATGGGGATTCTCAGTTCAGGCTGAAGAAGCAATGCCACCTGATCATCGAACCGAACTTGCTACATTATTTTTCTGTACTTGAAGACCCGCGAGACTGCTCTCCACTTCTAATAGGCCGTCAACTAGATTGTAATTGTTCTCAACAAGTCCGTAAGTAGCGTTCCCATTTTCTCATGTGCAGATAGAGACCATTTTTATTCATATTGAGATAATACCATCAAAGTATCTATAATTACCATGATATCCTAGAGGCATGTGACATTACTAGATTTTCCAGTTCTTTTTCATTAATGTGCCAATAGTATTTTCGTTTTTTCTTTCATGTACCGTGCTGTTGTACTTATTTTGTTGTTTTTGTTTATAGCCAGAGCAATTGAATAAAATTTTTGAGCTATGTGGGGCTCCAAACGAGGATATTTGGCCTGGGGTCTCAAAAATTCCTTGGTACAACAATTTGAAACCATCAAGGCCAATGAAAAGACGTCTTAGAGAGTTTTTCAGACAGTAAGTAATCAATGTGTCCCGTCTGTTCAAGTTCACAAATTAAAATTAATTTGACATATATATCTTCAAATTATAGCTTTGACCGGCATGCGATGGATTTACTCGACAAGATGCTGACCCTTGACCCATCTCAGGTACCATCTCTGAAGTTTTACCTTTCTCTTGAAATTTGTTTATAAATATTTTCCTCATTGCTTTTTCAAGATCTTGATGCTTGCTATTATTTGCACATTTTCACATATAAAGCCATTGTTTGAGCCCCTTTATTTCAAAACTCATTTTTCTCCGAACTTATTTTCAATGTCACATTAATCCAATGAAATAATTTTACGCGTAAACTCAAAATTTTTCCCTACTTGTTAACCATACATTCTCCAAAAAAATCACTATTACAATATCTATTTTTTCAACAAAATGGGGCTCAAACAAAGGGATGAACGCATATAAAATTTTTGCCCATGACATTATGCCTTTTCATGATTGGCTAATTGATTCTTATGGAAGTGTATTGATTATTAAGCTTGTCAAGTTCTTTCTCTCTCTCTCTCTCTCTTTAATATTCTCAAGAGAATATCTGTGAAGGATGTTGTTTGTGCCAGAGTATTTCTTGGCATCACATATAGAATTTGTTGCTGACATGACATTATAGAGTTTGGCTAATTGATTGTCATGGAAGTTTGTTGCTCCTTAACCCTTTTTAAGGTCTCTTCTTACTGTTTTTGGTAATTCCATTCTGAAGAGAATATCAGCGAAGGATGCTCTTGATGCTGAGTATTTCTGGACAGACCCATTGCCGTGCGATCCCAAGAGGTTTAAATCTCTGAACCCTTTTTGCATCCTTTATTGAAGCAATTATTCTATTTTGGGCAATTAAGAACTTGTTCCTTGTTTAAATTTGTGATGATCATGGCTATACCTATTTTTCTTCCTTTCATTGTATTTTAACCTCATCTGCATCATAAATGCATTTCCTGAACAAAACTTTGGTTTTGTTATCATTAGTGCCTTGCCTTTTTTCACTGAAATTGTTTCTCAGTTTGCCCAAATACGAATCTTCACACGAGTTCCAGACTAAGAAAAAGCGTCAGCAGCAGCGCCAACATGAAGAAAATGCAAAACGGCAGAAACTACAACACCAACAACAGCATTCTCGCCTTCCACCAGTTCAGCAATCTGGACATGCGCATGCTCAGATGCGACCAGGTCCCAATGCACCAATGCACGGGTCACAACCTCAGGTTGTTGGAGGACCGAGCCATCATTATGGAAAGCCTCGGGGACCTTCACAAGGGCCTGGCAGATACCCACCCGGTGGAAACCCTTCTGGAGGATACAACCACCCAAATCGTGGTCAAGGTGGAGGTTATGGTAGTGGCCCATATCCACCTCAAGGGCGGGGCCCTCCATACGGTTCAAGTGGCATCCCGAGTGCTGGTCCTCGAGGAGGTGGAGGTAGTGGCTATGGATCCGGAGGTCCAAATTATCCTCATGGGGGTCAATACGGGGCTTCTGGAACTGGACGTGGCTCAAGCATGGTGTCTGGGTCCCGGAATCAACAATATAATTGGCAGCAATGACATGCATTGTTAAGAATGGCTTTGTGGTGAGATTCAATAATGATATTCATGTTCGCTTGTCGGTCATAGTGAATTGTTGTACTCACCTCGGACTGCCGTTGACGAGTGTGGTGTGTGCTCTTGCTCTGTGAGGAAGTCTGGGATGCTAGTGTCATTTGTAAAACTAATTATATAAAGATATTGTTGGAAAGGACATGAGATCGTAGACGTTATTGTAGTGCATTATTATTTTGGACAAAATATACATAATTGCTTACACGTAAAATCTGTTGGTTTCGTAAACACTTCAGTCATTATTTTGGAACAAAAATAAAGTTCGGTTGTTAACATGAAATTTCGCTATAAGTCGAGCAACAATGTTTTTCACTCTTTCATTCCCATAGCATGATCTAATTTCTAGTACTGAAATTGGTTCATGTCGTGTTTTTGAGTGGTTATGGGTGGTAGGAAAATTTGTAACCTGTACAAGGTTAGGCCTACATGATTCGAATCTCAAATCTGATGACCAATAATAATAATAATAGTTTCTTTAGAAGCTCTTGATAGATCGAAAAGCACGAAAATGAAGAATATGGCATTGACCATTACATAAAAAGACACTGACAAGACGAACATTTTCGATTTGTTTAGACCATTATAAGTAACAAGACCAAAAGGGGAATCTGATTACAAACAACCAGAGTAGGACAACATATGTTATTCAGCCGGCTTGCTAAAAATTATTGGACTGATAGCGACCTTCTGATATGTTTAATACAGAGTACTGAACATGATCCGAGCATCTCTTTTCTTAATCTTGTTCAGCTCATCCAATTACTACTCTATATATAGACTGTAGTAAGATGCATACCTGTTATACTCATTATTAGGCAAAATGCAAGTACAAACCCCCCTTTTAAGTCTTTTTGTACTCTGTAGCTTTAGTAATGCAAACCAGATTACTTATCTTCACAGACTTTTTATGTCAAGAAAATCACAGAATTCTCCAATTTCAAGCACCTGGGCACAATTAGATGAAACAAGAGATTATTCTCCAGTGTATGTTGCACCCCAAGATGGTCTAATGCAAGCCGATAAGATCGACAAGTTGCCTGGACAACCTGCTATGGTGGAATTTGATCAATATGCAGGGTATGTTACGGTTGATCCAGCGGCTGAAAGAGCGTTGTTTTATTACTTTGTCGAGTCTCCAACGAATTCCTCGACCAACCCTTTGGTTCTATGGTTAAATGGAGGTAAGAAAAATGGTTAAAGAAGATGCATCGTCTAGTTCCATATTTCTTATTAACTTCCTTCAATACAACATTGTATTGTACAATTTCTTCTTTGATCGTGACAAGTTTTGTTCGGCATATCAACGTGCCTCAAGTGTTGATATAATCCTATGTCCATACAAAGAGGCATTGTGTAGTTTGATAAGGTCCTAACAACTTCCTCCTCCACGTGCTTATGAAGAGAGAGATGGTAGGGGCGTTTTTAAAACACAATACTGTACAGTTTCTTCTTTAATTTCGTTCAGTGTTGTCCAGTCAAGCATACGGAAGATATCATAAATATTGCTATAATTTTGCTGCTGTATAGAGATTAAATTACACTTGTTGTATGTGTGATTAACAGGTCCAGGATGTTCCTCCATTGGATATGGAGCCATGGAAGAATTAGGCCCTTTTAGAGTCGGTAGTGATGGAAAAACTCTTTTTCGAAATAATTATGCGTGGAACAATGGTGAGTACTAGAATGGACTCAACAATACCAAGAACAAGATTTTAGCTTATTTTTCTTTAATATTGTCGAATACGAATACTGTGGAGTCCACCCTACCAAACGAGCCATCAAATTTCTAATATGTTCTTTGAAAAATGTTTAGTTTCTGAATCTCAAATCCACTTTGTCCTGCAGTGGCAAATGTAATTTTCTTGGAGTCACCAGCTGGGGTTGGTTTTTCGTACACGAAAAAGTCTTCTCCTTGTACAACCACCGGTGATAAGAGTACTGCTAGCGATGCCTATACTTTTCTTATCAACTGGTTTGAGAGGTTTCCTCAATACAATACCCGGGAATTTTATATCACCGGTGAGAGTTACTCTGGTCATTATGTGCCTCAACTTGCATATACCATACTGCTCAACAACAAGAATTCAAATCATACTGTTATCAATCTGAAAGGCATTGCTGTAAGTTCCATACAACATCCGTATACAATTTTTGCTCGTTTATTAAGGTGGAATCTACAGCACTCTTGCCAGATTTTCATTGTTTGAATTTTTCAGATAGGAAATGCATGGATTGAAGACCTTACAACAGCACGAGGGATTTACGATTATTTTTGGACACACGCCTTGAATTCAGATGAAACACATAATGGAATCGTAAAATTTTGTGGTTTGTTGAATGGAAATTTATCTGATGAATGCTGGAGTTACACAGACAAAACCCCCGTAGAAATAGGAAATATCGAGATAAATAACATCTATGCTCCGGTTTGCCTAAACAAGTCTCTCAGAAACAGCTCCGGTGGTTCTGTAAGCAATTTTGTGATTTTGTTGCCTACTTTACTGAGTCGATTTCATGATGATAAGTTCATTCCAGACATTTTCACTGATTTAATCAGGTTAACTACTTTGATCCATGCTCGGATACATACGTGGAGTACTACTTGAATAATCCAGACGTGCAAAGCGCACTCCACACCAAGTCCACAAATTGGACTGCCTGCAGGTACAAATGAACAGACTGGGTAACTTCAAATAACATCAAAGCAGACTCTTGTGGATTAAGCCTCCGCAGGTTTATAGCGATTTACTTTCAATGTGAGAATTAGGCCCACTCGCTGCTACACGTTTTATCTATATTGGATCAAAAGGTGTACACGAGTTTTCCTCGTCTCTCTCTCTCGATGTACCTATGTCTGATGCCCAAAATATGGCCTCCTAATAAATCCTTTATATAGTCTGAATAGTAGGTCGATCAGCAATCAACAGGATAAGTACACCTAGTATAATTAGGTTCCATCCAGTCCAACACATACATATCCATTATTGCGACTTCTTATGTTCTTGTTATTGCAGACCTTATAACTGGACAGACAGCCCGGACACCATTTTGCCTGTAATTAAGGATCTGATTGGTAATGGCCTTAGGGTCTGGATATACAGGCAAGATCTATTCTTACATCAAGGCATTCTTCGAATTGAATTTTGTCTATTACAACTACATTGTTTATATCGAACTGAAAGACAATGTCTTTTTCAGTGGTGACATAGATGCAAATGTTCCGGTTACATCATCAAGATACTCAATAAACAGCCTCAAGCTTCCAATCCAGACTTCTTGGCACCCGTGGTACCTTGACAACGAGGTGAAAATATGCATAACCATGTGAATAAGTTCAACTATTGTTTTATTGTTGATTTTAAGTCAACAAATGTAGTTCCTAAAACTTTTATAAACGAAAAAAACTGATTACTTGCTACAATTTAGAAGCCCAAATTTTGATGTTCCATGCGAAACACAGGTACGGCCCTGGCCAAAACTTTCACAAATCTGTGGTGAAGGACATATCTACATAGTCTAACATCGCATTGACTCATTAGTCAAGCCATGCAATGTATACATACTAAGTTTTTGCAAGTTGTTAAATGGTTGATCAGTCATTGGTTTCGGGTCAGGTTTATGGCATTTACGTGGCTGTAACTTCTAAGTTCAATACTTGCATGTGTTTAATGGCAGGTAGGAGGATATGTGGTGGAATACAAAGGATTAACATTTGTAACAGTTAGAGGAGCTGGACATTTGGTTCCAAGTTACCAGCCACAAAGGGCACTAACCATGATTTCAGCATTCCTTCAAGGGATTCTACTACCTTCCACCTAGTATCTATCTCCAAAGGAGGCGGAAAATTCTCTCGAAGACACTGATGCTTAACTACGGTAAAATTTGTCAAGAGAGAATTAGACTAGGTAATTTCTAGGAGGGTGTTGCCTGTTTAAATGACTGCGACATTGACCTAAGAATAAGATCTTCATCTTCAACAATTTCATCATTCATAGCACGTGCAAGTGCGAGCATGCTCGCGCACACATACACATGTAAAAGCAACCTGTCTAATAGAAGGAAAACTGCCAGCAACAAAGTTTACCATCAAACATGGTTCAGTTATCAAAACCATTAACAAAAACCTGCACACACCTCTGGTGAGAGACACAAATTACAGCATGTAGTTTACAACCTTAAAACCAACACAAAATGTCATAGAACTCTTCCTGGTTTATGAAGCCAATTATGGTGTTTCCTACAGTTCTTTTCAGAATTGTGACAACTTTGTTCAAAGCACAAGTAAACATGGCAATTACAAAAGTTGTTCCAAGACATCGAAATTCAAGATTCCATTGGTTACATGAAATTGGCTAGGCAGTAGACATTGCATTCCATGCACGAGAATCGTGTTCGCACCCTTGACCTGATGAACTAGCTGAAGTGTCAATTGGTTTGCAATCCTTGCCCAAATCATCGCCAAGAAATGGTCCGAATGCATCTTTCAGCGAAGAATGGTTCGGTCTTCGTTAAGACCTGAACAGCTCGAGGCAAGCAAGAAATCCGGCCGGGAGAAGATCATCTGTTTTTCTGTGCCAGCTTCTGCTTCTTTAACTTTAAATCCTTCAAATAATGCAGGAATCACATAAGCACAATCTGGAAAAGAAAAGAAAAACCTAACGCAATGGGGTTAAATACCAAGTATGCAATTCTGATATACCAAATAAATAAATATTCAGACCTGGCATGGTCTCTGCTGATGGGGGTTCGTCTAATGACTTCCTGCTCACATGGGTGTACTCGCTGAACACCGATGAAGATGAATAACCAAAAGGAGAGATTGGGTCTCCATACACTTCCCATTCCGTCTCATGGAGTTCGTGAGATGAAGTATCCAGCACATCAACAGGCATAATGGAAGCAGGTGAAGTTGGCTGGCAAGAATTCTTCAAGTTTTTCCTCATTTGGGATTCATACAGCACAGCATCCAAAAGTCCACTGTTTCGGGGTGAAAGACTACATGATTGAGTAAGCTGGGTTGGAGGGGATTGGATTAAAGTATCAACAGATTCAAGAGAAGGCAGTGGGGAATATGGTGACCCCCAACTACCCATTTGAGTTTGGAGTGAAGGGAGCTCCAGCTTCATTGCCCAAGCAGGCTCTGAAGAAGAAGGATTGCCATTCATAATGGCATGGCTGCCAGGAATTAAGCTCGAGGATAATGCATGGTTGGAAGTTGAATCATGATCATATGCAGAGGAAAACCAGAACGATTGAACAATCCTCATAGAACCATCGTTAGGATATTGACTGCTACCTGGGAGTACACCAGTAACACCACTAGGTGCACTTACACCAGAGAACATAGATTCCGGTCCTCGAGGACGCTTAGATGGATGCATTGTACAGAGCAAAGAATTGCTAGGGTAAGAAGAGTCAAGACCTTCTACAAGCAGGCTACTAGCAGGAATATCGAGTAAGCTACTAGCAGGAATATCAAGAAGGGCAGGTGAATACAACAGCCGATTGAGTCCCATACCATTAAATTGTGGAATCTCGAAGACATTCATCGACGAGAAGTCAGACTGTTGGATGTCTCCGGATGAGAAATTATCCATGTTCTCGTGGTGTTGGTTCTCATTTAATGCTTGAGTACAGATATCAGGAGGATAGATTGGTAAGCCAGCGCGCTGTCTTCTTTTGATTCTAGTGTTCCAGTAGTTCTTGATCTCATTATCCGTGCGACCAGGCAACTAAATAAAAAGATGAGAGAAATGAATTAGAACTAGCAAATCCTGCCAGAGTAGTACAACCAATTAAATACTATTTTTGGAAGTACGTACACTTTTATTCACGAAATTTTGGCATCTTTAGTGAGATGGATTAGGTAGCACCGGATAACATCAAGAAAGAAAAAGAAACTAAAATCTAGTTCACTGTACAGTCCAATACTTATACCAAGCACGTACTTTGTTTATTGCATATTATTATACAAAACCTTTATAACATATATACAGGAGATTAATTGGATGCCAAAAAGAGCCGAGCATATACTACACTGGTGATCAACGAGAATGAGTGGATTTCTTGACACATTTAGAATTCACTCTTAAGAGAATGATACAGGCATAGATGCACTTGCTCTTGGAGGTGAAAAGAATATGCATGATACCTTCATGTTCCAACCTTTATGTTAATGGATATAATTGTCAATGTATATTGAATGTGTAAGAACAAAATTATCACTAAAAAATTTGGTTGATGGGAAACATAAAATAACATTAACACCTCTCTTGCTATAAAAATATAAACGAGGAGTAAATTTTGAACACATCAGAAGGAAACTTTACATATTCAATACTGCACTTGGCAACAATTTCATTGGTAAGCTGATCATTTCTTTAAATTCAAAACCAAAAGAAATGAAATTAGTCCACCAATGCACATTATAATACAATATATTTGTCAATTATAGATTTTTGTAACCTGAAATACTTACAAAGCCCCAGTTTGGAGCTCATTTTCATCTCATTTTTAGACAATTTTTAACCATTACACAGTTCAAAATTCTTTCTTTATTCCTGATTTCTGACACCGAATTGACAACAATCTATCAAAGTGAGCTTGGAAAAGTAAAAAATGCATGGCCTTTGTTTGGAACAATACATGCTCACATTTCAAGATAGGGGTAAGATTGGAAGTTGACCATAAATATGTATAACACCATTTGGACTAGCTTTCACATGGTGGGCCATGTGATGTGAATCATGTGATAGAAGAATGCATTTTTTCCACAATAATGACGCCAAAATGAGCGCTAATTCAATTCTTTGTGGGGTAAGGCTATATAATATCATATAGATACAGAGCTGGCCCTGGACCAAAGCCAACAAGGCAATGGCCTAGGAACTCAAAATTGTAGGGGCCTCAGAAAAAATAAAAAATAAAAATTGGTGGATAGTACTTACTCTTTATCTGGGAAGGGAACAGTAAGGCTTCTTCATTTGAAGATGGAAATGAAAAAAATGGAAACGGAAATAGAAATTAAGAAATTGCTGAGAAACCAAAGCAAGAAAATGAAGTCACCCTACAATCCCAAGTGAACCAAGAAGAAGTCCCTTTTTTTTTTTTTTTTTTCTGGGAAGATTTTAATTTTCTGTTGATTAAATATATACAATGTTGGAGAGGTGCATTTTTGGACAAATTTTTCTTATAGATTTACATATTTAGATATATTTGAGGTTTTATAGCGACTGCTTGCAGCCTGAGGAAGAATAAGATATGGCTATACAATTCATGATCAATTTTGCACTCCCATGCCACCAGTTTCGATCAGGCCGTTCTATCTTCAAGTCCGCACCCATACATACATAGAGACATCTATTTATTTTGCATGCGGATCTACATACAAGTATAATGTGGAACAATTTACTTAAAAGATGAAAGAGGTGAGAGATTACGAGTTTTTTTTTTTTTTTTTGGTTGGCCTGGAGAATTTAAATATGGTACAGATTATAAATTATTTTGTGCATATATATGGGATGAATATAGGGGTGAAACAAAAATATGTTTTGTCTAAAATTTAAGCCTGCCAGATTATTTAATCCATTTTCATTTTGGGTATTTGGTTTGTATAAACTTTGATTATCCATCTGATTTTACAATGGCAAGCTGGTTCCAAGTTTTAAGGAAATTCAGGAAGAGGAAAAGAGCCAAATGGTTGGTAACTTTTTCACGAGAGTGGCTTTATAGTTTTCCCTTTATAATTTTTGGAGATCTAAATCATCATTTATAGTTGTTTGCCGCAATTATATGTATGAATTGTGTTCTTTTGTTAAAATTGTGTAGGTTGGTTTCCAACTTGAATCTATTTCCAAGAATGAACCATCTTGATGTGGCCGATGAAACAAGTGTGTTACAACCAGTATATTAAAAAGCATAAAGCATGGCTAGGCGTGGAGACTAAGTTTCAAGCTTTACGAGCCTAGGCGTGAAAAAGTGTAACTTATTCTTCTTCTTATTATTATTTTAAATACTTAATCAGTCTAAAAATCATTTAATAATTAAAATATTGCATACTAAACATCTAAAATTATAAAATATTATTTACTTAATAATTCTTCCAATTAGTCAATTATACAATTTTCAAACTTTTGAAATGCAAAAACTAGATTATTTTTCATAGTTTAAACTTTAAACTAGACAAGTCATACTTAATATATTTATAGGAATTTCATACATATTGTCGAAGTTTCTAACAAAACGATAAGTGTCAAAATTATAATTACATAATATAGATAGCATCATAACTTAAATTTTATCTAAATCTTCATTAGATAAAGTCATTTTTTTACTTTTGTACATGTAAAGTATTTAAAAACTTGAAAGTAAAGTCAAATAATAATAAAAAAAAAAGTTAATAAATTAAAGTCAAATAAAAGGTTTTTAAAAAAAGGAAAGAAAAAGAAGCGTGCTTAGGTGTGTCATGCACTAAGAGGTCAACTGCGCTTAGTGTTGCCTGTGTCTCGCACCTAGACGCGCTCTGTAGAATACTGATTATAACTATAGTCATGCTTATTTTATTCACTTGCTATGTTCACACATATATAAGACCGATTTTTGATATTAAATAGTATAGATATTAGTTGTGAACTACTTAGTATTTCATTTTGGTTTCCACAAATTCTTTGTTCAAATATAAATATGTTATATTTTAAAATATATAAGTATTGCTATGCTTGTTAAAAAGAAATTATATTTATGAGACTCATAATAATTAGTTGTCTAAGGCCTCAAAATCATAAGGGTTGGCCCTGTATAGATATATAAATGAAGTGAGCTGCAAGGACTAACTTGAAGCGTCTTCAAGCAAACTGGTTTTCAAAATATATCATCAATTTTTTTGGAAAGAAAACTCTATTTCTGACTGCTGATGTTGTATTTATATCTTCATGCATGTTTGGCACAACTTAAATTATAATTTAAGCTAATCAAACATTATTTTTTATCAACACATTTCGTAAGATCCACAACTTACTATCCACTTATTATCCATACATTATGTAGGAGCTACAACTTTTAAGTACTTAAAAGCACTCCCAAACAAGCACGTAGTTTCATAGTCCCACATATAAAGCAGGCAAAAATTTCAGGGAACCCGAAACTGACCAAACCCAAACCAGATCGGCTGGTTCTGGTTCTGGAGTTCACCATGCACTTAAAAGAACTGGACTGGTTACTCAGTTTGCTATTTTATTGTTATATTTTTTTAACTTTTTAAAAGGTTAAAATTTTATAGTGGCTCGATCTAATTGTTGAGCACTTGCCACGCCTAATCTAGACCTGTTTATGCGAAGGATTAAACAGACCCGATATTTGTCTAGTTCTACCAAAAACTGCAGCATGTCCACCCTCCCCAGAAATGCCAATGCAACATTAGACATTTGTACAACCTTAGACTAAACCATAGCTACACTCATGCATAACAGGGCGAGTGTTTGGTACATGCCAGATGAATATTTTAAAGAATTCACAGTTCAGTGCAATGAGGCATAGACTATCAGAAAAAGATTATTTACCAACTAAATGAGAAGCGACATTCAAAGTGTGATACGCACCTCGGCAGCCATTCGAGCCCATTTGTTTCCCATCTTAACATGAAGTTCAATGATACGACGTTCCTCCTCTGGAGTGAACGCACCTTTCTTTAGATCTGGTCTTAGGTGGTTTGCCCACCTCAAGCGACAACTTTTTCCACAACGGGCAAGCCCCGATTGCTTCTGGACTGCATTCCAGTTCCCTTCTCCATGCTTGGTAACGTACTCAATTAAAATGGCGTCTTCTGCAGAAGTCCAGGGACCTTTTTTTAGTGGACCATTCCCACCAACATTTCCTTCACTATTACCTTCCTCGACATATGGCGAATCTACGCTATTTTTGGATATCATTTTTTCCTCGCTTTCACTTGTCATGCCCTTCACCTATTTCGTCAACGAAACGAGGGAAACTGATTAAATAGTTCATAAGATGATAAACTAAAGAAAATTGCGTACAAAGACAACTAAAAGTGTAGGGCTATTCCAAAAATGTGATCTCATTTTTGACAGAGAGTTGAATTTGTTAATAAAATGATAGGAAAAACTAACAATATTTGAGAAGTGGATTCTAGAAAATACTTGGTGTATATGCAGATATGGGCTCTTAGAGATACGAAAACAGGACATAACAATTGTGAATTTTCTACAAACAAATCACATTCCAAGAGATTTTATAAGCTCATTCATCCATCAAGTCATCAATCATAAATGAAAGAAAAAGAGTTACAGTCCAAGAAACGTTGTCCAACTAATTCTTAAGAATCAAATTAACAAAACATGTAGGGGGAGGACTCAATTAGTCAATGTCAAAAGAGGGCTCGACAATTGTGAATTCCATTACAAACAAATCACTCGAAGGAAATAAAATTAAAGTTCCATGGAACATCATCTGACTAATTCTTATGAGTCAAATTTATTAAAACTGCATAGGGATGCCTTGTAAAGACAAAGTGTGTGTTCGGCATAAAATAATTAGTCCCTATTTGGCTCAACTAAAAGTCTGAATTAAGATCTAAGTAAAAGTCAACAATGAACTTTAATCACACATTTTATGAGATCCACAACTTTTCAACAAAACATTTCATCAATTGTTATCAAAATCTACTAAACAACTAATTTTTATCTAAACCAAATAGGAGCCTAATAACTTAAAAGTAACTTCTGCTACCCAGTCAAAGTCAAGCTTTAATTTCAACCACACATTCAAAACTACTACTCATTATTCTCCACATATTTCGTGGTCTCCATCACTATTCCTCCTAAAAATTTACATATAATCAACCTCGAATGGAGGCAAAGTAACGGTTAATGAATTAATGTCAAAACAAAGGTACAAATGATACATTCCAAACATGATAATTTGACCAACAAAGAATTTTGCGCAGCTTTAATGATTTCCACAATTATCCAGTAGCATTAAAAATTATTAAAATCCTATGATGATTCGCCACATTCAATAATGTTGGGTTTCGATACCCAATAAATCCAAGCGATAATGATCGGGAATTTTATCAACACCAGAGTGATGGTTCGACTCGGAAACAACTTTGAACACTTTAGGATGGCCCATGAGTTTAGCCCAAGTAGTGGTTATTGAGTTGGGTTATTGATTGGATATTATTGGCCCATTTAGAGAGTAACTTGGCCCATAATTGGAGTGACCTAATTTGAGGGTTATATACACTTGCCTTAGCCGTTTTTCCACTTGCGTTTGAATTTGGGTGTGTGCAAGAGTGGAGAGAAAATGAGAAAGAGGAGGCAGCCGGCTTGGGGGTTTATTCGAGAAATTCCACCATTGTTTACTTCTACCTTTTCTTTCACCATAGTGGCTGCATAATCACCATCTCCATCTTCATACTTGGGTGGAAACCATAGTGGCAACTGAGTGTTTAAACTTGTGGGTCGAGCCTTGGTTCGTTTGGTTGATTTCTGAGCCCGGAATCAAGATTTCTTGAGGAATTTCGCAACAGATAAATTAAGGATAATTCATGTCTATAATTAATAATTTAATAGTCACATTGAGAATCAATATATGGCAAGCCTAACGGTTTGACACCAATA
This sequence comes from Fraxinus excelsior, assembly GCA_019097785.1. Taxonomy (NCBI): domain Eukaryota; kingdom Viridiplantae; phylum Streptophyta; class Magnoliopsida; order Lamiales; family Oleaceae; genus Fraxinus; species Fraxinus excelsior. The sequence continues at coordinate 14,710,773 of CM032626.1, forward strand.
ATTTCACAGAACTTCTCAAAGGTAAATAGGTCATGGGGCAACAAGCACAATAATTTCACAAACAATGAATTCAAAAGAAAATTTTCCATTATATCTGCATTCCACAACAAAACCCGACAGTAAAAATTTATCTGTATTATTCAACAGTAAAATCTCAGTGCCTGTTAAAAACAAAGCCTCCTAAAATTGGTGAAAACAACGAAATTAAACCAACATTGCATGCTATAGAACTGATATAATTGGAAATTTCCAAAATAAAGCAGGCATTTGAATATAAAAATAGTGGAAAAAGGTGCATGAAGTGAGTAAACCTAGTGCAATTCGGTTTCCAAATTCTCAAATGCAAGATCTAAACATCCAGAACAGTAATAGCCCATCCGGTAATTTTAGGATCTTAAATTAGATAACAGCAAAGCTCATTCATGAAAAGGCATTAACAGAACTTGAAGAAATATTATTATTATATTAATTATCTAATTTACTTTGGATACCTGAATGCAGAGAAGACGGTCTTAAAAGCTGCAGTGCACTCCTCGCGAATCAAATGGAGCCCAGATTTTAAGATTAAAATCCCTTAAACTTGAAATTTAATGTTTCAATGCAAATCCGAACCTCAAATTATAACTGTAAGCGAAAAATAAGCACAAATCCAGCTGAATTCTTAAAAGAACACCCAAAAGCAGAACAATGCGGGCAGAAATTGAGAGGAAAGCTAAAATCTACTTTCGTTTTGAGCTATGATTTAGAAAACCCAGAAAGATGACACCAAGAAAAGTCCAGAAACCCTTTTGTACAAGTGAGGAAGAGATGAAATTGGCCCAAGATCCACTTATTCGAAAGAGAAAAATGAGAGACGGAGAGAACGAGATAAAGGAGGCTCAGCTTACACAAATAAAAATGGAAATCGAAAAAAGAAGCATTACATGGCAATATCTGAGTAACAATCGACGAGAGATTTCAGGGTTGAAGAACAACTCATTTTCTTATTTGTAAACGCACATAGCTACCCTTGAATTTTTTTTTGGCAAGTATTTGCATGATTTCATTGTTTGTAATATCAAATTTTGGGTTAATTTCAAAATCTGACCTCTGGGTATGAGAGAGGAACAGAAAATCAGAGTCCTCAAATGATGATATTTATAGGAGAGAGAGGGAACGGAGACCGGGATGGAGACTGGGATTTCATTCTATCTTACCATATTTGTTATTAAAGATTAGAATTAAAGAACTTCAAACTCACAACTTTAATGTTACTTGTAATTTAATTTAACAATTTTCAACCAAAGGGAAATATATGTAATTGGGTTTGTAAAGTTGGACCGGGAATCATCTTTAATCCGTCTCACATTTGTTCACATTGAAAGCATAAAATTTGCATGAAAATAAAATAAATTTTAAACAATTCAATTATTTATAACTTATTTGTATGAGAATTATTAATTAAATATATTTGATTGATTTAATTTTTAATTTAAAAAATATTATATTTGTCCATTTTTTATTAATAAGTAGATGAGAGAGAGAAGATAAGAGTGGATTATATGAAAAATAAAAATCATCCCTTCATAAAGAAAATATTATTCTTGTTTTCAAGAAAAATATGGTCATGCGATCAAAAGTAGGAAAATATTTTCCATGAAGAAAATTGTCAATTAAACAGTACAAAAGTAAAAAATTATGTGAAAAAAACATATTTTCATGAAAAATATTGACAAACAAACGCACCTTTAGTGCTTGTTTGAGAAAATTAAAATTAAAATCAATATCAACATCAACAATTAATTTTAATTATATATTTTATGAGATTTATAATTTGTATCATTTTTTAACTACACGTTATGAAGCCACAATTTTTTAATCACATATTAACATATTTCAACGAACTCGTAACTTTCATAAAACATTGTTAAATTTTTTATCAAAAACTTTATCAAACGATCCCTTAGCATCATTTAAGACTCATAGTGCTATAAGTCAATTTGTTTGCAGAGGTGGGTAGTGTTTGAACATTAGTAAAAATAATGATCAAAAAACTTTATTAATACAATACTTGATTGCTTTGTATAATTGGATTTTAATAATCTAATATGTAAAATTGTAAATAATTGGAGATAGTGCAACTCCAATTAATTCATTAATTTGTTCATGTAGAGTAAATTATGCAAATTATTATTCTAATTAATGAAATATGGAAAAACAACAGTTATAGTCTATCAGATTTAAATACAAAAATGTTATAGTCCATGTTTGATGTAAATTTAAATCATATTTTTATTAAAATTTGATAAAAGTTAATGAAATATATAATTGAAATTTTTTGGATCCCATGAAAATTTGTGGTTAAAATAATTATTGACTTTAATTTGAAATTTTAATCAACTTTTAATCTTAAGGTGTGCATAGTTAGGAATCCTTATCTTTTATGAAATAGAGTATTGAAATCTCTAACCTTCCATTCGTCGCTTGTAAATCTCCAGCACTTTACATAAAATCTAGGTTATTAATGTATGCAAACTTTTCAATAGATTATAAAATGGTCATAGATACTTATATTTACTCGGATCTATCGAGTAGCTCCCTTATTATTCATGCCCTATTGAGTAGTTATTTAAGATGTCTTAGATAGTCTTGAAGTTTTGACTAAATAGAAATGGAGGTGAAGGTGAATTGTAGTTTTAAATTAAAAATTAGATAGTAATTCATGTTGATGGTAGGGGTGGCAAACGAGCTCAGCCGGCTTGGCTCGGCTGATTGCCCACGAGCTCGAGCTCGTGGCTCATTATAAAACAAGCCGAGCTTCTGCTCGGCTCGTTTCTCGTGGGCGAGCTCGGCTCGGCCCACGAGCTCGTACTGTAGCAAGCCGAACCGAGCTGCTCGACTCGGACTCTCCTTTTTGAATTTTTTTTAGAAGGATATAGACGAGCCGCTCATAAAAAACGAGCCGAGCAGGACTTGCATCGCCTACCGAGCCGGCCTGCTCAGCTCGTACTCGGGCTCCTTTTTTTATGAGCCTGAGCGGCTCATGGGCCGCTACAGCCACAGACCCAACCAGTTAATAAAATCGTCCTGCCCAGATCTCGATTATGGAACTTCTGTCCACTTTATACAATAATATTATATATAACATCGTTCGCTAAGAGAAAGTAAAGTGGGAGAGTGCTGGGCACGATCTCGAAGCATGGTAAGGTGTTATCATTTTCAATGATACCAACTCCTGTAGGCCCCGGCTTAGTACTTCTTCAGCTAAAATCGGCTAGGTTTGGAACCTTTGTCGCAGCCCTCGAGAAGCTGGAAAGTACCCATGTGGCACACCATCCACAAGCACTCCAAAGTGTTCATTATATAAACATCCATGTATAAAATTCCACCATTTATCACAAGGGCGAACCTAGCATAAGAATTTTTTCTAGGAAAGGGGAATTATAAGCAGCAGTGGCTACTAGCGAAAGAGGATGCGGTAAGGCCTATAATTACACTCATTGGCCGCTTGTCCTAAGAAATAAAATCACTACATCATAGATAATATTATTTTTATATGACTGGACTTGGCTAAAACTCTATTCCAAATTATGATGCTGCTGGATCACTCAAGGTTGAGTCATCAATCACTTTACGAGGAATCAAAGCCCACCAACCTCGGTTTAATCCAGGCAGGCCATTCGAGGCTATCAACAGTGCTTACTTATCGGGTCCGACTGAGTCCCATAGGTCTGTCTGCATCCTTAGTTGCCATTATGTCGGTATCAGGGTTTACGCAAGAGACCTAACTCTCAACCCACTGCTTTTGCTTTAGCTGGGTCTACATTCATGCCTTGTCGATTCACCAAATAACCAAGAGATTTCCCTGATGTTACTCCGAAGGCGCACTTAATCGGGTTTATCTTCAGCTTGTATTCTCTGCATCTACGAATCGATAAATGAGTGGCTTAAAAGCTCCTTTAAGTCATTGAATTGCCCTTCATTTGCACGAGATTCGTATCCCTTTTTGGTTGGGCACTAAAATAAAAAAACCAGGGGCGTAGGGTACCTCCCGGCCAAAGCAAAGCAGAAAACAAATCAAAATAAGTAGCCAACCTAGATGAATCTGGTCTCTCAGTGACTTCCTTCGTATAAGCTGGTAAGGCAGATACAGAGGCCATTGTAATCCCTAGCATGAGTTTTCCAATCAAAGATAGCAGCTAAAAAGAGCGCAATCCACCGGAAAAGGCAATGGAAATGAAATGAAAATAAAATGAAGTTGCTTCGTCCTTTTGAAATAGGGTCGCTCATACATCAGTGCTTTTGAAATAGGGTCGCTCATCTGGCTCCTTTCTGGCCCGGAAGTTCGCTTCTGGCGGCTAGAAGGGAGAAAGTTTACTTTGAGAAAGAAGGCGCTTCTTGCTGTTTTATTAGGTTGCTTGTTTTATATCTCCTCAATAAAGGCGAAAGCTTGAAGTTCTTATTGGATATGATTCGAGCCGAGCCGACGAGCCGCTCGGTTCGATTGCCACCACTATGTTGACCACAAAAAACGAATTCAACAGATGTCGGGCCCACTTATACATACGCAAGCCAAATTTACACGTTGACGTGGATCTATGGTCAAGATCGCTCCAAGGATTGAATGTGGGAGGGGCTTAACGACACGAGACGTTACCGTTCGAGTTTCCGACGGGATAAACAGAACAAGTTTGAAAAATAATCAACAATCGACAAGAGCTATGTAGAACGAAATTTGTAGTAGAGGAAATTGTAGAGAGCAAAATATATCACTTTTTGTTTTTAAAGTTGCATTAGCATTTACATATTACATGGTGACGCGAACCCATGAGCGGGATCAGTGTGAAAATCGTGGAATTAATTGAAAACGTCGAGAAAATCCAAATTCAGGTTGTAGACGGTAGAATCTCGACCCACAAATTATTGAACCAAGCAACCAAACAAAAATAAAGTTTGAATGACCTCTTGATTACAAAACCAGCGAACCTTGATTTGTGAACGCCATAAAGAATGTCTAATCATTTGATAAGTTCTAAGGGTTGAACGCCACAATATAACAATATTTGATAAGTTCGGTAGTTTATTCAAGAACCATTAGAGAGAAATTCTCAATTTTATATTCATGTCAAAAGTCTTGATTTTTAATACAATGAAATAATGAGGTATTTATATGAAACCTCTAAACCCTAATTGCACGAAAATATAATTCTAATATTGTAAAAGATGCTGAAAATATAGAATTCTAATTAAACTAGGAAACTGCTAAAAATTGAAGATCTCGCATAGTTATACGATTTTTCGCCAACTTGTTTTGGACATGTTTCTGTGAGGCTGCAAGTCCAAAAGTGCTATGCGCTCATGTTGTGCTATTTTCAGAATATACTCATGGGTGAAAATTCGACAACCGAGCTGAAGATTATGCCCGTTTTCATCAACATTGCTCGTTTTGTTTCTAAATATCTTTCAAACCTTGAATCAAATTCGTTTCGACTCCCGAACCCTTCACGAAATTTGAACCTTGACTTGTCAACTTCTTCAATTTGAACTCTAAAACTCGACCAAGTGGTTGCCTATCCCAGATCATATCACATGGACAAGGTATTTATAGTAGTACAAATGAAATTGTAACCTTTAGATCAAATTACACGTGGCTTCATCTTTTCGGCCGACCCGTCAATTCATAACCATCACATTGACTTTCTTATCTACTCAAAGCATTAAATGTTCTTACATTGATAAGACAATACACAATTATACTTTTCTCCAAGGTCATATCAATCATTCGTGACAATATCTTCATCATGAGCAAATATGTGCACGTGAGCCGTCACCAACTGAGGAGCTTCGGATCCATAGGTGCCTCGGACGTAGTAAGGCCTCGGCTAATACAATAGTCTCGGATAATGGGCCTCGGTTGTGGCACGTGAAAAGGACAGCCTGGTCCAGGGCTGGTCTCACTGCTTGCTTTGATGCCACGTGATATCTCTTAAATATGAGTCATAATAATGGTCCCCCAAGTCCATGTGTGATTATTTATGTCGTGTGTTGACTTTTGATAATGAAGTGCGTGGACTTTTGATAATGAAGGTAAAAAGTTATTGAAATTTTGAAATTTGGAATTTATGGGGTAAACTCAACAGATGTCGGGCCCACTCGTACATACGCAAGCCAAATCCAAAGCATTGACGTGGATCTACGATCGAGATCTCTCCAAGGATTGAATGTGGGAGGGGCTCAACGACACGAGATGTTACCATTCGGGTTTTCGACAGGATAAACAGAACAAGATTGAAAAATAATCAACAAGAGTCATGTAGAACAAAATTTGCAGTAGAGGAAATTGTAGAGAGCAAAATATATCGCCTTTTGTATTTAAAGTTGCATTAGCCTTTACATATTTCATAGATGGGATATTTATAGTAGTACAAATGAAATTGTGACTTTTGGATCAAATTATACGTGACTTCATCTTCTCGATCGACCCGTCAATTCATAACCATCACATTGACTTTCTTATCTACTCAAAGCATTAAATATTTTTACATTGACAAAACAATACACAATTATACTTTTCTCCAAGGTTACATCAATCATTCGTGACAAGATCTTCATCATGAGCAAATCTATGCACATGGACCGTCACCAACTGAGGAGCTTCGGATCCATAGATACCTCGGCTAATACAATGGCCTCGGATAATGGGTCTTGGAATAGTTTTGGGCCTCGGTTGGCACGTGAAAAGGACAGTCTAGTCCAGTTGGGCTGGTCACGCTACTTGCTTTGATGCCACATGGTAGGTCCTAAATATGAGTCATAACAATTCCTAAATAAAATGAGCATATAAAAAATATTTCCTATTTAGACATAGCTCTAAATTTACACTCTTTGAATGGAAAAAAAAATTGAATTTAATATTTCTCTCGTGCCTAGGGGTGGGCGCGGGTCGGTTCGGTTCGGTTCGATTTTTTCGGTTCCATAAATTTTCGGGTATTTAGTAAATGGAACCGTCGGTTCCAGATATAATTCTGGAACCGTTCGGGTTCGGTTCGGTTTGGTTCGGTTCCATTCAGTTCCTACTATAATTAATTTTTTTAACATTTATAATAACACTATATAAATACATTTAGAAAACTTTGTCAGTGAGTCTTGAATAATTAATCCATAACGTATTAGAAAGTTTCACAAAATGCTAACACTTTAGTACTAACAATATAGATCACAATTTTTTTTGCCGCTTCCCTCAAACAATTACTGCTCCACTGCTTACCCACAAAAGGTAACATATAAAAGCATCTAACTATGTTCTCCATTTTGAGAAGTGATACCAAAATCATTCATGTTTTCTGAAAACATTGTGAGAAGTGAGGCAATCCCAACGTGCTCAGTACTTTCACCGAGTGAATTTGTGTGTGAATATTGACCAGGTTCAATCTTAGCTTTTACAAATGAACATAATATTTTAAAGTATTAAAAATACTTACCAACTATGTAATGTAATCATCGATTGCTTGACTTGCCATGTACCATTAAAATGTTAACAATTTTTTGAGTACCATGTAAAGAAAAAGAATCCAGTAATTAGAACTGGAAATCTCTGTGCAAAGCTCTTGGAAGGCTTAGAAAACTTGTCATTGTAAACACGATAAAAGAACGAAAGCATTGTCGCGTTAAAAGGGTAAAATCTCACGTCTCTGAAATATGAAAAGAATAAATACGAGAGTACTCCAACTTAGTGTGGGAACTAGAAGGAGGAGGACTTCTTCAAGTTGAGAGAAAATGACTTATGACTGGACGAGAAACATGTTGTGCGGCGAGAATGGACTGGAGAGAGAAGAAGAAGAGAAGACCGAAAATTCTAGGGCTCTTTCCCTTTTATATTTAGTGGGGGGTTTTTTTTTTTTTTTGCAATTTTTTTTATGTTGGTCAATTTTGAAGAAGAGAAGATCGAAAATTCTAGGACTCTGTCCCTTTTATATTTAGTGGTTTTTTTTCAATTTTTTTTTATATTGGTCGGTTTGGATTATATTCAATATACTTGAAGCCCAAATGCCCAATTGTCAAAAAAAATTCAGTTCTTATTCGGTTCTTGGTCTAGAACCGAGAACCGAACCAAACCTGTCCGTTCTCGATTCGGATACCCGTTCGAGTTTTTAATTTAAGAAAACTCATTCGGTTCGGTTCAGTTCGGACATTTTGCCCAGCCATACTCGTGCCTTATTTTTTCCCAATTTCTTTCCAAGCGGAAAAAAAAAATCACATTTGAATCTCAGTGGTATAGTTTGAACTCAATCTCAATCACACTCTATTATCACATATTTTGTTGATTTTATAAATATATTTGTAGTTTCAATTCTTTTTTTTTAAAAAAATAAATTTCTTCCATTTTCTACAAGAATCAGGCTTGCTTTGGAGTTTTTTGGGTACCGGTTATGAGGATTTTTTTGAAGTGCCGACTTCAATAGTTTGTGAAGGATCCAATTTTGGGTGATTTTTAATAGTTATTTTAAAATAATCCAACATTTGCTTGAAAACTTTATTATTTGACAATTCTGAGTTTTTCTCAAAAGAATTATATATATTTCAATATACATAACAAGGTATGTATTTATAAATAATATGTAGTAAATATATACAGGGGCGGACCCACGAAGGGTCCAGCGGGGGCGGCCTCCCCCACTGAAAAAAAAAATTTAATTTTTTTAACAGTTTTTTTTAGTTTATTTTCTATCTCGAATGCAGCCAAGATCTAGTGAAACTCATGTTTTGTATGTAATCATATTCTCTTTAATCTTGTTACATATTCTTCAATCTCATAGAGTTGGATGGTTAAATTTCCTTCCCACTTGAATACAGCTTGTCAAAATTGTTTGGAGATGATTTGACAATTGAAGTTCATGATTCGAAAGGAAAGTATTTTGGCCACGTAGTAGTTCAAGTGGCTAATATTGCTGAAAAATTGGTATGTTATGTAAATCTCATTTTGACCACCTGTGATTGCAAAAACTGTTACATGGTGAAAGTGAATATATTTGTGGGTTTGATGCAGGGTGAGAGACTTCGTTCATGGCCTATATAGCATGAGCTAGTTGGAAAAATGCAACTAAATCTAAACTATTTAATAACTCCCAAAAAAAAAAAAAATTCAGGGGCGCTGCCCTCGAACCCCTGTAGGCCCCCACCCCTTCAACTTTGAACCCCTCTACTTCGACGAGCTGGCTCCACCCCTAATCTCGCCCCCACTCAAAATTAATCTAGGTTCGCCCCCTGAATATATATATATATATGTCGCTCCTTATAATTTAATATGACTTAAGAAGTTTATCCAATAATTTTCTTTGTATATGGACTAACCTTAAACTAATTATTGTTAATTTGAATAGGCTCTTGCATGGCAATCATTTTATAATGGATTATGAGACAAAGAAAAACGAAAATCGATTCAATAACTTTTAGAGAAAGAGAGAAAGAACTAGGGAGATAGCAACACCCATGTGGGGAAGTTGGAAGGAAATATGTATATAGGAATTTTGTATGGTGCATATTGAGCCCCCGTTTGACACCCATTTTTATCTCATTCTGATTCTCATTTTTTTACAGTACTCATTTCTAACCACACATTTTTCAAATAAAATAATGTTACACATAAATCCAAAAATTCTTCTTACTTTTTAACCACACATTCTTTACATCAATCACTATTCAAAAATTCATTCTTCAAAAGAATGGGTGTCAAACACACACTGGGTCCTTAAAGAAGGGGTAGATGATTGTGATCGTTGAATTTCCTAATAAGGAAAATCTTGGGGTCTAGAATTCTCTCTCACTTTCTAGTGCTTTTAGTTTTTTGAGTCTTATTGAAAGGATGAACGTGGATCGTTGATCATGGAAATTAATGGCTAGGATTTTTGTTCTAGACTATTATACTAAGGAAAGTGTTGACCTAAAAATTTGTTTGATCTAAGTTGTCGTAGAATTTCAGCCACCTCCCGTCCATCTAGTCTTACAAGTACGCAGAAATTAATACATCGTTAGGGTACAAAAGTCACATTTTCAAAAAAGTCTTATAATTGTTAGCACTTCGTTGATCAAGTTAATAATCGGATGGGGATATAGTAAGTGCAAAAGAAACAGATGATTATTGGGGATTTGGAAAAAGTTTAGAGTACATACATTGATTTTAAAAATTGACTCATCTATATATTGAGTAGGGAAATGAGTCAAGATGGTTTAGTAGACTTGGCCCAAGTCCGAGTTGTATATTTACGTGTGAGTATATTTATGTGTGAGTTAGACTTTGAATATAAGTTGTCATCTAGGTGAAAGCTTACAAATTCCATCCAAAATATAAGCTAGTCGTGAACAAGTGAATACTTGCAAATAGTCTCCTAGATATAAGGAGTTATAGATAGCCTTTGAAATATGAGACACTCACAATAAGTAAGGACTTAGAGCTGTCTCTAAAATTTGAGTCGATTCCAAATAGGTGAGGACTTATGAATTGATTCGAAAATATGCGAGAGACCCTGAATTTCTTTGAAGAGACGATATTTTATATTTAGCCTAAGAAGATGTAATGTTGAGGACTTGTGAACCAACCTCCAAGAGACTAGGATCTGCAGCTAGCCTAGAAAGACAGTTATCACACTATGATTTACCAAAATTTCGATAGCATCTTATCTGTAATAAGGACTAAACCAACATGAAATACAATATCTCCACTGCACTTACACAAATTAAATTGAGGCCCCAATTCCACCCTCAAAATAATCATGATGATAAAGTGTGAAAAATCGGGTGTCGCTCCGGATACCACTTGAAATTTACGATTATCAAATTAACGGCTACTAAATTACCAAATAATGATTAATTTTCCGTTTTTAGTTTTAACCTTACGTACGAAATTAATCAATCAAAAGCAACAAATAACTTTTAATTGTTTATAGATGGTTAATCAAACAAGTTAGTTTCTCTAATTTTGTATACCGCAGTAATAAAGAGAGCAATAAATAAACAACCAGAATGATCACGGAGAAACCCCAACTGGGAAAAATTTTAGGGACCAAGCTAGTTACCTCCACTATAGACAATACTGAGTAAGTTACAGTCAGACGCTATCTAACCAACTCCACTAGACTTCCCGATCTATTTCATGCTAACTCCAAGGTCTAGTCTAAGATTTGCTCTAAGATCTTCTGCAATTATCTGTTCCCAGCGAAATTCCAAGAACATGTTTTAAGGCATTGTGGTCTTCCTGCGTTTGTAGTCCAACATCTCTCAACCATCAATAACCTCTATAATTCAACAGAGAAAGTACATTTCTATGACCAATAGGAAGTGGGTGGTTTTTCGGTTTAATGGATTTGATGTTTTTCCCAAATATGTGGTTATATGATCTTAAGAAGAAATGATGAATCACAATGAAAGAATATGTTCTTGGATCTTTAGAGAATAAGACGAGGCAATGAAAATAATGAAAATCATCTTGGAATTTCGTCCAATGGCTTGGATATTTATATGAGAGTGTAATAAAGTTGAATGGGCCGAAAAAATCTGGTTAAAAACGTAAATTAGGGTTTTCTGTATAAACCTATCGATCGGGCTAAACCTCGACGACAGGCGAGCGACGGAGATTCTGTTTTTGTCGCTCAAGTAGTGTCCATGTGATAGGCTGGCGAAAATGCGGCCCCGTGTTTCTTCATGTTTCATGCTCAAACCCTAGACATCATAACCCAATTTATATAAATTGTACCCTAGGTCCTTGACTTTTACAACACGTTACAAATTAGTCATTTTTGTCCACGGAATCGCCAACACTAAAAACTCAACAAACTCCTCATTTGGCATAATGTGACAAAACTGCAAAATAAGTCGAGGAACTAAAAAAAATTTAAACTACCCAAACTTCATCAAATTGCATGTCTCTTGCATTTCTTCTTAAACATGTTTCCTGAAATCCACAACTCAAATATCTAGTGTAAAAGCAAGTGATACAGAAAGTATAGCACTTAAACACATGATACCAAAACTAGATAGATTTAGACGTAACACTAATGTTAATCCAAATATCAACAAAAACATTAGTATCACAAAAACATCAAAAACTCAACTAGCCAAGCATTACAATATGGATGCAATGAAATCAATTAATCTCCCATAAATCAAAATTCAAAAACAAAAATTAAATTTTACTTCACTCACCCCATTTTTCTTACAAATGACGAAGGGATAAAAAGAACTTTAACATATAATTACTCAAAAATGCAATCGTTAGCATGCATAAGTAAAATCAATGTACAGTAAACCTTCCACATACTCAGTTCAAGTTAATATTGAGTAAATTGTATAAGTGACCCATATGTGTAAAGTGTCGCTAATCCTTTGTATATAATACTCCAAACCTTAATTTTGTGAGAAATGACATGCTAACATCACTGTCAATAAGTATATTCCTTCACTTATGAAAGTCAAACTATTAAAAGCACATTATGACCTATAAAGAAAATGTCATTTTGTATGGATAATTTCTTTTCTCCCCTTGACTTTAAACATATTTTATTTTCACATTTTTTAATATTTTAAGCTCATTATTATTTTTCATATCTTAAGTGCAAGTTATTCTCCATTAGGGACTAAAATGACCCATATAACGAGATTTAGGCCGGTTAACCTAAGTTAGTAGACCACAGCTACTAGGTTATGAGAAACTCCGCAAGCTTAATTGTTTGAGTCAAATAGGCTCCGAAAAAAACATAAAATATTGAATTTTTTATTACCGGGGATAAACTTGAGCTCAGATCTAATAAATAAGGTCACTTCATGTTCAAAGTCGTCTTACTAACATGTGATTGTCATTCCAAATCTCATACACTTGGTAGAATCCCACTAACAATATCATAATGTGTATAATGCAGATTGTACATGTAGACATCTATACTAAGTACTCTATAATAACCTAAGCCAGCAATGAAACTATGTTACAACTCATCGATTAAACACATAATTGATCACAACAAACAAATTCAAGTATATTATATATTATACTGTAAAAAAATATCCCGCATTTTATTTTTTAGTTTTCCAATTTTTTTGTCTTTATTTTAAAATATGAATGTACCATGCACACAAAAAAAAAATGTCAAACACACAAAAAGATAAAAATAAAAAATATGCATGAGTTTTCTACTTAAAAAATAAATAAACAAATATGATGTATGCATAAATCAATGTCACACAATGATAAAACACGAGCATACACCAAAAATACATAATCAATTAGGTATGCAAATGCTCTTACCTTTAAGAGCATCGTGATCTATTTCAAAAAAATTCAGATAACTTTTTTTCCCTCAAACTTACCTAGTGATGGGAATATAATCAGTCATCTGTATCATTAACTTAGTTAATTGACTCACCTAATTAATAAGAAAGTCAATATGACCAACAAACTCCTGATTCTTATTTCTATTTAAGTTCCGGTACCTATTTTTGTTCAGGAAATAACGACACCTAGGCCTTGTGTGTTCTAACTCACCGCAATGACAACATGTAGGAATAAATTTAGGAACAATCTTATATTTCAAATTTTGAGCTTTAGGTGGAGAAAACCTATGTTGTACCAATGATTTCTGTCCTCGAACACCTACATTCTTGGTCGTGTTCCTATTCAATAGCTTGCGACACTTAGGTCTTATATGTTCTGCCTTACCACAATGGTGACACGTGGGGATGAAACTAGGATCAAAATTATGTGGTTGTTGATATTCATTCATAGGTTGGTAGGTCATACGCGGTCTAGTAGGCCTTTGTCCTACAAATTCCTTATTTTTTAGTTCAGGGTTAGGCACATTTTTAAACTGGTCAATGATAGTGACTAAAATGGTCTTAGAAGTACTCGCAGCATTATGATCATTTTTATTATATCCTAGGCCTCCCTTATCACCAGCAGGCTTGCCTATTCCTAGAATGTTATCTAGCTTCATAGAACCAGTAGAAAAGGCAAGAAGTAGAGACTTGAAATACGCTAGATCACTCAGAAGATTTTTAACCTGGTTTTCTTTTCAATGTCAGCTCGTTAGCTCTCCTAGAGATTTTCTCAAGCTCACTAGTGAGATTCGTAACTTGAGTATTTAAAGATTCGTTCATAGAATTCAACTCACTCAAGGTTGAGGTAGATTCATGAATGTACGCTAAGAGTTTCTCATTTTCCGACTCAAGTTCCGTGACTCTTGTACTTAAGACTTTATTTTTAGTTAGAATCTTAAGACTCATCATACATCTTATCATAAGCCTCATGGATATCTTCATCACTATCAGAAACTTCTTCACTATCAGAATCCTCACCACTACTTACGTTCTCAACCTTCTCACTCCCTTTATTAGATTCATTCCTAATTCAACAGTAAAGGCAATATAGTTCACACTTTCCTCACGAGCGAATTTTTTACTCTGATTGTCCGAGCTAGACTCGTCAACAGTGAGAGTACCATTGATAGCTTTATCCGAATTTCTCTTATAGTTAGGGCACTCACTCTTAACATGACCAAAACCTCAACAATTATGGCTTCTTACAGATTTAGAACTCTTCCTAGACTCACTAGGGCCACGTTTGTGCTTTTCTTGAGGTTTACTTTTATTCTTAAACATTTTTCGAACTTTTTAGCAAAGTACGCTAACTCCTCTTCATTAGGAGAATTCGAATCTGAGGACTTCCCATGACTATTCCTCACAATGTTTAAGGTCAATGACTTATCGTTTGTGGGTTTAGGTAATGTCAGCTCATAAGTTTGGAGAGATCCAACCAACTCTTCAATCTTAATTATATCTAAGAATTTTTATTAAAATTTTATAGGCTCTAGGATTCTCTCATGTAGGTTGAAACTAGAATTCACTATATTGTTTAAGCTCGCATAAAACTTATCAAAAGTTTCATTATCTCTCATCATAATATCTTCAAACCTAGTGGTCAGCATTTGCAATTTCGAGTTCTTAACAGCCTGAGTTCCCTTATGTATGATCTGTAGAATATCTCAAACCTCTTTGGCTACCTCACACATAGACATTATCTTAAACTCTTCCGGGGATACCACTGTAAATAAGGCATGTAAGGCTTTACTGTTCCAGTTACATTCATTTAAGTTCTTCCTAGTCCATTTAGTAAATAGTGTGGGGATTACTTCATCATTAACCGTAGAAATAGGTGCAACCCAACCATTCACAACACTAAGCGAGATACGTTCATCCAGTGATTTTAAAAAAGATCTCATCATAACTTTCCAGTATGCATAATTACTGCCATCAAATACAGCAGGATGGATAATGAATTACTCATCTAGATAATATGGGCCAAGAAATGAATTTGGGCTCTAATACCAATTGAAAAATCGATTGTCGCTCCGGATATCACTTGAAAGTTATGGATTACAAAATTAACGGCTACTAAATTACTGAATGGTTATTAATTATCCATTTTTAGTTTTGTCCCTACGTGCGAAATTAATCAATCAAAAGTAATAAGTCACTTTTAACTGTTTCTAGATGGTTAATCAAACAAGTCAATTTTTCTAAGTTTGAATACCGCAGTAATAAAGAAAGCAATAAATAAACAACTAGAATGATCATGGAGAAACTCCAACTGGATAAAAATTTCGGGACCAAGCTAGTTACCTCCACTATAGACAATATGGAGTGAGTTATAGTTAGATACTGTTTAGTCACTCCACTAAACTTCCCGATCTATTTCCTACTAACTACAAAACATGCTCCAAGATCTTCTACAATTGTCTCTTCCCAACGGAATTCCAAAAACCTACTCCAAGGCCTTATGCTTTTTCTGCGCTTGTAGTCCAACCTCTCTCAACCTTCAGTATTCTCTGAAATTCAACTAAGAAAGTACATTCATATGACCAATAGGAAGTAGGTGGTGTTTCAGTTTAATGTGTTCGATGTTTTTCCCAAACAGGTGATTTTAAGAAGAAACGATGAATCACAATGAAAGAATATGCTCTTGAATTTTTAGAAAATAAGATGAGACAATGAAAATAATGAAAACCATCTAGGAATTTTGTCCAATGGCTTGGATATTTATAGGAGAGGGTAGTTGGATTAAATGGGCCGAAACAATCTATTTAAAATGTAAATTAGGGTTTTATGTATAAAAATGTCGCTCGAGCTAAACATTGGCAACATGCAAGTGACGGCCTCTCGCTTGAGCGAGAGTCGAGTGATAGGCGAGCGACATGATTCTATTTTTGTCGCTCGAACAATGTCCAGGCGATAGGCTAGTGAAAATGAAGCATTTTGTTTCTTCATGTTTCATGCTCGAACCCTAGACGTCATGACCCAATTTGTATAAATTGCACCATAGGTCCTTGATTTTTACAACACGTTGCAAATTAGTCATTTTGTCCACAGAATCGTCAACACTAAAAACATAACAAAGTGAAATAATGATAGATCAAGGTTTTCCAAAATATAATACACACGAGCCCATCATGTTATATGACCATGTATCATTGTGGATAATTAGTTGGATAATTTAAAGTAATAGTATTGTTGGTATAAACCAAGTAACATGCTATCGATAATAAAATGACAATGTCGATAATGTGGTATGCGTACTGACATGATGTCAATTGAATTGGACCGATCAAATTGAGCAACCTCTTCTTAGACTTGGGCTCGTTCCACTTGTCCCTCTCGACCTATTTCTCTTGATCTATTTATATGCCCATGTTTTGCCTTATTATTTGAAATTTTAATGGTTGGAATAATATTTTTTTGAAAAATGTGTGGTTAAAAAAAAAGGTTTTGAGATTACATGTAATATTATTTTATTGGAGAATGTGTTATTGGTAAAAAGAGAGAGAAAAATGAATTATAATTTTAACGGGGCCAAACGGGGGGCTATGTGATTTCATTTTGCACCAAATGTATGCACTATAAACCCTAGTCAAATCTTGACTCATTTGTCTCTCTCGCACTTATTCTATCTCGTTTTGATAATTGACTTGATTGCTGGAGTGCAAACAATCCCTGGGTTTTTTTTCCTAGGAGAGGTATGTTCCAGTGTGTAAGTGATGTTTGGGTGGATGAAAAGTTGGTCGAGATTATGTTAATCACTCGATAAGACAGATCTTGAGGTCAACAGAATGTATTCAAAATTTGATAAAAGGCCATTGTAGTTTATGTGATTATCAGAATTTTCACTTTGAGGTTTTGACTATCAATAGAGTCCTCCTACATTGTAAATCTAACACTTCAATTATACAAACACGTGTTACATTTTACCATAGAATTGGCAATGCGGAATAGAATTATAAAATCCATTTCAAGTAGCCATTCTCGTCTCGCTAGTTTGAGCTCATCGTTTAACGATTTTTAGTTTGATGGTTACAATGTGTAGTTCACCACTTTGAAACGGTATTTATAACCAACCTAACATTTATGAATCATACCCCAAAAATAAGCCGATAGAAGTGATATTAAATCCAAAATTTTGATTTAAAAACTTGTCTGTACGTATATATTTATATAGCTTGTAGACCCTAAGAGTGTCAATTCAACTTCATTTTATTTAAGAAATCAAGTTATGCACGTGTTTGGGATGATCTTCGTTGAATTGTTTGAAGGTCTTTGTACATGATAATTGGAGATATTAGAATTAGGATGTGATCTGAATTGAGAGTTGGCGATTTGTATTAGACTTGAAGCAAAGGGAAGTTGCAATAGGAGAGGAAGAAATCATGCAAGGAGAAGAAAACGATGAACTGGTGCTTGCTATGTACTTTAATTCCGCTCGAGTGCTTAGAACAAGAGCATCAGCGCTCGCTATCTGAAAAGAGGCCGTTCAATAGGCTAGCCACCACTCGACAGCCGCGAAACCGTAGCTCGATTTTGGCATATTTTTAATCCAATTTTATCTCAAACACTTCATTATTGTATACACTTGTTATAGCTAAACTCCGCCGTATCTTAATGCTATTCTTTGCACTATATATTAGGAGTAAATCTCTAGAAAATTCAATACTTACATTCCACACAATAATTTATAATCTTTCATTATTGATATTAATAAATTTTCCTATTTTGCCTGTGGATCTTTCCACTTACATCTTATGTTCTTATTTGATTTTCATATTGTCTTATTATTCATGTTATTTTATTTATTAATCAAGTGGTATCAGTTCATACATAATTCTTAACAAATGGAATCAAAGTGAAGTTTGATCAACGGAGTTCGAGGTTTGACTTTTGTGATGCAAAACGTGAAGTAAGATATTCCGCTTTTGAATCGCAACATGAGGTTTTTGTTTTGGCAGGTAAAAATGCGAGTAGTACTCACATAGATGAATTTCGATTATGCTTTGTTGGAATTTAACAAGATACCCTCAACTTGAATGTAGGCGGAGAAACAATGTAATGATCGAAAGACCCTATCATAGATACATCTTCATCTTTTGAATCATATTTTTCAGGATGTTTTAAAGGAAAAAATCGTTGCTACATTATGGCTGAAATTGGAACAATTATGCGTGATGAAAAGTCTAACCCACATATTACATCTGAAGCATCAATTGTATTCTTATCGTATGATAGAAGGTACATTGTTGGAAGATCATCTATCTATTTTTAAGGAAATCATTGTTGATTTGGAGACCTTGAAGGTCAAGTATGATGAAGAATATTTAGGGTTGATATTATTGTGTTCATTGCCCGCTTCATACATGTCGTTTAGAGATACGATCTTATATAGTCATGATACTCTCGTCGTTGAATAAGTATATAATGCTCTATTTTGAAAGGAAAAGATGAAGCATTTTGTTAGATCAGAGGCTAATGGATATGGTCTTGTTGTTCATGGTGGTTATGTGAGGCATAGATTAAGATCTAATTACAGTAATAAAGCTTATATTTATTTCAAGAAAATGGGACACATTAAGAATGATTGTTATAAGTTACTGAATAATAATAAATCAATGGCTGCAAATCAGAAGGAAAAATAACCAAAACTTTTCGTAAGGCTAGTACTGCAGAAGATTACTACAATGATGGAGAACTTTTGGTTATTTTTGAAGGCGACTCCAAACCTGACGAGGATTGGATTTTTAATACAACTCGCACTTTTCATATGTGTTCTAATCAAAATTTATTTTCAACATATGAAACAGTTTTCAAAAGTGTTGTGGTAATGAAAAATAATATACCTTGCAGGAAGCTGGTATTGGAAGGGTCGAAATTAAGATGTTTGATGGGATTGTCATGGATACTTGATGCTGTAAGATATGTTCTAGATTTAAAGAGAAATCTTATCTACTTGAGTACCCTTGATTAAAAAAAGTACAAATACATTGGTGAAGATGGAGTCCTAAAAGTTAGTAAATGTGTTATTATTGTGATGAAGAGATAGAGAATGTCCGAGTTATATTTTTTGCAGGGTTCTACAAAATCTTTTGATATCAATCAGCAAAAATTAGACACTCAGGTAGATTTTGAGTTTAGTCCAGTATAGTTGGAGTTTGGTTTAAGGTCTAAATTAAAGAATACATCTCAATCGAGTTCTGAAGTCATAGGTAATGCCGCTTTGCCTCCGCCATCAGCGGTTCCACTATATTCAATTGCTAGAGGCGGACCCATGCAGTCAAAGGTATTGAGTATAGCAAAGAACTTTTTATAGAAGTAGTTAGTTATATGGATTCTGTTACAGGGTATGCTTCTACCCTTTTGGTAGTTATTATTAAGTTATTTGTGACATTGTTACTCGTGGGGATAATTCGAGCAACATTGGTATCCAAGATAATTGTGCTGAGCAGTGCTTGAATTTAGTTGATTTTCAATTATTGAGTTTGCCCTAGTTGGGTTTTGTGAAAATGTGGAGATTTTTTTTTTTGTTGGAGAATTTTTGGTGGGGAATTTGTTATTGAAGAGTTAAGTTTTATTCCTTATAGTGGAATTTGTCTCCAAGTGGATCATTTTTGAAGTTTTGTTAACTGTAGTGGAATTCGTATCGGGGAGTTTGTTAGAATGAAGGTATGACCACCCGAATTCTATTTGGAGGACTATTTGAAAATTCTATTTGAAGTCTAGTTGGGAATTCTTGTTGAAGTATATTTGGGAATTCAATTTGGGAGTTCAGCTGGGAGTTGGTGATTTGTGTTGGGCTCGAAGGAGTCCAAGTTGCAATATGAGAGGAAGAAATCGTGAAAGGTAAAGGAAACGACGAACTCGCGCCCGCTAGTCGCTATGCACCTTAATCCAGCTCGAGCTCTCAAAACAGGAGCTTCAACGCTCCCTATTTGCGATGAGGCCGCTCGAGCTGCCTGACATCGCTCAATAACCGCGACCGCCGCTCGAGCAAGGGTCTTATCTAGATTTTGAATAGTTCTCGATTTTAGCATATTTTTAAATTATATTTTATTCCAAACACTCCATTATTGATATTAATAAATTCTCATCATCTGCCCGTGGATCTTTTTCCCCGTAAATCTTGTGTTATTTTTTTATTTTCATATTGCCATATTATTCTCGTTCCTTTATTTATGAATCAAGTGGTATCGGTTCATAGGAGCGTTGCTCCTCGTGATCCAATTATAGTGAGCACACATGTTCTGACGTTTACAATTGGGACTCTAGTAAAGTAGTGAGCTCACGGTTGTTTGCAATGCTCGTGCTGGTGATTCATCTCGGAAGCTCTTGTTTATTGGAGGAGAAGATGGTTTTATACACGTTCGAGATAACCAGAAATGTCAAGTGCAATGCACGGAAGATTGCAAAATGGATTCCTTACAAGGGACCCGTTTATTCTCTTAATTTGAGTTCCCGTGGCTGGTTTCAGCTTCCAGTGACACGAAGATTTCACTTATTGATGTGAGAAAAATGTTGAAGACAGTAGGCATTCTTCAATTGAAAATTCTTTTAAAGGCAGGCAATTGGACATAAAAAATGTAGAACCTCCTTAGAGTGCTCCATGGGTTTGGACGCAATTTATTCTCTGTGGACATTTGTTCTGATCATACTGTCTGTGGAGGTGAAGAAGGTGTTGTCAATCTGGAACTTCTTGCTTTACTTTGAGAGGCTTAAGGCTGGAAAACAGGACAAGGAGGCAGAAGGTCCAAACTGCAGTGAGTAGAAAAGGTGAGCTGACTGAGCAGTGTTCATTTGCTGCGAAGAAGAACCAAGTGACTGGAAATACTAACAAATATGGGATTACTGAGAAGCTTGAAGGCTTAGTGGTAGACAGTAGTTTCTGATTGTTCTATCTATTGTTCTTTAATCTTTGTTATTATGACACATGAAAGTAAAGTATTAGCAGCTTTTGTAAATTTCAACTTAGTTAGAATTCAAACAAATCTTTGAGTTTGATGGCAAAGTGCATTTGATTATTTCCTTTACAACGATTCTCCATGTATCTGCATGCTTCATCTTTGGCACTCACCATTGCTTCTCGTGTTCTATATTTATGTGTTGCATATTTAGTGTGAATTGTGTTGATTCTTCATTCTCAACAATTCATTTATATGTGTTAAATTCTGAAAATCATTTGATTGCTTCTGAGAAAATTGTAGAATTGATACAAAGACTTGTGGTTGGGGAAGGTTGTGAATTAGCGCCGTGAATTGGGACTTCTGAATGAATAGTGTGTTCTTTTGTTTTTTAACACGGCGCTCACATAACATACCCATGATGCCATAAGAGTTCTCTAATTATGCTTGTTGGAGACTGCCTAACTTATTTTCCAAAATGTTTTAGTTCTTTGGAAGCAATCCTTCAGCTTCTATGTGCCTTGTTGTTATAGATATGCCTACATTCAAGGCTTAAACCGCTGGGAAAGTAAGAGATTTTGTCTTGCCCTGGTTGCATGCTTACCAAGATGTCCTGCAATTTAACGTCTATCGTTTGCACACACACTGATGGCGTTTTTGGTAAGAATAATTAGATAGCACTGGACATTATTAAGGAGAAGATAACATCTCTGTACAATCCTAAACACGGACAACAAGATATATGTATGGGTCCAGCACACCAGTGTAACATAGTATATTTACGGTTTTTTGTTGGCAGGCACAATTTCTATGAGGGTGTTGTACGTTTGACCTTAAACTTATGAACCTATTCTTGTGAAGCGCAACATAATAGGATGTCTGGTTTTACCATTTAGAGACCGTTTTTATCTACCTTCAACTACTCATACTCATCCATTTTGAATGATATTTCCTATGAATAAACAGAACTCTACCAACAAAAATTTAACGCTAGTAATATAAAATAGTAATATCAACAGTTTTGCACCTAATGAATACCTCGGGATCTTTGCGTGCTTAAGATCTGATCATTACACGCATGATGGATGAAGATTGTAAGCTGGATCATCTACAAATTAATTGTAAAAGCTTTTTTCTCTCATGGCTCCATGGATTCAAGAACTTCATTTTTCTCATTTAGACATTCCAATAACCGTAGAAAATATCTCCCCGATCATGACCCCTGTATCCAGCCACAAGAGCCTTTACCTCTCGAATCTTGATGACATGATTGGAGCACGTGTTTTCACTCCAACCGTATACTTTTACAGATCGAATGAGTGGCATTTCCATCATGAACCGATCATGAAAGTACTTAGAGACGCTCTAAGAAGCGTGTTAGTGCCATATTATCCTTTCTCAGGGAGGATAAGGGAAACGAAGAATGGGAAGCTAGAAGTATTTTTCGGTCCTGATCAAGGTGTACTTCTAGTTGAGGCGCGTTCCGATGTGGCCTTAGCTGATTTGGGAGATTTAACCGTCTCAAATCCTGCATGGATTAAATTGATATACAGATTTCCTAATGAAGAACAGTATAAAGTTGTTGACATGCCATTATTGATAGCACAAGTGACTAAATTCAGATGTGGTGGATTTAGCCTCGGTTTGAGAATTTGCCATTGCCTCTGTGATGGGCTTGGAGCAATGCAGTTCCTCAGTGCATGGGCTGCAACCGCAAAAACCAGGTCGTTGGTTATAAACCCGACCCCTTGCTGGGATCGAGAAACTTTTCGACCCCGTGATCCACCAAAGGTCGAATTTTCACACACCGAGTTCAAGAGAATCGATGATTGTTCAAGCCTAACAAAGAGTCTATGGGAAGTCAAACCGGTCCAAAAATGCTACAGAATAAGTCAAGAGTTTCAAATCCATGTGAAAAACTTAGCACGATCAGATGGAAACTTTTCTTGCACATCCTTTGATGCAATGGCAGCTCATGTGTGGAGATCTTGGGTTAAAGCTTTAGACGTAAAGCCTCTCGATTACGAGCTTCGT
This sequence comes from Fraxinus excelsior, assembly GCA_019097785.1. Classification (NCBI taxonomy): domain Eukaryota; kingdom Viridiplantae; phylum Streptophyta; class Magnoliopsida; order Lamiales; family Oleaceae; genus Fraxinus; species Fraxinus excelsior. The sequence continues at coordinate 14,734,043 of CM032626.1, forward strand.
CTGACATTTTCCGTCAATGCTCGTCCGAAGCTCAAAAACCCACCTTTGAAAGACGGGTTTTATGGCAATGCCTTGTGTGTTGCGTGTGCAACAAGTACGGTCCAAAGTCTTGTCAACAGACAACTTTCAGAGACAGCCCGGTTGGTGCACGAGGCTCGACTAGGCGTATCGGAGGAATATTTGAGATCTACAATAGACTATGTTGAAGTAAGCAGGCCAAAGAGGTTGGAATTTGGTGGAAAATTAACAATAACACAATGGACAAGATTTTCAATTTATGAATCTGCTGATTTTGGATGGGGTAGGCCAGTATATGCTGGTCCAATTGATTTGACTCCAACTCCACAAGTTTGTCTACTTTTGCCGCAAGGAGACGAGGCCGACTCTAATGGTACAATGGTTTTATGCATATGCTTGCCAGAATCTGCCTGCAATAAATTTAGAGAGTTTTTGTATCTCATGGAGTCAACTGAAAATTCCATGAAATTGTTATAATGGTGAAGTTCTCTTGTTAACCGTTCATTCTTACTTTCGAACACAAAAAAGCACTTATATAGCAAATTAAGTTGAATATTATGAGACGCTACTCTTGTTCTTATTCTAAAATGCTCAGAATTAAGTAATTTACATTACTACTGTCATTCAAGCAGGTACTGTTTCGAGCTTGTAAACCTGACACCTTGCGTGTTGTGTGTTAGACCACACCAGAAAAGAAGAGGATATTACAAAACTAAACTGAATGGTGAAAAGATTTTCCTGTAGCTGAATTAAAATTTTATCAAGAACAAGACTTTGTTTACAATAAACAAGAACCATGTAAAATTTTAAGTTTGTTATTCCAAGATTTCATTTCTTGTAACGTAGTAAATTAAATCCAACTGCTAGAACTAAGCATCGAATGCATTGATCCGAGTATTTCAGTATTTAGAACCACTTGTTGCACCTTAAATATTTCGCAAGTGAAATCATTTAGGTCCACGTAATTACAGGAATCAAACCCGAAATGAAACCGTCAGTTACAGTTCAAGTTTGATCCCATAACATTTTTTTTAAATCGTGAGCTAACAATATAAATTATTTTCCTAATATCTAACAGAAATAGAAGAAATAAAAGCCTTGTCTGGGCACACAGTTTCAACCAAAGAAAATTGATTTTTGCACTGTTAGCACCCCAAGTCAGCCGCACATTTTGACCACTCCACTCATAAGCGAGTCCCACCGGCTGCCTTTAACGGTCACTATTTCAATTAAAATTTGGCCACAATCTCTCCCATACATGTTCAAAATATACCACCAAATAACATTTTCTTTATCGACTGTAAATATGTCATCAAATGGTATACAATATCTAACACAACATAAGCACCAATGTGAAGTAATTTCCACCTGCTTTGCACCAAGATTCGGGCTCAGTATTGACCAATCGACACCACAAGAGAAAACACAATTCCAAACCACCAAAAAACCAAACGATTGCTCCAAGTTTCTACCCACAAAGGGAACTTTGGATGAAAGAATAGTATAGCCACCAATTAGCCACTAAGGCCGAAGACAAGAGGAGAGAAGAAGACAGTAGAACACTACTACAAAAACGGCAGAGAGCACACAACCAACACGCCACTTTTCTCTCAAGACAAAAGGCTAGTTTCTTTCACCATCGCCCAGGGAGGTCGTTTGACAACAAATTGCCTAACAAACCTCCACCTTGGTGTCAAAGGACCTGCAAAGGAAGAAATTACTAAGCATTAGTAATAATCCAAGAAGGTAAGACCAATAAAATTGGAAATCATTTACCTCCACCGATATTTAGAAGATCTTTGCAACTTCTAAACTTCACCAAAGGTAGCACCTTAGTACCCATGTCTGAAGGGTTATATTGTGTGTGTATTTTCTCAAGCCTTACAACTTCTTGGGACACAATATCTCTAATGAAATGTAGTCTAACATCAATATGTTTGGTGCGTTCGTGAAAAACAAGATTCTTACATAGATGTATGGAAGACTGACTATCTGAATGTACTACCACTTAATCATTTAGAACACACAGTTCATGTAAAAGGTCTCTAAGCCATAAAGCTTCTTTAATAGCTTCAGTGGTAGCAATGTATTCAGATTTTGTAGTGGATAGTGCAACTATGTGTTGTAACTGTGATTTACAACTAACACAAGAGTTAGACAAAGTAAACACATAAGCAGAAGTGAATTTCATATTATCCCTATTCCCAGCATAATCAACATCAACATATCCATTTAGTTTAACATCATCATTATTAACACCAAACTTTAGACCTACATTACAAGTATCCTTTAAATACATTAAGGCTTCCCAGTGCTCGGGACCAGGATTAGACATATACCTACTAAGAGTGCTAACAGAGAAAGCTAAATCGGGTCTAGTGCAAACCATCAAATACATAACAGAACCAATCACATTTGAATATGGTATTCTACTCATGTATTCTAACTCTTTTTCATTACAAGGAGCTTGATATTTAGATAGTACGAAATGACTAGCTAAAGGTAAAGTAACAAGTTTGCACTCATGCATGCCAAATTTCTTTAGCACTTTAGAAATATATGATGATTGATGCAAAAACAAGATAAAATTTGACCTATCTCTTTCAATTTCCATACCTAGGATTCTTTTAGCCTTACCTAAGTCTTTCATGTCAAATTCACCATTCAAACTTGTTTTTATATCATATATCCATTTAGATGATGAACCAACTATAAGCATATCATCCACATAAAGAAATAAGAACACATAGTCATTACTTGCATCATTATGTTGGAAATAAAGACAATGATCAAACTTACTACGATAGAACCCTATAGATAGTACAAAAGAATCAAAACGTTTATACCACTGTCTAGGCGATTGTTTTAAGCCATATAAGGATTTTTTCAGAAAACACACATAGTTAGGTTTTAATTTATCTTTAAAACCTTTTGGTTGATTCATAAAGATTTGCTCATCAAGTTTACCATGTAAAAAAACAGTTTTTACATCAAGTTGTTCAAGTTCCCAGTCAAAATGTGCAACCAATGCAAGCATGACTCTAATAGTAGTGTACTTAACAACTGGTGAAAAATCTCATTGTAATCAACTCCCTCCTTCTGAGTGTATCCCTTGGCCACTAATCTAGCCTTAAACCTTAAGGGTTCAGATGCGCTAATACCCTTCTTAACCTTAAAAACCCACTTACAGTCAACAGTAGATTTATTCTTAGGTTTTGGTACTAACTCCCAAGTTTGATTCTTCTCTAGAGAACTCATCTCATCTTTCATTACCTTGAACCACTCTTCAGATTGGTCACTCTTCATCGCCTCCTCAAAGGTCTTTGGTTCCCTATCAGCAGCTCCTCATAATTCGCATGAGCAAAAGCTAACTCGGATTCATAACTGAATCTCACAGGTGCTCTAGTCTGTCTCCTCTCTCTATCCCTAGCTAAGTTGTAGTCCGCTAGAGGGTTCTCTTCTTCAGGGTGTTCTTCTACTACTACTTCCTCTCTGCTCTCAACATCAGGTTGTTGTTCATGAGTCTCCACCTCACTCTATGTAACAGTGACCGATGTGCTAGGTTTTTCTAACTCCACTTCCACTGACCACTCTCTTCACCTTGAATATCCTCACTCACAGGTTCAGATTCAGCTTTCAAACATGGCATTTCACTCTCACTGAATGTGACATCTCTACTCACAATGATTTTAACTCCCTTATGGCTCCTATCCCACAACCTATACCCCTTGACACCTTCTGGGTAACCTAGAAAAACAGATTTTCTAGCTCTCGGTTCAAGCTTTCCCTCACTATGATGAGAAAATGCAGTGCAGCCAAAAGTTCTAAGCATAGAGTAATCACTTAGTTTACCAAACCATTTTTCATGCGGAGTGTCACCATTCAATGTAGCAGATGGAGTCAAATTAATCAAATAACAAGCAGTCATAACAGCATCACCCCAAAAAGACTTTGGGACTCCAGAACTTAATATCATGCAACGCACTTTATCAAGTATAGTTCTATTCATCCTTTTCGCTACCTCATTCTGTTGGGGAGTGTAAGGAACCTTTTTGTGTCTTGTTATTCCACTTTCCTTGCACATATTATCAAAATCAGTGTTACAAAACTCTAGGCCATTATCAGTTCTCAAAAATTTGATCTTCTTACCAGTTTGATTTTCAACTTGTCTTTTCCAATTATTAAATCTATCGAAAGTGTCGGATTTATCCTTCAAAAGATAAACCCACACTTTCCTAGTGTAGTCATCAATAATAGACAAAAAAATACCTATTCCCACCTGGAGTGGGCGTACTGGATGGACCCCACAGGTCCGAATGCACATATTCAAGCATACCTTTAGTTTTATGAACACTCGAGGAGAAAGTAGTTCTGTGATGTTTACCAAACACACAATGGTCACAAAAAGGCAAATCAGACACATAGTCATTTCCAAAAGCATCATTATCATTAAGAAGCTTAATCCCCTTAATACCCATATGTGCAAGTCTATTGTGTCATTTTTGTGTGTGATCAAACTTAGCGGAAGAGATAAAGGAGTTTAAGCCTCTCATCACTTCCCCAGTAGTTATGTAAATATCATTTTTTCTAACACCCTTAATAGAGACAAGTGCACCCTTAATCAATTTCAAAATTCCATTTTCAATTTTACCAGTGAAATCAGATTTCTCAAGTCGTCCTACTGAAATTAAGTTTCTAGACAATTAAGGGATATATCTAACATCTTTTAAAGTATACACAAAGCCAGTATCAAATTTTAAAGTAATATCACCCATGCCAACAACACTGTAAGCAGAATTGTCACACAACACAACATGCCCATCATTCGATTCATGCAAATTTTCAAACCAATCTTTATGCGATGTCACATGAAAAGATGCACCAGAATCAAGAATCCACTCATGAAAGCGAGAATTGGCAGTTAAGTTCAATTCAGCAGGAGAAACATCAGGACTTGTAATCAAATAGACTTCACCATCACAATCATCAGAAACAGAAGATAACACATTCACCTCATCTCGATCCCCCCCTTTTTCTTGTTTTTCTCTTTATAGCAATCCTTTATATAATGCCCCGTGTTCCCACAGCCATAGCATTTTCTTTCCTTAGTCCTAGATTTAGACCTAGGTTTACCCTTGCCCTTCTTCCTATGTCCATTACTACTCGACTCGCCACTACTTTGGTAACCATCATGACTGTTTTGCCTAAACTGAGTTCTACCCCTCATCATGTGAATCTCACCGCTTTTCTTATCATGTTTCTCAACTCTCATCTCCATCTCCTTACTTCTAAGGGAGTCAACAACAATTTCGGGTGTCAACGTGTCTCTACCATACTTAATAACATTTTTGACTTCACGATAAGTATCAGGTATAGCATTTAGCAAAATGATAGCCTTGTATGTTTCAGACACTGACTCACCACAGTTAACAATATCTTGAACAAGTTTGTTAAACACATCCAAATTGTCATCCAATTCTTTTGAAGAATCCATTTTTAAACTGAAAAAACGCTCAAGTAAGTAAAGCTTATTGGGAGTAGATTTTAGCAAATACAGATATTCCAACTTTTTCCAAAGTTCTTCAGTGGTTTTCAGTTTACCCACTTTTCTTAAAACAACGTCAGCCAAGTGTAAAATAATAGAGGTATAAGCGAGCTCATCAGCCTCTTCTTTTTGTTCTTTTGAAAAATCAGCGGGAAAACTGCCATCAATGGCTTTTGAAACTTTTTGTTGAACCAAAATACCCCTCATTTTCTGTTGCCAAATAGAAAAATCACCTTTTCCAGTAAAAGTCCCCAAATCAAAATTGCGCGTTGTCATTTTCAAACAAGAAACACAAAGTCACAATTAAGCCACACAAAGCAGACCTAGGTTCACAATTATACACCGTTTTAGATTCCCAGGGTTTCGTAAGATTCACGATCTTAGATCAAGGGAATTTTCAAACGGGTAAGGTCTATGTATTCTAGAGACTTATCAAAAACAACCAGAGAGATAACAACAAAACAGTTTCACTCACAGTGTATCAGAAAACTGATAATATGCTGCAATTAATCAAAAAGAACAAGTTTCAATCACGTAACGAACAAACAGAGCAATTACTTCCTAATTTCTAGCACAAGCAATGGTTACCCCTTCACGGTAACCCCAATCCTAATGTCACCCCACACGATGACGCGCTAGTGCTGAAAATTAACGAAAGGATCAGCCAATTTACCAGAGCGGACTTGTCTGAGTCCGTAATTATCGAGAGTTGCGAATTTACTGCTTTAGGCCGCAATTTATGGCCTAAAGTAATTCAGTAAAGTGTTGTACTGTTGCAGTCCCGATTCCGTATCGATCACCGAAGGGCAGAATCGTCCAATATTTCCTGTAAAACCTAAAACACTGAAACAACGCTATCAGTACGTTCAGGAATAAGAAATAAGTAGACTGCACAAAAAATTCTGGCCGGAAAACCGCCGGAGCGCCGCCGCCGGAGAGGACCCGAACCACCACCTGAGGCGCCTTCCCCTGCTGGTCACAGATCCAGCCTCGGTTTTCCCGTCGGTGAATATTTTGGCCGGAATTGAAGGAAAAGGACGCCGGTTTTCTTGAAGAAATCGCGCCTCGCGATTTGGTCGACCTTCCCGCCGTCGACCAGCAGCTCCACCACCTGCAGAGCTCGATTATGGGCTCAGTTTTTCCGGGCAGTGGCTGGTTTGGCCGGAATTTGGACTTGCAGGTCCGGTTTTGAGAGGACTCTCGAGTTCTCTCTTTTTCCTTTTGGTTTCTTTAGCTTTTGATCCAACTAACAGGCTCTGATACCAAATGTGAATATAAAGTAACCAATTTTGCACCAAGTACCGGGCTCAGTCACTAACAATCGACACCACAAGATGAAAACTCAATCCTAGACCCCTTGCCAAGAAATCGGTTGCCTCGTATGTCAAAACCCCACAAAGGAATTTGGGATGAAAGAATAGTGTAGCCAACAATCAGTATCACCAAACTGAAACACAAGAGGGAGAAGAAACACAGTAGCACACAAGCTACAAGAATGGCAGGGAAGCACAAAGCCAAAGACAAAGGTCACGCCACTTTTCTCCTCACGGCTAGTTTCTTTCTTTCACACACTTTGTAATGGTTAGCTAACATATATATATAGGTTAGGTATAAGACTTTAGGGTTTTGGTCCAACAAAGAATAACCGGGCCCAATAGTAGACACTAGAGTGGGCTATCAACAACTAGAGGCCATCCAAGTCTCGATTGGGCCATGAGCGGCACTAACTAATTATGCTGCTTCAAATGGCCCAACAGGGTTATGGGATTAGTTTACCAAATTGTGGTGTCGATTATATAATCAGTCAATTGGCCAATGCCAACTGAAACGAAGAATGTGACTTTCATCATTGCCCAGGGAGGTCGTTTGACAACAAATTGCCTAACACAAATCTAGCTTCAAGATAGCATTACCTCATTGGAGTTTTCTATCAACTGAGTAGATCATTTCTCGTGCCAAAAGAATGTTGTCACTCGTCCAGAGTCCCGGAATGAATACACTTTGATCAGGAGAAATAATACGGGGATGCACCACAATAATACAAGAAATAAGAATTTTGGTGATAATTTTGTTGCTCCAAGTCAATTGATTGCCTAGGTATCCCATGTAAACTAGTCAGCAAAGACATTACTGCCCCTGCCTCGCAGTGAAACAAAAAACTCGAGTTTCATCCGTCTAAGGCTCAGCATGACAAGATAAGGCCAATCCAACTTACAAACCCACACAGCTCAGATGCAAAAGACCCAATTCAGCTCTCTTAGGTGACCACCATCAATCGAGATCAAAGCAGAACATTCATAATACTGACCAACAATTGTGTTTAAATTCACACAACTTAAACACTCGCATGAAAAGGGTTCATAATAGAGTGACACTGACTCAACAGACAAAGTTGGGGCTCTAGAAAAAAGTCCCTCTAAAGGTAGTCTCCACTAATCCATATGCTCAAAATTAAAGATTTTAGCCCATAAGATCTCTACTCATAATTAAGAAAAATAATCAATCAATTTCAAGAAAGATTTATCCATATCTGAATTTGAATCAAAGAATCATACACTATTTAGGTTCACATCCTACTAGTAACTTCTGTTCGTCATCGAACCTACCTCAACCGATTCTAATCTATTACTAACAAAATGCACCCTCCAAAGCAACTAGAAGAAAACTTGTACCATAAAAGAGTCTTTCATGAAAAGACGTGCAAAAAACTTGAAACTGAAGCCGCATGTTAAATTTTGAAAACTTACAAGTAGAAAAGGCACAAATCTGGATATCAAGGGGACAAAGATCACATAATTTCCGATACCATATGTACGACTACAGAAAATACTATAACATTCAAAGCAAAGCAATAAAATTCAAAGCATACTTTAGATCTTTGTAAGCACTGACAAGCTTCCAAAGTCCTGTTACAACCAGAAAGAACTCACTGTGCAAGTATGTTACTAAACAAAATAAACTTTTTTTGCACCCCTGCCTGCTACTTCATACGGGAAAGAAGAATTATAGATATGCTCAACCAAGTCCTCGTTCATCAAGCTAAGTTTAGCACTATAGGATGCAATCAACTGCCGTCAATACCCATCTCCCTTCGTCTTAACTCCAAAGACATATGTTCGTTCTCAAGTTTCATCCTCTCAATTTCCATCTTCGTCATCTCCAATTCTCTGTCCTTTTTCTTGCAAAATCTCTGCCATTTGAACCGCTCTTTCTCTAGTTCCAACATTTGTGCTTGAATATGTAGCCTTTGTTCTTCTAATTGAAGGTTGCAATGATTCAGCCACTGCTTTTGTGACATGTTCGCTTTCATGCTTTCAGGTAGCACTTGACTCACATCAGCATCGGTAATTTCTGGCTGGAAATTGAAAGTTTTGTTGCAATCTAGAGAATTAAAAGAACTTCCGAAACTAAATTCTTCATGATTCTGACATTGTTTTACCCTTTTCGTAGAGTTTCCTGGTATTTCCTGTACCCTACGATCCCCACACAAAACATGATTCTCTTCATATTCATCATGACCGTCCAATTCAGCTTCTTGATCAACTTCATCATTATCATCCTGCAGATGCCTTTTCACATCATTTTCATCATGATCATCTCCACTTCTAAGTGCTAAGCGCAAAGAACGCTGCAAATCAGGATCAGGGGGAAGGTGCAATCGATTTCCATTATGATATGAACACATCTCTTCATAGTGCAAATGTTTTGAGCTCAGAATCTTTCGAACTTCCTCCTTTGCTTTCTCAGAGATGTGATCCATCATATCCAAAAGTGTTGGATTCTCAACAACCTCACAAGAAGTTCCTCTCCCAAGGATCTCGTTAAGCCTTTTATACCTTTTGTTAAGGTCATTAAATTTATCCTCACATTGTTGAGGTGAAACAAAATGACCCCTTTCGGCCATGACTTTGGAAACTGATTTCCACTTCCCTTTTTTATGTAAATTTGCATATTTCCTTCTCCCACCACTACAACCATATTCAGTGGCCGCCTCCTCACTAATGTAAGAAACAGCAGTAATTAACAACCGGACCATAGAGTCGGTCCATTTCACACGTTGCCATTGGGATGCCCTCTTTCCTCCAGTTGGATCATTCCGACCATCAGTGGCATCTTCCGTAAAACTCGGCTCATCCTCATCACTAGCAGGTTTTACCCTCTCTCCTTTGTTGTAGTCTGCAAAGGAAATTGTCTGTTCACAATCTTGTGTGTTTCCAATTGTAAGTGAAAAATTCTCATGACTCGTGGGACGAGCCATTAAGGATCCTTGTCGAGGATGAGAACTATGTTGTTGATGGAGTGCAAGGGGGTGTTGCTGCTGCTGATGAACTCGTACCGGCCCTTGCAAATTAAAACCCCCATAAGAACCATTACCTTGAAAGATATTTCCGGATGATAAATTCCCTTCCATCATTAGTTAAAAACAGAACTTTTTTTCTGATCAAAACCGCAAACCCATTCACTTTGTATATAAATTTCACTGTAAAAAGTTATTTAGCAAAGATTTCAGATCTTCGAAACACTAAAATTTAAAAATATGATTAAACCTACAAAGCCACCTTTCATTTAAATCTCTACAGCATATCCAAGTCTTCCTTACTATCTTAAATTTCTAGATTATCAATTTAAAGCAATATATAAAATAAAATTATCCCCACAAAATACTCAAATATAATTCGATATCCCAAATATTACCCATAGAAAGCATCAATTAACACCGATCGTACATAAATCAAAAAAAAAAGAAAAAAAGCCTAATCACCAACAACCCATCAAAATAATTCACATTTTAGCAATAAAAAGTACTTACATTAAGCTGATAACTCAAATAGTAAAACCCCACTCTGCAGCTAATAATAAACCTCCAACGGGGGTTAAAGATAGAATACATCCCACATCTTAAATATCTTAAATCTCAATATAGATATGTTGAATATCAGATGCAAGGTAGGAGAGAATTTGGAGGGCCCACACGGGCATTATCTTTTTCATATCAAGCGTACTGAAAACACGCGCATCTTACATAAATCAATAAGGCTAAATACTGTGTCAAATCAAATGTATAAAAGATTACAATTTTTCAACTTTGCTACTTTTTGATACATGTTCAAATTTTCATTTTTATTTTTTTACTCGATCAAACATTCTTTCATAAAATAATATTTTTCATCACATCAATAACTTTTTTTTTTCTTTTTCAACCTCACATTCCCCATCAATCTACTATTCTAAAATACATTTTTTTTCAAAATAATGTGACTCAAACAAACCCTAATTTATTTTTAATTACACATTTTCTCGTAAAAAATTTGTACTAAACATATAAAAAAATTTTAATTACATTCTAAAAAAAAAATTACTTTTCACAAAATTTAAAAATCTGCATAAAATAGACTAGGCTCTAGCACTACAAGCTTCTCGACTGGTCAAACATGATTTAGATTACTCGAGACTTGCATTCGTTGGTTAAAATTTCCCGCGAATTAAAATCAAATCTTAATCTAAATTAAAGTCAAACAATTAATATTAATCACATCTTCTATAACTCCCACAACTTTTCAATCACACATTTCAAAAATTTCTATCACAATTTACTAAAAATCTAATTTTAATCCCAACCAAACACTTTATACTTCTTTGAGGAAAATCTTTATGAAAATTTGACTAACCAGCTTGTAATTTACGAAAATCTCACCATCCAACTTACAATTCACGATATTAAATTCTTAAATTCTATTTAGTTTGTCGTTTAATTGTTTCTAATAATATTTATTAACATTCTCGTGGTTACTGTATGTCGTTTTAATATATAATCACAACTATGCTTATGAATTTTTGGAACTATTTTCAATTTATATTTTCTGACCGAAAATAATGAATTTAATATGCAGTGAGTTAAATCTATCTGTTTCATATTTTTCAACAATAATATAATAATATTTTAATTCTCCCACATTTTGACTAATGTATACAGTTTATATGTTAACCAAATACAACTGGGAGAATGGTAAACTTCAAGAAACGTGTATTGAAAAACCATTGACTAGTATCTTCTTAGGATACCTTTCCAGAAAGAATTATGCTACACATACACGTACAGGATCGCGTCATGTCGACCCTCTCCCCCATCACGTCATCACGTGCGTACAGGACAGACATGGCCTGAAAAACTCTTCTAGAAATGTTCCAAAAAAAAAAAATAGATACTGAAAAATTTATAATTATATTGTACTGAACCGAACCATCCAATCACAGGACGACCGACCTGAATTTGGCCCCAAGTAGGCCGGGCTCAACGATAGTCCCCAATTCGAACAGGTGCTACTAATAATAATTACAGATATAAAAGGTTGAATTCCTGTGCATCAAAATATGCAATA
>CM032626.1:14746142-14880365 GCA_019097785.1 Fraxinus excelsior
TTAGAAGTACTCGCAGCATTATGATCATTTTTATTATATCCTAGGCCTCCCTTATCACCAGCAGGCTTGCCTATTCCTAAAATGTTATCTAGCTTCATAGAACCAGTAGAAAAGGCAAGAAGTAGAGACTTGAAATACGCTAGATCACTCAGAAGATTTTTAACCTGGTTTTCTTTTCAATGTCAACTCGTTAGCTCTCCTAGAGATTTTCTCAAGCTCACTAGTGAGATTCGTAACTTGAGTATTTAAAGATTCGTTCATAGAATTCAACTCACTCAAGGTTGAGGTAGATTCATGAATATACGCTAAGAGTTTCTCATTTTCCGACTCAAGTTCCGTGACTCTTGTACTTAAGACTTTATTTTTAGTTAGAATCTTAAGACTCATCATACATCTTATCATAAGCCTCATGGATATCTTCATCACTATCAGAAACTTCTTCACTATCAGAATCCTCACCACTACTTACGTTCTCAACCTTCTCACTCCCTTTATTAGATTCATTCCTAATTCAACAGTAAAGGCAATATAGTTCCCACTTTCCTCACAAGCGAATTTTTTACTCTGATTGTCCGAGCTAGACTCGTCATCAGTGAGAGTAGCATTTATAGCCTTATCCGAATTTCTCTTATAGTTAGGGCACTCACTCTTAACATGACCAAAACCTCAACAATTATGGCTTCTTACAGATTTAGAACTCTTCCTAGACTCACTAGGGCCACGTTTGTGCTTTTCTTGAGGTTTACTTTTATTCTTAAACATTTTTCGAACTTTTTAGCAAAGTACGCTAACTCCTCTTCATTAGGAGAATTCGAATCTAAGGACTTCCCATGACTATTCCTCACAATGTTTAAGGTCAATGACTTATCGTTTGTGGGTTTAGGTAATGTTAGCTCATAAGTTTGGAGAGATCCAACCAACTCTTCAATCTTAATTATATCTAAGAATTTTTATTAAAATTTTAGGCTCTAGGATTCTCTCATGTAGGTTGAAACTAGAATTCACTATATCGTTTAAGCTCGCATAAAACTTATCAAAAGTTTCATTATCTCTCATCATAATATCTTCAAACCTAGTTGTCAGCATTTGCAATTTCGAGTTCTTAACAGCCTGAGTTCCCTTATATGTGATCTGTAGAATATCTCAAACCTCTTTGGCTACCTCACACATAGACATTCTCTTAAACTCTTCCGGGGATACCACTGTAAATAAGGCATGTAAGGCTTTACTGTTCCAGTTACATTCATTTAAGTTCTTCCTAGTCCATTTAGTAAATAGTGTGGGGATTACTTCATCATTAACCGTAGAAATAGGTGCAACCCAACCATTCACAACACTAAGCGAGATACGTTCATCCAGTGATTTTAAAAAAGATCTCATCATAACTTTCCAGTATGCATAATTACTGCCATCAAATACAGCGGGATGGATAATGAATTACTCATCTAGATAATATGGGCCAAGAAATGAATTTGGGCTCTAATACCAATTGAAAAATCGATTGTCGCTCTGGATATCACTTGAAAGTTACGGATTACAAAATTAACGGCTACTAAATTACTGAATGGTTATTAATTATCCATTTTTAGTTTTGTCCCTACGTGCGAAATTAATCAATCAAAAGTAATAAGTCACTTTTAACTGTTTCTAGATGGTTAATCAAACAAGTTAATTTTTCTAAGTTTGAATACCGCAGTAATAAAGAAAACAATAAATAAACAACTAGAATGATCATGGAGAAACTCCAACTGGATAAAAATTTCGGGACCAAGCTAGTTACCTCCACTATAGACAATATGGAGTGAGTTACAGTTAGATACTATTTAGTCACTCCACTAAACTTCCCGATCTATTTCCTACTAACTACAAAACCTGCTCCAAGATCTTCTACAATTGTCTCTTCCCAACGGAATTCCAAAAACCTACTCCAAGGCCTTGTGCTCTTTCTGCGCTTGTAGTCCAACCTCTCTCAACCTTCAGTATTCTCTGAAATTCAACTAAGAAAGTACATTCATATGACCAATAGGAAGTAGGTGGTGTTTCAGTTTAATGTGTTCGATGTTTTTCCCAAACAAGTGATTTTAAGAAGAAATGATGAATCACAATGAAAGAATATGCTCTTGAATTTTTAGAAAATAAGATGAGACAATGAAAATAATGAAAACCATCTAGGAATTTCGTCCAATGGCTTGGATATTTATAGGAGAGGGTAGTTGGATTAAATGGGCCGAAACAATCTATTTAAAATGTAAATTAGGGTTTTATGTATAAAAATGTCGCTCGAGCTAAACCTTGGCAACATGCAAGCGACGGCCTCTCGCTTGAGCGAGAGTCGAGTGATAGGCGAGCGACATGATTCTATTTTTGTCGCTCGAACAATGTCCAGGCGATAGGCTAGCGAAAATGAAGCATCGTGTTTCTTCATGTTTCATGCTCGAACCCTAGACGTCATAACCCAATTTGTATAAATTGCACTATAGGTCCTTGACTTTTACAACACGTTGCAAATTAGTCATTTTGTCCACAGAATCGTCAACACTAAAAACATAACAAAGTGAAATAATGATAGATCAAAGTTTTCCAAAATATAATACACACGAGCCCATCATGTTATATGACCATGTATCATTGTGGATAATTAGTTGGATAATTTAAAGTAATAGTATTGTTGGTATAAACCAAGTAACATGCTATCGATAATAAAATGACAATGTCGATAATGTGGTATGCGTACTAACATGATGTCAATTGAATTGGACCGATCAAATTGAACAACCTCTTCTTAGACTTGGGCTCGTTCCACTTGTCCCTCTCGACCTATTTCTCTTGATCTATATATATGCCCCTGTTTTGCCTTATTATTTGAAATTTTAATGGTTGGAATAATATTTTTTTGAAAAATGTGTGGTTAAAAAAAAAAGTTTTGAGATTACATGTAATATTATTTTATTGGAGAATGTGTTATTGGTAAAAAGAGAGAGAAAAATGAATTATAATTTTAACGGGGCCAAACGGGGGGGCTATGTGATTTCATTTTGCACCAAATGTATGCACTATAAACCCTAGTCAAATCTCGACTCATTTGTCTCTCTCGCACTTATTCTATCTCGTTTTGATAATTGACTTGATTGTTGGAGTGCAAACAATCATTGGGTTTTTTTTCCTAGGAGAGGTATGTTCCAGTGTGTAAGTGATGTTTGGGTGGATGAAAAGTTGGTCGAGATTATGTTAATCACTCGATAAGACAGATCTTGAGGTCAACAGAATGTATTCAAAATTTGATAAAAGGCCATTGTAGTTTATGTGATTATCAGAATTTCCACTTTGAGGTTTTGACTATCAATAGAGTCCTCCTACATTGTAAATCTAACACTTCAATTATACAAACACATGTTACATTTTACCATAGAATTGGCAATGCGGAATAGAATTATAAAATCCATTTCAAGTAGCCATTCTCGTCTCGCTAGTTTGAGCTCATCGTTTAACGGTTTTTAGTTTGATGGTTACAATGTGTAGTTCACCACTTTGAAACGGTATTTATAACCAACCTAACATTTATGAATCATACCCCAAAAATAAGCCGATAGAAGTGATATTAAATCCAAAATTTTGATTTAAAAACTTGTCTGTACGTATATATTTATATAACTTGTAGACCCTAAGAGTGTCAATTCAACTTCATTTTATTTAAGAAATCAAGTTATGCACGTGTTTGGGATGATCTTCGTTGAATTGTTTGAAGGTCTTTGTACATGATAATTGGAGATATTAGAATTAGGATGTGATCTGAATTGAGAGTTGGCGATTTGTATTAGACTTGAAGCAAAGGGAAGTTGCAATAGGAGAGGAAGAAATCATGCAAGGAGAAGAAAACGATGAACTGGTGCTTGCTATGTACTTTAATTCCGCTCGAGTGCTTAGAACAAGAGCATCAGCGCTCGCTATCCGCAAAGAGGCCGTTCAATAGGCTAGCCACCACTCGACAGCCGCGAAACCGTAGCTCGATTTTGGCATATTTTTAATCCAATTTTATCTCAAACACTTCATTATTGTATACACTTGTTATAGCTAAACTCCGCCGTATCTTAATGCTATTCTTTGCACTATATATTAGGAGTAAATCTCTAGAAAATTCAATACTTACATTCCACACAATAATTTATAATATTTCATTATTGATATTAATAAATTTTCCTATTTTGCCTGTGGATCTTTTCCACATACATCTTATGTTCTTATTTGATTTTCATATTGTCTTATTATTCATGTTATTTTATTTATTAATCAAGTGGTATCAGTTCATACATAATTCTTAACAAATGGAATCAAAGTGAAGTTTGATCAACGGAGTTCGAGGTTTGACTTTTGTGATGCAAAACGTGAAGTAAGATATTCCGCTTTTGAATCGCAACATGAGGTTTTTGTTTTGGTAGGTAAAAATGCGAGTAGTACTCACATAGATGAATTTCGATTATGCTTTGTTGGAATTTAACAAGATACCCTCAACTTGAATGTAGGCGGAGAAACAATGTAATGATCGAAAGACCCTATCATAGATACATCTTCATCTTTTGAATCATATTTTTCAGGATGTTTTAAAGGAGAAAATCGTTGCTACATTATGGCTGAAATTGGAACAATTATGCGTGATGAAAAGTCTAACCCACATATTACATCTGAAGCATCAATTGTATTCTTATCGTATGATAGAAGGTACATTGTTGGAAGATCATCTATCTATTTTTAAGGAAATCATTGCTGATTTGGAGACCTTGGAGGTCAAGTATGATGAAGAATATTTAGGGTTGATATTATTGTGTTCATTGCCCGCTTCATACATGTCGTTTAGAGATACGATCTTATATAGTCATGATACTCTCGTCGTTGAATAAGTATATAATGCTCTATTTTGAAAGGAAAAGATGAAGTATTTTGTTAGATCAGAGGCTAATGGATATGGTCTTGTTGTTCATGGTGGTTATGTGAGGCATAGATTAAGATCTAATTATAGTAATAAAGCTTATATTTATTTCAAGAAAATGGGACACATTAAGAATGATTGTTATAAGTTACTGAATAATAATAAATCAATGGCTGCAAATCAGAAGGAAAAATAACCAAAACTTTTCGTAAGGCTAGTACTGCAGAAGATTACTACAATGATGGAGAACTTTTGGTTATTTTTGAAGGCGACTCCAAACCTGACGAGGATTGGATTTTTAATACAACTCGCACTTTTCATATGTGTTCTAATCAAAATTTATTTTCAACATATGAAACAGTTTTCAAAAGTGTTGTGGTAATGAAAAATAAGATACCTTGCAGGATAGCTGGTATTGGAAGGGTTGAAATTAAGATGTTTGATGGGATTGTCGTGGATACTTGATGCTGTAAGATATGTTCTAGATTTAAAGAGAAATCTTATCTACTTGAGTACTCTTGATTAAAAAAAGTACAAATACATTGGTGAAGATCTAGTCCTAAAAGTTAGTAAATGTGTTATTATTGTGATGAAGAGATAGAGAATGTCCGAGTTATATTTTTTGCAGGGTTCTACAAAATCTTTTGATATCAATCAGCAAAAATTAGACACTCTGGTAGATTTTGAGTTTAGTCCAGTACAATTGGAGTTTGGTTTAAGGTCTAAATTAAAGAATACATCTCAATCGAGTTCTGAAGTCATAGTTAATGCCGCTTTGCCTCCGCCATCAGCGTTTCCACTATATTCAATTGCCAGAGACGGACCCATGCAGTCAAAGGTATTGAGTATAGCAAAGAACTTTTTATAGAAGTAGTTAGTTATATGGATTCTGTTACAGGGTATGCTTCTGCCCTTTTGGTAGTTATTATTAAGTTATTTGTGACATTGTTACTCGTGGGGATAATTCGAGCAACATTGGTATCCAAGATAATTGTGCTGAGCAGTGCTTGAATTTAGTTGATTTTCAATTATTGAGTTTGCCCTAGTTGGGTTTTGTGAAAATGTGGAGAATTTTTTTTTTGTTGGAGAATTTTTGGTGGGGAATTTGTTATTGAAGAGTTAAGTTTTATTCCTTATAGTGGAATTTGTCTCCAAGTGGATCATTTTTGAAGTTTTGTTAACTGTAGTGGAATTCGTATCGGGGAGTTTGTTAGAATGAAGGTATGACCACCCGAATTCTATTTGGAGGACTATTTGAAAATTCTATTTGAAGTCTAGTTGGGAATTCTTGTTGAAGTATATTTGGGAATTCAATTTGGGAGTTCAGCTGGGAGTTGGTGATTTGTGTTGGGCTCGAAGGAGTCCAAGTTGCAATATGAGAGGAAGAAATCGTGAAAGGTAAAGGAAACGACGAACTCGCGCCCGCTAGTCGCTATGCACCTTAATCCAGCTCGAGCTCTCAAAACAGGAGCTTCAACGCTCCCTATTTGCGATGAGGCCGCTCGAGCTGCCTGACATCGCTCAATAACCGCGACCGCCGCTCGAGCAAGGGTCTTATCTAGATTTTGAATAGTTCTCGATTTTAGCATATTTTTAAATTATATTTTATTCCAAACACTCCATTATTGATATTAATAAATTCTCACCATCTGCCCGTGGATCTTTTTCCCCGTAAATCTTGTGTTATTTTTTTATTTTCATATTGCCATATTATTCTCATTCCTTTATTTATGAATCAAGTGGTATCGGTTCATAGGAGCGTTGCTCCACGTGATCCAATTATAGTGAGCACACATGTTCTGACGTTTACAATTGGGACTCTAGTAAAGTAGTGAGCTCACGGTTGTTTGCAATGCTCGTGCTGGTGATTCATCTCGGAAGCTCTTGTTTATTGGAGGAGAAGATGGTTTTATACACGTTCGAGATAACCAGAAATGTCAAGTGCAATGCACGGAAGATTGCAAAATGGATTCCTTACAAGGGACCCGTTTATTCTCTTAATTTGAGTTCCCGTGGCTGGTTTCAGCTTCCAGTGACACGAAGATTTCACTTATTGATGTGAGAAAAATGTTGAAGACAGTAGGCATTCTTCAATTGAAAATTCTTTTAAAGGCAGGCAATTGGACATAAAAAATGTAGAACCTCCTTAGAGTGCTCCATGGGTTTGGACGCAATTTATTCTCTGTGGACATTTGTTCTGATCATACTGTCTGTGGAGGTGAAGAAGGTGTTGTCAATCTGGAACTTCTTGCTTTACTTTGAGAGGCTTAAGGCTGGAAAACAGGACAAGGAGGCAGAAGGTCCAAACTGCAGTGAGTAGAAAAGGTGAGCTGACTGAGCAGTGTTCATTTGCTGCGAAGAAGAACCAAGTGACTGGAAATACTAACAAATATGGGATTACTGAGAAGCTTGAAGGCTTAGTGGTAGACAGTAGTTTCTGATTGTTCTATCTATTGTTCTTTAATCTTTGTTATTATGACACATGAAAGTAAAGTATTAGCAGCTTTTGTAAATTTCAACTTAGTTAGAATTCAAACAAATCTTTGAGTTTGATGGCAAAGTGCATTTGATTATTTCCTTTACAACGATTCTCCATGTATCTGCATGCTTCATCTTTGGCACTCACCATTGCTTCTCGTGTTCTATATTTATGTGTTGCATATTTAGTGTGAATTGTGTTGATTCTTCATTCTCAACAATTCATTTATATGTGTTAAATTCTGAAAATCATTTGATTGCTTCTGAGAAAATTGTAGAATTGATACAAAGACTTGTGGTTGGGGTTGGGACTTCTGAATGAATAGTGTGTTCTTTTGTTTTTTAACACGGCGCTCACATAACATACCCATGATGCCATAAGAGTTCTCTAATTATGCTTGTTGGAGACTGCCTAACTTATTTTCCAAAATGTTTTAGTTCTTTGGAAGCAATCCTTCAGCTTCTATGTGCCTTGTTGTTATAGATATGCCTACATTCAAGGCTTAAACCGCTGGGAAAGTAAGAGATTTTGTCTTGCCCTGGTTGCATGCTTACCAAGATGTCCTGCAATTTAACGTCTATCGTTTGCACACACACTGATGGCGTTTTTGGTAAGAATAATTAGATAGCACTGGACATTATTAAGGAGAAGATAACATCTCTGTACAATCCTAAACACGGACAACAAGATATATGTATGGGTCCAGCACACCAGTGTAACATAGTATATTTACGGTTTTTTGTTGGCAGGCACAATTTCTATGAGGGTGTTGTACGTTTGACCTTAAACTTATGAACCTATTCTTGTGAAGCGCAACATAATAGGATGTCTGGTTTTACCATTTAGAGACCGTTTTTATCTACCTTCAACTACTCATACTCATCCATTTTGAATGATATTTCCTATGAATAAACAGAACTCTACCAACAAAAATTTAACGCTAGTAATATAAAATAGTAATATCAACAGTTTTGCACCTAATGAATACCTCGGGATCTTTGCGTGCTTAAGATCTGATCATTACACGCATGATGGATGAAGACTGTAAGCTGGATCATCTACAAATTAATTGTAAAAGCTTTTTTCTCTCATGGCTCCATGGATTCAAGAACTTCATTTTTCTCATTTAGACATTCCAATAACCGTAGAAAATATCTCCCCGATCATGACCCCTGTAACCAGCCACGAGAGCCTTTACCTCTCGAATCTTGACGACATGATTGGAGCACGTGTTTTCACTCCAACCGTATACTTTTACAGATCGAATGAGTGGCATTTCCATCATGAACCGATCATGAAAGTACTTAGAGACGCTCTAAGAAGCGTGTTAGTGCCATATTATCCTTTCTCAGGGAGGATAAGGGAAACGAAGAATGGGAAGCTAGAAGTATTTTTCGGTCCTGATCAAGGTGTACTTCTAGTTGAGGCGCGTTCCGATGTGGCCTTAGCTGATTTGGGAGATTTAACCGTCTCAAATCCTGCATGGATTAAATTGATATACAGATTTCCTAATGAAGAACAGTATAAAGTTGTTGACATGCCATTATTGATAGCACAAGTGACTAAATTCAGATGTGGTGGATTTAGCCTCGGTTTGAGAATTTGCCATTGCCTCTGTGATGGGCTTGGAGCAATGCAGTTCCTCAGTGCATGGGCTGCAACCGCAAAAACCAGGTCGTTGGTTATAAACCCGACCCCTTGCTGGGATCGAGAAACTTTTCGACCCCGTGATCCACCAAAGGTCGAATTTTCACACACCGAGTTCAAGAGAATCGATGATTGTTCAAGCCTAACAAAGAGTCTATGGGAAGTCAAACCGGTCCAAAAATGCTACAGAATAAGTCAAGAGTTTCAAATCCATGTGAAAAACTTAGCACGATCAGATGGAAACTTTTCTTGCACATCCTTTGATGCAATGGCAGCTCATGTGTGGAGATCTTGGGTTAAAGCTTTAGACGTAAAGCCTCTCGATTACGAGCTTCGTCTGACATTTTCCGTCAATGCTCGTCCGAAGCTCAAAAACCCACCTTTGAAAGACGGGTTTTATGGCAATGCCTTGTGTGTTGCGTGTGCAACAAGTACGGTCCAAAGTCTTGTCAACAGACAACTTTCAGAGACAGCCCGGTTGGTGCACGAGGCTCGACTAGGCGTATCGGAGGAATATTTGAGATCTACAATAGACTATGTTGAAGTAAGCAGGCCAAAGAGGTTGGAATTTGGTGGAAAATTAACAATAACACAATGGACAAGATTTTCAATTTATGAATCTGCTGATTTTGGATGGGGTAGGCCAGTATATGCTGGTCCAATTGATTTGACTCCAACTCCACAAGTTTGTCTACTTTTGCCGCAAGGAGACGAGGCCGACTCTAATGGTACAATGGTTTTATGCATATGCTTGCCAGAATCTGCCTGCAATAAATTTAGGGAGTTTTTGTATCTCGTGGAGTCAACTGACAATTCCATGAAATTGTTATAATGGAGAAGTTCTCTTGTTAACCGTTCATTCTTACTTTCGAACACAAAAAAGCACTTATATAGCAAATTAAGTTGAATATTATGAGACCCTACTCTTGTTCTTATTCTAAAATGCTCAGAATTAAGTAATTTACATTACTACTGTCATTCAAGCAGGTACTGTTTCGAGCTTGTAAACCTGACACCTTGCGTGTTGTGTGTTAGACCACACCAGAAAAGAAGAGGATATTACAAAACCAAACTGAATGGTGAAAAGATTTTCATGTAGCTGAATTAAAATTTTCTCAAGAACAAGACTTTGTTTACAATCGACTGAAACAAGAACCATGTAAAATTTTAAGTTTTGTTATTCCAAGATTTCATTTCTTGTAACGTAGTAAATTAAATCCAACTGCTAGAACTAAGCATCGAATGCATCTATCCGAGTATTTCAGTATTTAGAACCACTTGTTACACCTTAAATATTTCTCAAGTGAAATCATTTAGGTCCACGTAATTACAGGAATCAAACCCGAAATGAAACCGTCAGTTACAGTTCAAGTTTGATCCCATAACATTGTTTTTAAATTGTGAGCTAACAATATAAATTATTTTCCTAATATCTAACAGAAATAGAAGAAATAAAAGCCTTGTCTGGGCGCACAGTTTCAACCAAAGAAAATTGATTTTTGCACTGTTAGCACCCCAAGTCAGCCGCACATTTTGACCAATCCACTCATAAGCGAGTCCCACCGGCTGCCTTTAACGGTCACTATTTCAATTAAAATTTGGCCACAATCTCTCCCATACATGTTCAAAATATACCACCAAATAACATTTTCTTTATCGACTGTAAATATGTCACCAAATGGTATACAATATCTAACACAACAGAAGCACCAATGTGAAGTAATTTCCACCTGCTTTGCACCAAGATTCGGGCTCAGTGTTGACCAGTCGACACCACAAGAGAAAACCCAATTCCAAAAAACAAAACGATTGCTCCAAGTTTCTACCCACAAAGGGAACTTTGGATGAAAGAATAGTATAGCCACCAATCAGCCACTAAGGCCGAAGACAAGAGGAGAGAAGAAGACAGTAGAACACTACTACAAAAACGACAGAGAGCACACAACCAACACGCCACTTTTCTCTCAAGACAAAAGGCTAGTTTCTTTCACCATCGCCCAAGGAGGTCGTTTGACAACAAATTGCCTAACAAACCTCCACCTTGGTGTCAAAGGACCTGCAAAGGAAGAAATTACTAAGCATTAGTAATAATCCAAGAAGGTAAGACTAATAAAATTGGAAATCATTTACATCCACCGATGTTTAGAAGATCTTTGCAACCTCTAAACTTCACCAACGGTAGCACCTTAGTACCCATGTCTGAAGGGTTATATTGTGTGTGTATTTTCTCAAGTCTTACAACTTCTTGAGACACAATATCTCTAATGAAATGTAGTCTAACATCAATATGTTTGGTGCGTTCGTGAAAAACAGGATTCTTACATAGATGTATGGAAGACTGACTATCTGAATATACTACCACTTACTCATTTAGAACACACAGTTTATGTAAAAGGTCTCTAAGCCATAAAGCTTCTTTAATAGCTTCAGTGGTAGCAATGTATTCAGATTTTGTAGTGGATAGTGCAACTATGTGTTGTAACTGTGATTTACAACTAACACAAGAGTTAGACAAAGTAAACACATAAGCAGAAGTGAATTTCCTATTATCCCTATTCCCAGCATAATCAGCATCAACATATCCTTTTAGTTTAACACCATCATTATTAACACCAAACTTTAGACCTATATTACAAGTATCCTTTAAATACCTTAACAACCATTTTAAGGCTTTCCAGTGCTCGGGACTAGGATTAGACATATACCTACTAAGAGTGCTCACAGAGAAAGCTAAATCGGGTCTAGTGCAAACCATCAAATACATAACAGAACCAATCACATTTGAATATGGTATTCTACTCATGTATTCTAACTCCTTTTCATTACAAGGAGCTTGATCTTTAGATAGTACAAAATGACTAGCTAAAGGTAAAGTAACAAGTTTGCACTCATGCATGCCAAATTCTTTAGCACTTTAGAAATATATGATGATTGATGCAAAAATAAGATAAAATTTGACCTATCTCTTTCAATTTCCATACCTAGGATTCTTTTAACCTTACCTAAGTCTTTCATGTCAAATTCACCGTTCAAACTTGTTTTTATATCACTTATCCATTTAGATGATGACCAACTATGAGCATATCATCCACATAAAGAAATAAGAACACATAGTCATTACTTGCATCATTAAGTTGGAAATAAAAACAATGATCAAACTTACTACGATAGAACCCTATAGATAGTATAAAAGAATCAAAACGTTTATACCACTGTCTAGGCAATTGTTTTAAGCCATATAAGGATTTTTTTTCAGAAAACACATATAGTCAGGTTTTAATTTATCTTTAAAACCTCTTGGTTGATTCATAAAGATTTGCTCATCAAGTTCACCATGTAAAAAAACAGTTTTTACATCAAGTTGTTCAAGTTCCCAGTTAAAATGTGCAAACAATGCAAGTATGACCCCAATAGTAGTGTACTTAACAACCGGTGAAAAAATCTCATTATAATCAATCCCCTCCTTTTGAGTGTATCCCTTGGCTACTAACCTAGCCTTAAACCTTAAGGGTTTCGATGCGCTAGTACCTTCCTAAACCTTAAAGACCCACTTACAGTCAACAGTAGATTTATTCTTAGGTTTTGGTACTAACTCCCAAGTTTGATTCTTCTCTAGAGAACTCATCTCTTCTTTCATTACCTTGAACCATTCTTCAGATTGGTCACTCTTCATCGCCTCCTCAAAGGTCTTTGGTTCCCTATCAGCTAACTCCTCATAACTCGCATGAGCAAAAGCTAACTCGGATTCATAACTGAATCTCATAGGTGTTCTAGTCTATTTTCTCTCTCTATCTCTAGCTAAAGTATAGTCAGCTAGAGAATTCTCTTCTTCAAGGTGTTCTTCTACTACTACTTCCTCTTTGTTCTCAACATCAGGTTGTTGTTCCTGAGTGTGTAACATGAATGGATGTGCTAGGTTTTCCTAACTCCACCTTCAGTTGATCACTCTCTTCACCTTGAATTCCCTCACACACAGGTTCGGATTCAGCTTTCAAACATGGCATTTCGCTCTCATTGAATGTGACATCTCTACTCACAACGATTTTAACTCCCTTCTGGTTCCTATCCCACAACCTATATCCCTTGATACCTTCAGGGTAACCTAGAAAAACACATTTTCTAGCTCTTGATTCAAGCTTTCCCTCACTCTGATGAGAAAATGCAGTGCAACCAAAAGTTCTAAGCATGGAGTAATCACTTAATTTACCGAACCATTTTTCATGCGGAGTGTTACCATTCAATGCAGCAGATGGAGTCAAATTAATCAAATAACAAGCAGTCATAACAGCATCACCCCAAAAAGACTTTGGGACTCCAGAACTTAATATCATGCAACGCACTTTATCAAGTATAGTTCTATTCATCCTTTTCGCTACCCCATTTTGTTGGGGAGTGTAAGGAACCGTTTTATGTCTTGTTATTCCACTTTCCTTGCACATATTATCAAAATCAGTGTTACAAAACTCTAGGCCATTATCAGTTCTCAAAAACTTGATCTTCTTACCAGTTTGATTTTCAACTTGTCTTTTCCAATTATTAAATCTATCGAAAGTGTCGGATTTATCCTTCAAAAGATAAACCCACACTTTCCTAGTGTAATCATCAATAATAGACAAAAAAAATACATATTCCCACCTGGAGTGGGAGTACTAGATGGATCCCACAGGTCTGAATGCACATATTCAAGCATGTCTGATGTTTACCAAGCACACAATGGTCACAAAAAGACAAATCAGACACACAGTCATTTCCAAAAGCACCATTTTCATTAAGAAGCTTAATCCCCTTAATACCCACATGTGCAAGTTTATTGTGCCATTTTTGTGTGTGGTCAGACTTAGCGGAAGAGATAGAGGAGTTTAAGTCTCTCATCACTCCCCTAGTGGTTATGTAAATATCATTTTTTCTAACACTCTTAATAGAGACAAGTGCACCCTTAATCAATTTCAAAATTCCATTTTCAATTTTACCAGTGAAATCAGATTTCTCAAGTCGTCCTACTGAAATTAAGTTTCTAGACAATTCAGGGATATATCTAACATCTTTTAAAGTATGCACAAAGCCAGTATCAAACTTTAAAATAATATCACCCATGCTAACAACACCGTAAGCAGAATTGTCACACAACACAACATGCCCATCATTCGATTCATGCAAATTTTCAAACCAATCTTTATAAGATGTCATGAAAACGAGAATTGACAGTTAAGTTCAATTCAGTAGGAGAAACATCAGGACTTATAATCAGATAGACTTCACCATCACAATCATCAGAAACAGAAGATAACACATTCACCTCATCTCGATCTCCCCCCTTTTTCTTGTTTTTCTCTTTATAGTCATCCTTTATAAAATGCCCTGTGTTTCCACAACCATAACATTTTCTTTCCTTATTCCTAGATTTGGACCTAGGTTTACCCTTGATCTTCTTTCTATGTCCATTACTACTCGACTCGCCACTACTTTGGTAACCATCATGACTGTTTTGCCTAAACTGAGTTCTACCCCTCATCATGTGAATCTCACCGCTTTTCTTATCATGTTTTTCAGCTCTCATCTCCATCTCCTTACTTCTAAGGGAGTCAACGACAATTTCGGGCGTCAAAGTGTCTCTACCATACTTAATAGCATTTTTAACTTCACGATAAGTATCAGGTATAGCATTTAGCAAAATGATAGCCTTGTATGTTTCAGACACCGACTCACCACAGTTAACAATATCTTGAACAAGTTTGTTAAACACATCCAAATTGTCATCCAATTCTTTTGAAGAATACATTTTGAAACTGAAAAAACGCTCAAGTAAGGCTTGTTGGGAGTAGATTTTAGAAAATACAGATCTTCCAACTTTTTCCAAAGTTCTTCAGTGGTTTTCAATTTACCCACTTTTCTTAAAACGGCGTCAGCAAAGTGTAAAATAATAGAGGTGTAAGCAAGCTAATCAGCCTCTTCTTTTTGTTCTTTTGAAAAATCAGCGGGAAAACTGTCATCAATGGCTTTTGAAACTTTTTGTTGAACCAAAATACCCCTAATTTTCTGTTGCCAAATAGAAAAATCACATTTTCCAGTAAAAGTCCTCAAATCAAAATTGCGCGTTGTCATTTTCAAACAAGAAACACAAATCACAATTAAGCCACACAAAACAAACCTAAGTTCGCAAATATACACCGTTTTAGATTCCCAGGGTTTCGTAAGATTCAAGATTTTAGATCAAGGAAATTTTCAAACGGGTAAGGTCTAGGTATTCTAAAGACTTATAAAAAACAACCAGAGAGATAATAACAAAACTGTTTCACTCATAGTATATCAAAAAATCGATAATATGCTACAATTAATCAAAATGACAAATTTCAATCACGTAACGAACGAAAAAGCAATTAATTCCTAATTTCTAGCACAAGCAATGGTTACCCCTTCACGGTAACCCCAATCCTAATGTCACCCCACACGATGACGCTCTAGTGCTGAAATTAACGAGAGGATCAGCCGATTTACCAAAGCGGACTTGTCTGAGTCGTAATTATCGAGAGTCACAAATTTACTGCTTTGGGCCGCAATTTATGGCCTAAAGTAATTCAGTAAATTGTTGTGCAGTTGTAGTCCCGATTCCGTATCAACCGTCGAAGGGCAGAATCGTCCAATATTTCCTGCAAAACTTGAAACACTGAAACAATGCTATCAGTACGTTCAGGAATAAGAAATAAACAAACTGCACAAAGAAAAATAAGCCGAAAACTGCCAAAATAGTGTCGGCCTGAAGGAACTGCGCTACCGAAAAATTTGACCGTCGCTGGAAAAAATTCCGTCACCACCACAAAGGGCGCCCCGGCCTGCTAGGAATGGGTCTTCCCTCAATTTTTTAATCGACCAATAGTTTGGCCGGAATTAGAAAAACAGGGACCAAAAAATCGCGAGGAGCCCGAGCGCGAACTCTCCTTCTCCTCTCTCTTCGATTTCTCCAAATTTCACCTCACCCACGAAGCTCTGATACCAAATGTGAAGTAATTTCCACTTGCTTTGCACCAAGATCCGGGCTCAGTATTGACCAATCGACACCCACTACAACAAAATTGTGATTTCGCGACAAATTTTTTCGCGACATACGAAAAGTTGTTGCAATAAATGATTTAACGCGACACATTTTTAAAGTTTGTTGCGAAAATTGTGATGAAAAAAATAAGTACCAAAAAATATAAGGCGACATAAAAAGTTGTCGTGAAATGTAAGAATTCGCGACAAATAATGAAGAATGTCACCAAAAATATGAGGAAAGTAAAGCGCCAAAATATTTTTGGTGAGAAACTTATGGCGACTAACTTTTATTTTTTGCAACAAAGTGTTTGTGATGCAATAGGGTCTACTTTTTACGATAAGAATATATGTCGCCAAAAATTCTCTATTCCGAGGAAAAATTCGCTACAAGAAAAGATTTTTTAAAATGATTACAGTATGTTTCAAGCTCTAATGTTGTCGTAGAATATAATGATACATTAACATATAATGCAGCTGCAAAAACCATCAACGCACTTTTTCAATGATGGTTTCGTTGGGATCTATATAAAATTATGAAAAAATTACCAATGAAAAAATTTTGTTGGTAAAATTTTTAAGTAAAATTTAAAAAAATATTAAATAGTTATCAATGAATAAAATTCGTCGAAATTTTTGGAAAATTTTAAATATCTATTAAACATTTTTCTATGAAAAAATCCATTGGTAATTTTAACAAAAAATTATATATAATAAATAAAATTTATAGACAAGATATATTCTATTAGTAATGTCTTAAATATTATTTAATTTACTTATCAAGCTTTAATTTTTGATTTTTTTTTTAAACATATAAAGGGAAAAAAAAAAATTCAAATCCAACCTCAATCCCTAATTTCTCCATCTCCATCCCCGTCTCTCGACTTTCCCTTCTCCACTCGACCACTCCCTCCTCCACTCTTCATAGACTCCCTTCTCAACTCCACTCCCTCCTCCACTTGACGTCGTCCCTCTCGGCCTCTCTCACACCTCACCAACCGGCAGCTGCCCTTGATTAGTCCCGTACAAGAACCATCGAACGGACATTCGACCTATTCTTGGTTTCGATTCTTGATTTTTTCTTGAACCAAACCGAAACTGAAGGAGATTCTAGTTCGGTTCCGCTTCTAGAGGTTCGATTCCAATTAAAATGTACACCCCTACCAACTACATCAAGTTCTTTAACTTTTATGCAATAAATGAAAAACAAAAAATTTAAACAAAATGTCTGAAAATAAAATTATAGGGCACTCTTCCCCTTTGAATACTTAGAAAAAATTTATCAGGGTGGGAAGAAAAAATTTCTCGAAAACTCTAAATAGCCGCAGACTTTGATCCTGGGCATATCTGACTCTGTTGTTAACAGCGAGAGAAAGCCAATGCTAGTAGCACATGCACGGGTAGAGTGCATCGCCTCATCTTCACAGATCATAAAGTTTGTGCCCTTCTGGTTTCTAAATCTTCAAGTGGGATGCAAGCAATGTACTATTATTGCTTGTCCATCGTATAAACTTATAGACTCCTATAGTCGATCACCGTTACTTCATCTTCTTGAGAATCCAGGTCACTATAGTGCAAAAAATTTTAAACCCAGGTTAGAAATGTTATATATTTATACAATAAATATAATATGTGAAAGAAATAGTTAATTAAGATAAAGTACCCAACTGGTAAAAAATGTGGAATTTGTGTGGGAGGTCAGGGGTTCGAGTCACGCCTCACGACTATATTAAAAAGTCTTTGATTGGGCCTTGAGCTTTTGGGCTTTATTGATTCTAATAAAATAATTATTATTTTTAATTATTTTCGGAATTGTTTAGTGGGTCAACTAGCCAGTAAAACATAATTATTTTAACTGTCCAGTATTTACAACCTATTACCATTGGCCATTAAAACTGTAATTAAATACTGAATCATGGGGTATGCAGTTACCTCTATTTTCTGGCTATATAAACTCACTTCTGGACTTTAGAAAATCACACAACAAAAACGAAATTGTCTCTTCATATATACAGTAAAATATTATACTCAAATTGTCTTTTCATATTTTCTGGAGTACACTTGAGAGTTCTGAAAACCTTTTGTGATTGCTGCACAATTGGTTTATTTGATCGTTGTATCCTGGAGATGATTGTCCACGGAGGTCGCAGCAGTTATCGACGGGCAATTTCGCTTTAGGACATCGTGCTGTCACGTTACTATTATTTTTTTCCAACAAGAAATTCCATTGTGCAATGAAAAATATGAAGACTAGTACATGCAGATATATTTTGTTAACATTCGAAGTTCCTTAACCATTTCAATGAAAATAAATGGAATTTATAAAGCGTCGTCCAATTGGCGGTTATCTTTTAGCAGAAGTTTCAAATTTAATCCTAGAGGATGAGGTCGAAACTTCTAGCTGATGGTATTGTTAGCACACTCGTACAAACATTAGTTATAAAATAGATTTCCATGTGTTCAGTTTATGGGTATTCATTGCGTGCTTCAATAAACAGCTCAGGTGTATCCTACAGTTAGACATACCAGCCAAAAAGATTATTAGCAGGCTAACGAACAGCAGAATTTTTCAACCCAACTGTTAAACAAAGACTAGCCCATGCACAGACTATGCTTGGACCCGTTTATGGCTCAGTTGAGAAAAAGGTTGATCAAAATATTTGCCATATAATCCATCCTCCTGTCATACATTATTCCACAAAAACATTGCACGCCTATACTGAATTGAACCCCATGTACCATCATGGTCAATAGTCGAGTTGCCACTTGCCCATCAAGAGTAAGGACTCTGTCTGATAATTAGCTTAGTCATGTATATTAAGAGATTATTTATTGAATTAAGCTTGACTAATCTAGAGGCACAAGCTCTGACTGAAGATTGATCATAAAAAATACCATTAAGCCAAAAAATGAAATTAGGTAATCTTAAATGCAATCAACATTTGTCATCCCCCACTCAGAAACTGAATGGTTCAAGCTCAGGGAAATACAGATCTAGAGCAAATGGTTGATAATTTCTACAGTAAGTTATTAGCAAAAATGTATTGGGTGGAAAAACAACGGTGTTGGGTTTTGTGACCCAAATTTGGTATAGGGCTTTGCGCTTTAGAGTATTAGGCTTGAAGATATCAAAATAGGGTTCAAGAAGGAAAAATGACGAATTGACGGCACTGGATGGTCGCTCGACTCCCGCTCGAGCAAGAGGAGCAAAATTGAAATAGCGAATCCGTCGCTAGCCTATCTCCTCCCGATTATCGCTCGAGAAAACGGCCGCAAATGATTTTCCTTATTTTCCGATTTTACGCGATTTTTTGACCTTGTTACCATGTTTTAGGGTTTTGGACGGTTCCCCTATAAATAGTGGACTCTTCATTCAGTTTTGTAAGCAGAATATTGCATAAATTGTTCTCTCTCAATTAGTTGTTAATAAAGTATTTTGTTCATCTGCCCATTCATCTTCTTGTTTGTTTTCTTTTTAATCTTTTTTTTTTTTTGTACGATCTATACTTCATATCGTGTCATATCACCTCCTCAAATTCCTAACAAGTGGTATTAGAGCTAAGGTTTAGCAGTTCCACAGAGCAAGGATTTAATTTGTTCAATGACTTCCATGAAATATGACATTCCGCTATTGGATCGCAGTATAAGATTTTAGTTGTGGCAAGTAAAGATGAGAGCTATATTGGCGCAGATGGATTTGGATGATGCTTTGTTGAGATTTAACAAGATATTCACAACTTGGACAACAGAGGAGAAGCAACGGAAGGATCGCAAGGCACTTTTGCAGATTCATATTTCATGTCATTTTTTTCTGACTTCAAATTATCATACACTCCCGTATATTATGCATTGATTAATAAAATTTTGATTACCTTAAAAAAAAAAAGAATGAATTCCAAAGGAAAAAATAGGTTGGACATATTAATTTACGAAGCTAACCTTTGATTTCCAGGTCCATACCCTCCTCTAGGAGTGCCCCTCCGTCCATCATATACATCATCTCTCCTCGAATGCTTATATGGTGAAAACGAAGGCGACCGTCTCAGAGGTGGAGAGTGTCAACCTCCTCGTCGGTCCCGATAAGGTGGTGGAGGTGGGCTCGGGCTCCCCCGCTTGTGATAATCCCTTTCACGTAGTGGCGGCAGGGGTGACCTATTGCGGTCGTAATACTCTCGGCGGGTATGTTGGTCATTATGTCGCTCTCTGGAGTCTCGGTCCCGGTCTCGACGTGACGACGGAGATGCGGGCTGCGACGAAGAGGAATCGGGATTCGTGTCGGCGGATAATATTTTGTTTTTCCGGTCACGACGGATGTCGAGGTTATCCACTGGCGCACTAAATACTTCCACCATGAATTATCGTCGGCGATGGTGGAGGAGAGTGAAAACGAAGCCAGGTAGGGGTTTCAGTGTGAGGCGGGGGCATACTTTGATAAATTATTTTAGAGAAAAACACATTGCTGTTCCTAAGCCCCGTTTGACCCCCATTAATTTCTCTTTCTCTTTCTCTTTCTCTTTCTCATTCTTCATTTCAACCACACATTCTCCCAATAAAATAATATTACACACAAATCAAAAACTTTTCATCACTTTTCCACCACACATTCTCACATCAATCACTATTCCAAAATTTCTATTCTTCTAAAAATGGGTTTCAAACAGGGGCTAAAATGGATAATTTGACCATTGGTTTTCAGGTCAAAATGACCATCGTTCTTAGAAAACAACAGTTTAGTTCTTGTTTGATAGCCGGTTCAATAAAGATTTTGAATTAAGTTAAAATAATGATTAACTATGAGAGTAATGTTATTTGTAGTTGTTCATTATTATATTCAACGTGACATACATGTGATTAAAAAATTGAATTAAGTTAAAGATAATAATTAACTTTGAGAGTAATGTTATTTGTAGTTGTTTATTATTATAGTCAACGTGACATACATATGGCGATTAGTGATTTGATGCACTAATATGACAGTTTTTTAGTGTCTCATATATGTTGTCACATAAGACGACTGTTGTAATGAGCGACTAAAAATAACATTATTATAACTTTAATCTCATAATTTGTGCAATTCATAATATTGCAGCCACGCATTTCACCAATTTTTATCAAAATGTACTACAAATATTATTTTCATCTAAAACAAATAAGGAAAATATACTTTGCTCAAGTTTTATCTCCTTTTAATCTAATCAAACTTTAGTTTTGACCACACATTTTATGAGATCGATATTCTTATCAACTTTTAACCACACTTTCATCAATTTTCATCAAAATCTACTACATTTTTAAATTTTTATCAAAAACTTTGTCACACAATATTTATCTTTTTTATATAGAATATTAAGGACGGTTTAGCAGTAATTTTTTGTAAAAAAATTTCCTCTAAAAGATACCTTATGTCAGTTTTTTCTAAAAGTTCTTCTGCCTGCAAAGCATTTCAAAAAATTTATCCAAACATGATCAAAATTAGTTTATAATCTATAAACAACTTTTAGGCCCTCTCTGTTAGTGATTTTCCGTAGAATTCCAACCGTTGTCAATCCTACTTCAGCCGCAAAGTTGGACCAAGTTCTCTCATAAGGATTGTTGCTTTATTGAAAAAACGGTACCCAAAAAATTGGAAACAGACAGCCCTTTAACTTTTTAAAAAACCTTTACAAACAAGCTCTGAGTTATAAGTGATAAATCTATTAAAATTCGTTGGCACATCCACTAGAGTGTCTTAATAAAATCTTGATTTCTAAATTTTTTAGTGGGATTTTAACACCTTAAAAAATTTTGACACTTTCAAATTATGACAATCTATCAAGATTTTATAGAGTATAGCTACGGGACAGCAAAAATGAGATGGTAGATTTGGACCGTCAGATCATGTGGTACATGTTAACAACTCAGGCCTATTTAGTTATGTCAACGAGCCGAGCCAAAAAAAAAAACTCGGGCTGGGCTCGAGTTTTTTTTGGTCTGAGCGAGCTCAGTCAAAAAAAATAAGGCTCGGCCCGAGCCTTAGCGGGCCAGTCGAGCCATGCCGTGCCCGGGTCGGCTCGATTTTTTTGTTTTTTTTAAATGTCAAATCTATATTTTTTACTTAAAAAATTTAAAATTTGTGTGATTTATACGTACTATAAACTAAAGAAAAAAACTCGGGCTCGGCTCGAGCTTAGTAAAGCCCCACCAAAAAAATGAGGCTCAACCTGAGCCTCAGCTCATTGTAATCGAGCCCGAGCCGGTCCGGCTCGAGCTTTTTCCGAGCCGAGCCGACGAGTTTTTTTGCTATCCCTAGGCCTATTTGAGCCCCATTTTTGTATAAAATGCATTTTTGGATAAAAGATTGATTAAAAAATAAGAAGTTTTTTTGAATTTGCATATATAGTGTGTATGATGGATATTATTGAGAAAATAATATATTTTAAATAGTGATATGGTGGGAAATATGTGATTAATAAGTAAGGAAAAATTATTAATGTGATGAAAAATATTATTTTATTGAAGAATGTGTAGTTGAAAATGAGTTTTGAAATAAGTGTACCAAACATGCACATAATATTATTTTATTGAACAATGCGTTGTTAAAAAAATAGAGAGAAAAATGTATTTTGAAAAAAATAGGGATCGAATGGCTTTAAACATGTCGTATATCACTATTTACATAATCTTTTATAGGTTGTTGGGGTGTCGAAAAGAAAATGAAATTTTTTATTTATTTGATTGATGAGATTTTGACACAATCAAATCTTATCACATTAACTGTTGGTACATAGATTTGTAAATATAGCACAAATCGATAATTTAAACTTTCAATAGTGACTAACCTTTACAAGGTTTATGAACTTCTATTGACTTCCCTAAATTTCTAATCATTCAGTAAGATTTTTGTAAATCTTTATAAACTTTCAAAAATATTTAGGCTTTCGCAGAAAATATTTCACTACACAGACTCAAATCAAGTTTAAAAAATGAAGTCGTGTCAAAAACAACTTCCACGCAAAATAAAATAAAAGACATTCATGTTCACCACAATTGAAGCGATGATCGCTTTTTCACGATTGATCCCTCCAAAAAATGGTAATAAAAGATTAATATCTATCATGACCTAAACATGTTGCAAGCCATTAACTTTACGATTAATCATTTATAAGAATTTAACTAGAAATTTGAGAAAAGTTTGAGGACTAACTTATTTCTTTTAAAAGTTGAAGATCAATTTACTACTTCTATAATTGAATGAGTGCTGTGGATACAATTCTCACTTTCAAAAAACTATTTCACCTTCTGTATCATTCCTCGATTTTAAGATTTTTGCCCTCAATTTTAATATTTTTGTAATAACTAGTCAGAGTTAAACGTTTATTGTACATTATTTTGAAATATTTTATAAGTGTTTTAAAAGTAATATTTGATATCAATTTATTTGGAGGATATGATGAATTTCAAACGAATTAAAAAAAAAATTAGATATAAATTTAAGAGGATAAAACTTTTTCAAAATTCAACTTCTTTGATTTAAATTTTTTTGTGATGACAAAATATTATAAATGGACAACATTTTAATACTACATTTGGTACACTATAATTAATTGATAATACATGAATTTAAACACCCATTAAAATTCATATATAATCATCAAAAATAAATTCATTTATACTAACTATAAATTCATGCTGATAAGGATTCATCGAATCTAGATTAATGTAAATGTTAATTAATTGAGAATTAATAATATGAAATTCATACATGACAATGATTTTATAGTATTTATTACATATTGAAAAATGGAAGGTAAGATATTATTGAAATAATTGAATTGTTGTAGGGTTTAAATCGTTCAAGAGATTTTTCTCACTTGATATGATATTTAATATTTCCTATGTCCAATTTTAATGTTGACTTTCCTTATTTTCTTGTCCCATTTATATAGTTATATTTCTTTACTCTTATTTAATTTGTCTAATTATAATCAATCTTTCATACCCAATCTTAAAATTGTATAGATTTTAATTTACATGTTGGAATCATTCAAATACATACACAGATCTCAAATGGAGTAAAGTCTAAGTGGTTCATAGTATTTGATTTGCCTAGTTATCGCCATTATTTTTAAATATTACTACCAACATTGATAATTAAATAAGGGTAAATTAGGAAAATTATTTGCAAAATTTATTTTTTCAATAACATTAAATGAAATTTCCTAATCTGTGTGAGAAATAACATCAATCCATATACATGGAGTGAAGGGAATATATTATAGATTTAATAAAAAAAAATTGGTAAAATTTAAAATAACATATATGCATATGAATAATTAATAACCGATAATTTGAAATAATGCAATGAAGATGGTTAATAAAGAAAGGTTTAATAATTAAATAACTATTAACCAATACATATTTTATAACTAATAACCAATACATATTTTAAATATAATGTAATTAAGACTGTTAATAAAGAAGGGTTTAATAATTTTTAATTTTATAATTTTGATTAATGTACCAAGTCTCTATTTGGTGTAAATTAAAATGGATTATAATTTTAAATCAAAGTTTACAATTAATTTTAACATATATTTTATGAGTTTCATAAATTTTCAATCATTCATTTTATTAATTTTTATCAAAATTTACTAAAAATTTGTGTTTGAACCACATTATTTTGAAAGAATGTATTTTGGAATAGTAGATTGATGAAAAACGTATGGTTGAAAAAGAAGGAAAAGTTATTGATGTGATAGAAAATATTATTTTATTGAAAAATGTGTAATTGAAAATGAGTATAAAATGAAAATGAAATTTTTAATGTGTACCAAGTATGTGCTTAATTTTAATTTACACCAAAACAAGGGCTTAGTTTGCAATCTAATTCTAATAAATCTGAAATAAAATATATTCTTGGTTTTTCTTTTTATTTTGAATCTAGACATTATTTTTTGTATATAATTTCCAAGAGAAGAAAAGTTGTCATTATGCTATTTTTAAAATTGCTTGTGTTGGTACTTTTTAAATTTACTTAATGTAGACAAACAAATGTTTTCTAACGATTTCCTTCTCTGTGATGGGGACGGTGAGAGTTAGTTAGACTACACGATGAAGTTGATCAACAGTTACTTATGAGCAATGTGAATGTTGTCCTTCCCAATTGTAGGCCCATCAACTAGTCTATCGAATAGGGTTATCGAGAAAGTTCCCGTAACTATATTGGCGAAAAAGTGAGTACGAGCATAATTTGAATTGTGAGGACTAGTAGCACTTGTAGAGTTGTGAGTGTAATACTCAGGACGGTTATAATGATACATCATTTGAGATTTGCTGAATGTTAGAGGTACGGATCTTGTCAAGTACATTTTGTTAAAGAATCATCTTATTCGTGACTTTTACTTGGTTAGAGTTCCAAGTCCTATCAATTTGGAGTGCAATAGTCGAGATTAGGCCTTTTGGCATCGGTGACTTAGGCTAAGAGTGCCATTATACTGTCCTTGAATAGATGGAAAATGATCTTATCGTGCCTTTTGGTAAAAATAATTTCTGCTCGCTACAATAATACAACGTCAAGTAAATCACACTACACTTCAAACCCAGGGCCGGCCCTGAGAACTTAGAGGCCCTAGGCGACTAATTGAAATGAGGCCCTTCAATATAATCATTTTTTCACAAGTGTAGCAAAATTTAAATATTTAAATGAATAACACTTTTATATTAAATAAAAAGACTTTATATAACAAAAGATAGAGTAGCAAGTTAAAACTTCTCTCACAACCCGAGAGAT
The DNA here is from genome assembly GCA_019097785.1 of Fraxinus excelsior. NCBI lineage: Eukaryota > Viridiplantae > Streptophyta > Magnoliopsida > Lamiales > Oleaceae > Fraxinus > Fraxinus excelsior. The sequence goes on from CM032626.1 coordinate 14,771,991, forward strand.
TAGGCTAGCATAAGATTTAACCTTCTCACATTTTGAGATGTAAAATCAGTAATCAAACTACTTAAATCAAGTTTTTCCAACACATTTTTTTCAATAGAAATCATAGCTAATCCATTCAATCGCTCTTGTGACATAGTTGATCGAAGATAAGACTTAATCAACTTCAACTTTGAAAAACTTCTTTCAGCAGAGGCAACTGTGACAGGAATAGTTAATAATACTTTATAAGCAATCCAAGCATTTGCAAAACAATAGTCCATTATCTTAATGTAATCCAACACATCAATTGCTCCAATAATTTCTGCAGGTATCGATTCCCGTAAAACTTTTAATTCAGAATATAATTCTACCCCATCAATATCAGAAACCATATTATGCTTCAAATAATTTTCAATATTAATGCATGAACACTTCAATCCATCATCATCAATAGATTTAAGTCTTTTCACATCAAATAAAAATCCAAAAATATCATCATATTTTTGAAATTGCTCAAATCTATTCCGAAGTGATGCTAGAGCCTGATCGACTATATATATGAAATAATTGATCTTAAAAAACTCTTCAGCTGATTGTGTTATTTCTTCATAAAAAATCTCATCAAACTGTTTCTTTCTACTTATAACCCTTTTTTCACGAAATATCGGTTCAATTTCTAATTCACTTGCAATCTCTTTAGCATCAACCATGGCCATTTCAAACCCAGATTCTCTATAATTTTTGAAAAATGAAATGAGCCCTTGTAAATGGTTTATAGCAACATCAATATGCATGTCTTGCGCTTGCAAATGTTTGCTTACTCTGTTAACATTATTCAACACTTCATACCAAATAATCATTCCAAGCAAGAATTCAAAATTCTCAATTTCATGTGTTACCAAACTCTCTGCCTCACTTTTTGTCTTAAGATCATCAACATTTGCCAATTGAAGTAAAGTTTTTTTTATCTGTGGAGCTTGAAATCTTATCGCTTTAATACTTTCAATATGACTTTCCCAACGAGTTTGTGACAAAGGCTTAAGGGTAAGACCATTTACATTCTCTTTGAAGATTTTCCACCGTTTAGTAGATGATGAAAATAAAGTGTATAAACGTTGCACCACCCCAAAGAAAGATGCAGCTTTTGAACAACAAGCGGCATATCACAAAGTGCAAGATTAAGACTATGACACCCACAAGGACTGTAGAATGCTCTAGGATTTAGTTGTAATAGTCTATTTTGGACTCCTTTATGTTTTCCTTTCATGTTAGCACCATTATCATAGCCTTGACCCCTTATATCATCAATATCAAGTTCTAGATTATTCAAAGCACCCACAAGTTCATCAAAAAGTCCCTTACCAGATGTATCATCCACCGATAAAAACCCTAAAAAAAATTCTTCAACCTTTACTCGACTTGCTGAAATATCTATGCACCTCAATACTATAGTCATTTGTTCTTCGTTACTCGTATCAGGAGTGCAATCAAGTATAACAGAAAAGTACTTAGAATTTTTGAGTTTCTTAATGATTGTTTTTTTTTATCTCACTTGCTAGCATAAGTATCAACTCATTCTGAATTTTGTGTCCTAGATAATGATAATGAATCTCTTTATTTTGGATTCGACGAACATGTTCTTGCATTACGGGATCAAACACAGCAATCATTTGAATTATACCTAAGAAGATACCATTATTTTTTTGGTATATCTTCTCATTATCTTCACGAAATGCTAAATTATGTTCAGCAAGAGTTTTCACCACAGATATTATTCTCAGAAATACTTGTCTCCAATGTTCTCTATCTCTATTGATTTGTTCTTGCACACTTTTATCAATTGTTTCACTCTTTTCAAATCTTAGTTCCATTTCAATCCATCTATTCATGTTATTGAAATGGTCACAACTTACTTCATGCATTTTAATTTTTTCACCAATATTTTTCCAATCACTTACTCCATCATGTGCCAATTGAGATCGGATTCCCTCGTTCTTGAATAGCTTACAACAAAAGCAAAATACTTTATCCAAACTTTTTGAATATATCAACCATTTTCTGTCATGCTTCTCTCCATTAGGTAATCGTCGAACGAAATGTGTGTATGAGAAGTGTCGATTTGCTACATCTTTCGGAAAAATCACATCATTTTCTCTTATAGGACCTTTCATTACAATTAAATCTCTTAAATTCGTATTCATATTTCCCCAATTTGTTGGATCAATAAGGTCCTGGGAAAAAGGAACATTATCTCTGTCAGTAAATACCTCTTCGTCATCTTCATTGATCAAACAACGTTCTTCTTCAACTGTATTATTTATATTATCATTCTCGTTAAACTCTTCTTCAATGACTACGTCCTCGTTATGTGTTCGTCTATTGCTACTAAAAAACTTATCAAGTGATCCCTCTTGAGATTTAATCAATTGTTCAACCTTTTGTTTCCTTTTTCTTTTGGCACATCCAGATTCAAATTTTCTAGTAGACATAGGTATAAGCAAAGAGCAATAGAACCTGTTTGATATGTCTGAAAATTCTCAAACTTTTCCAATTCTCCGTGCAAGAAAAGACTTAGTCACTCAGGCCTCAGCAATAATAAATAAGCTGCAAATATGTAGTTATGAACGATAAGAACAAAGTCTCATTGAGCAAATAACTAAAATAAAAAAAATATAAAAAAAAAAAACTATTACAGCAAATGGAAGTTGAGGTTGCAAAAAAACATATTTAAACAAATTACTTAATGCCTTAATTACTTAAACAATCTCAATTTAACGAATTCCAATTTCACCAATCAATTAGGAATAGTAAAGACTGAACTCTGAAGCCTAAAGAGGTGACATGACCTTCAATTTAACTAATTTCAATTTCACCAATCTCAATTTAAGGAATTTCAATTTCACCAATCTACAACTCTACTCACGTACAGGTTACCAAATTCAAATTGTCAAATGCCAAATGAGTTCCAATATGCAGTAAAGGCTTCAATACTAAAGCAATGCCAATAGGCCAAATACAATTATACAATTTAAGGAATTTCAATTTCACCAATCTACAACTCTACTCACGTACAGGTTACCAAATTCAAATTGCCAAATGCCAAATGAGTTCCAATATGCAGTAAAGGCTTCAATACTAAAGCAATGCCAATAGGCCAAATACAATTATACAATGCTATGAATTAATTGTTAAATTATCAGAATTGAAACAATCAAACATGGTAAATTGGCTGCTGCCAAAACAAATTAGAAACTCAGTAGTTATATTTCTCCATCGACCATCAAGCTTAGCTCCAAAATACATACTGACATACACTATAGCAATATACATGAGAGAGAGAAAAGTGACCGGCCCTGTAGAGTAGAATCACGCGGAAGCGGTGGAACTATCTGGCTCACAAATCTCTTTTCGAAGCTCGCCAGTTTCCAACTATGCAATTGGCTGCTGCCAAGACAAATTACAAACCCCTTTTTGAAAGGAAGATAAATCTAACGGATTTCAGAAGGAGAAAATAGAAAGACAGAACTTACGTTATATTCTGACGGCTGGTGGCGGACGGCGGTGGAGGTTTGACCGTTGATGTAGCGGCTAACTGGCTAAGCGACGGTGAAGAGGAAACGCGAGATTCAGCCGAGAAGAGAGAGGCGAGAGGCGTGTTACGGTGTTAGAAAGAAGAAGAAGAATGAAGTGGGGGGGGGGGGGGGTTTATTGGGCTTTCCTTTTTTGGATGGGCTTGGAAGTATTTATTTATTTTAGCCCAATGGTGTATTGGGGTTTTTTTTTTTTTTGTGGCCCCAAAAAATTTGTGGCCCAAGGCCACTGTCTTAGTGGCCTTGGGCCAGGGCCGGGCCCGTTCAAACCTGAATTCTAAAATTCTCTAAAATAAAAAGAGCATTTTGGCTGTACTTATGAGATTTTATTTTCTAAATTAAACATTCATTTGTCTTTCTTTAAAATATTTAATTTTTTATGTTCATTTTCAATCACACATTAACATAATAAAAATTAAAATATTCTGAATGTAAATTATTATTTTTAAATACTTCTTAGCCCAGGTTTGATAACCCATCATTTCAAAACTTTTTTACATACTCATTTTCAACCACACATTAGTACATATTTTAAATGTAAAAAAAAAAATTCCATACTTTATAACCACACATTCTTTAAAAAATAAAAAAAACAAAAAAAAACTACTATTCAAAACTCAATTTTGTACAAATAATTGTTGTCAAACAAGAGATTAATCACATATTATCCGAAAAATTATTATTTAAAAACAAATAATGACCATCAAATAAGGGTTTAGCCTTACTTTCTAAAAAGTAAATTTTATCGAAGAAAGTTTATCTTAAACGCCTTAACCACTACGTGATATGGCCACGTGTCTCTGACATTCAAAATTGAGGTTTGAATCCTCAACCCATTGGTATTGATTAAAATCGAATTTTAAATCTAAAGTTAACAATTAAATTTAACAACATATTATACATCCACTATTTTTCAAACACATTTAGTTTTTTATTTTTATTTTTCAAAATTTACTAAAATATTATTTTTAATTCGGACCAAAAAGAGCTAAATATCTGAATTTGGATAATCAAATGATAAAAATCGTCAACGTAGACATTAAAACCGCACAAGAATTTCAGTTTAACCTTACCGCGGTAGTGCTGTCATGTTAAACGCCTATTGAGCTAATTATTTTTGTTTTTCTGTTGATGCCAATATCACTTTCAAATAATCAAAAGGAAAAGTAAGAATTGGAAAAATGGAGAGTGGAAAATTCAGTATTAGTGCAGAAGATCTATCGACGATCGGAGGAATAGCAACAGTTTCACTGCTACACTCATTCATACCGACGCATTGGTTGCCTTTTTCAATCGTTGGCCGGGCGCAAAAATGGTCGCTTTCTCGCACTCTCCTTGTCAGTAAGTGACGATATATACGCGTCTAGTTTATATGTAAGTTGCTGTATATGTATACATTCCGTTGAACTGTTAATTGAAACTTTAAGAGATTGAGAAATGTGATTTTTCCTTATTGGAATGGAAAATTGTTGTATTATCTTAAGAATTCCCGTGTAATTGGTGAGATCTAGAATTTTGCCGCCAGGTTTTATGGGGAAAAAGAAAGGGTTTTCCATGGTGTTGATTGATCTGAAGAATTTTCTAGTGGTTGTTAGATGTAGTACAATTTATTGATTTGTTGGGAGTCATTATATGTGTGAGCACTGTCGTGTATATGAACGGTATTTAATGGCATTACGGTTTTCTGATTAATTCTGATAAACAAGCGAAACTAAATGAGTCACAAAGTGTAGGAGAATATCGACTTCAGCCAGGTAGAATGAATTGGGGAAGTTATTGTGGCAATTTTGAGAATTGAGCCTCCGTTTGTTTATTATTTTTCATCCATAAAAATGAAAAATATGACCGTTATCCATCACGTCAAGCCATCAATTTTGAATTTCTATCTCTTGTGTATGGTTCAATAATGATTATATTTTTCATTTTCATTCTACAATAATGAGTATCAAACGGAGGCTGAATATGCTTAGATACTGTTTTTGGCTACTTCCTATATTTTGTTGTAGTTGGAATAATGCGAGCTTCAATGGGAGGAATGCTAGTGACAAAACTTTTCAAAACGTGGGATCTTGTACTAGCTTAAAGTAAATAATTTGCTGTGTTTTTTTTCCTTGACACCGATGACTACGTCGAGTGCTTCACAACCAAATCCTGAGTAGCATGTGGTAAGTATCGCTGTAGTCTTATTAGCTTGAGGCATGGAGTCACTGGATGTGATGCTTAAAGAGGCTCGTATTCTGCACTTGTGGTATCACGTAAGCTTGTTTTCCCTATGTATATGGAGGGGTCTTGAGTATAGATTAAGGTAATATACGAAGGTAGAAGATAACGAATTTGGGTTTTATGTTGAGGAGATCAATTTTAAAAAATATTATAGTTACATTGAAAATTGATGGAAAACATAGAGAGAACAGGCCGGACTTGCATATGTTTTTTCTTCACTTGGCAGGGATGGTCGATGAAGTGATAAGTTGGATTATGGCGAAGTAAGGAATTTCTACTAAAGATATGCATGAAGAAGCATCATGAATTCAAGATCAAGTGGAGTTGGTAGTAAAGAATTTTCTATTACTATATGCTTGCATTAAAGTTCTGCCAAGTCTCCTTTTTAAAAAAAAAATATATATATATATCTATAGATGAGCTTACTAGGTATCCAAAATGAGGCACTCTGTTGTATGTTTTGAGACATATTTGTAGATGGCTCAAGGAAGCGGATGAATGTTAGTTAGGACTTTGGATGAGGACTTTGAAAACATTAGTTTACGATTACGTGGAACTAAATGTGTGTTTGAAAGAACTCTTTCAAAGCTCAAAAGCACTTCATGGAGGGCAAAAGTTGTTTTGGTTAAAATAACGGGTGTTTGGTTAAAGTCCAAAAATGCTTGCTGACTAATAAAAAAGCCTTTTCAAAACTCTTTTAGAGAAGCTTAAAATTTGAGATTCTTAAAAAACTCTACATCCAGCTTATACGGGAAGTTCAAATCTATATTTAATGGAACTTTACAGCTAACGAAATTATCCTTGTTACTTTACTAAAATACTAAATAGATCCAAATTATCTTATGCATAACGAAATATTAAATGAATTTTAAGGATTCTTTTTGAAAGGTTTATAATATGTTTTTATCATAAATATTATTTATGAATAAATTATTTAATTTTAGTCAAACAAATATGTAGTATTTGTACAAGTAATAAAACAAAACCACTTTTGTAGTTATAGTACCAAATAATCAATATAATACTCGTAATACTTTTTGCATTAACAACCGAACAATCAACAACTATTTATTAATAGCTCTTTTTTTTTTTTTTTTAATAATCGTGGATGTTCATGCCAACTTACACGCACCTCGACTAATTCCACGGGGCCTTGAAGTTTACGATGGGATACTCACCTTAGTGGCCTTGAGGGAACTCGAACTGGTGATCATTGGGGAGCAAACCCAAAGCCTTATTAATAACTCTTTTTGAACAACCTCTGCTAGCAAAAACTCTAATGATAAAGCTCTACTCACAACCACCATACCAAAATGAACTTTAAGACAAATACACAGAGTGCACATTGATTATGGTAGGAATAAAGATGAGATTGGCGTCAAATATACTATGGTATTGTCCAAAACATTGATTGTTTTTAGTATGTAGATTCAATTTTCTATATATAACAAAAATGAAATAAAATAAGGACTTTACCCCCGTTTGGTATACATTCTTTCAAAATACATTATTTCAAAACTCATTTTCAACCACACATTCTTCAATAAAATAATATTTTCTATCACATCAATAACTTTTTCTTACTTTTAACCACATATTTTCTATCATATCACTATTTCAAATACATTTTTTCCTCAATAATATCCATCAAACATACCCTTAGATTGATGCATAAGATTAGAATGCTCTGGGCAAATGCAGAAGAACTTGAGGATCAGGAAGGAAGTTTATATAGATACCCTATGCCAAGCTTTAAATGTTCTGTTGGATAGCTAAAGGAAGGGGGACTTTAAATCGATATATAACCCAAAGGCATAAAGTGGAATAGAATAAAGTTTAGGGGCCAGCCTGATCATGTAGGTAGTTTATTGCAACGAACGTGTAGTTGATCAAACATTTCCGATAAAAAAATTACCAATTTCTCCTGCTTCCACAAGAGCATTGTAACGTACAAGTTTTGGATAATTTCTCTTTGTTTGATTTTTGGCAAGGTTATCTAATGTACGTCCAACTTTTCTACTTTATCATAGATTTGTTCATAGAGACTGCAGTTTGAGTGGTTGGACCGGATTACAAATGCCTGTCATTAGCTCTTTTTTTAAACATGTTTGTTGATAGTATTGTAGGTATCGAGACTGTTAGGCTTGATTAACTAGCGATTGCATAAGTATCCTTTTCATACTTGCATGAACCATTCGAATGAATTGTTATAAATGTACCTGATCCCGATGTACTCCTTAATGTTAGAATATGCTAAACCTTAAAAGATGCTATATCTACGGGGTTACATGGGTTAAGTTGGCTTGGCTTTCAAACCTACCTTAAACCGAACCAAACAATTTGGTTTAATTAACTTTTAGCTTAAACCAAACCTAGAATTAGTGGTAAAACCAAACCAACCCGAACCAATCAATCTTGAACCATTTAAATCAATTAGAAATGAAGATTTTAAAGGTTTTCTCTGTAGTTGTTAAAAAATAAACTATTTGGACCTTAAAAAAATAGTTGAGGTTTTAAACCAAAAGAAAAGCTAAGAAAACCTAATTATATATGTAACACAAAATGAGACGCGTAGGGGTCAATTTGCAAGTTATATTTAGTTTATAGTTATAGTTCTAGTTATTTTTTTATTATTTTCTCAATTGGGTGTGTTGGGCTTCTTCAATAAATTCGCAAACTAACCCAACCCGAATAAGTTCCGACGGGACAGTCAATTTTGCGGGTTAAATGCCCGTCCCTAGTTGGAACCTTTTAATAGCCATGCCATACGTAATGATTGGGGCTGGACAAAACTCCCAAACTGAATTGAACAATTCTTCTTAAGTTAAATATCCGAACGAGTATCTAAATCAAGAATCGGCGGGTTCAGTTCAGTTCTCTGTTTTATACGAAAAATCAAATAAGAACCGAATTTATCTAATTTTTTAAATTTTTATCTTAAATAAGTCAAATTATTTTATTTTTTTAAAATAAATTTGCTAACTAATTAATTTAGCCCAAATCTAAAATATGATTTTACTATTTCTAATTTCTAGCCAAGCTTAACTTAATAAAATTGACCCCAAGTTTTACCCAAATATCTTATTCTGCAATAGTGTTGTTTCTGCCGTTTTATTATTGTAAGCTTGCTATCTTTCTTTTCATGTGATTTTAACAGTCAAATCTACGAAGAATTCAACGAGATGTGCAAAATATATCACGAGATTGAACTACATTATTTTGTAAGAATTAAGATTGAACATGTCATAGTCAAATTAATATAGCGTTGTAAATATAAAAAAATAAGTATTGTACGGAACCCGGAAACCGAATGAAACCGAACCGAACCTGAACTATTCCATAATTAAATTTGGACCTAACAGTTCCACTTATTAAATATCCAAAAATTCGGGTAACCAGATCGGACCATGTCCCGCCTTAGTAATGATAAGTCCCCTAACCCTGGCCATATGATTTAGTCATCAAGCTTTGACATGCTCCATGCAGATTGTGTCTATATTGTATGCATACAAACTTCCCACTAAAGGGTTGTGTCCCATCCCCAACGTACCAAAATTTGTTCAATTGGTAATAGCATTCAACTCAAGTGCTACTTAAGGGAAGTTTTGGGTTCGAACCACTGGGGACGCGAAAGAAATGTACAGTGGACGGCACATAAGGCGAGATACAGATTGGCGAGGACCATGTTGGGGCTTGACGGCTGAATTTGGTGGCCATGGTTGGGGGATATATAGTTGCACCATATTTTCTTTTGTTATTTCTCGTTCGAATGGACATTGGTTGTATCTAGATGGGTTTAAGATTCTCAATTTGGGTACTCATTTAATGCTTAACTAGCTGTAGTATCACGCGGTGAGAATGCTTATCTCCCATTTAGGCACGACAAGATTGCCAATAGTTAGGCATGTAGCCTATTTTATCAAAGAGTGCACTGATGATATGATCATATGCAAGTTTTTTCCTAACACCCTACTTATCGAGCGTGCATTGTTAATTATAGGATCAATGGTGTCTGTTCTTGTGGAGAAAAGATTTTCGGCAATGGATTGTGTCGACAAGGTAGGCGGAACACAATGAAGGAAGCTGTTGGAAAGAAGGATGAAAAGAGCAGTGTTGCGTGATTGTGCCTATTTCGCGGAGCGCACATTGCAGGACACAATGATGAAGATTTGCTTCGACATGTGTTGAGGTGCTGCGGTTTAAAGTTTGTCTATCCGATGGACTAATGCTTAGAAGGGCATGTGGTGAAGGTTGGTGTCGGAGACAGTGAGTATAAGTTACTGCGGGTTAATGTGTAAGGAAGCATTGTGTGAGTGCCAATCTATCTGGAGGTGACGTTGGTATTCTTTCAATGAGAGAGATGCGCGTTGATGCGAAGTTCACTTCTCGCTACAAGGGCGTAAAAGAATTCGAATAGGAGAAATGTCATGTAGTGAGAATGTTTATCTCCTCATTTAGCACGGCAAGGTCGCCAACAACTAGGCGTGTTGCTTATTTTACTGAAGAGTACACTAATGATATGATCATATGTAGGTATTTCCAAACACCCTACTCATAGCGTGTTTGTATGCTAGTTCAAGCTTGCCGGCCTAAGAATGAGGAGAAGGTTGCCTTGAGGCCTAGAACCTCGGGGGCCAAACCTGTTGTTCGTGAAATGTAGTGTCGTCTTAAGCTCTACCCTTTTTTCTTGAAGCAGCCATCAAATTTGTTAATTCTTGAATTTAGTACGAGTCATATATTGCCGCCTCCAATATAAGTTATATGACTTTGTTAATCACATATATAGTTTTGATAATTTCTAATTGATTATCTGCATGCAGCTGCATTTGGAGCAGTGTTGCACGTGTTATCCACTTCACTGCTTGGCATAACAGCAGTTACCATATCAAACACAATTGCAGGGGAGGAAACCGTGCATAAACTTGCATCTTTGTTGCTAATAGTTCTTGGGGGCAGTTACATAATTTTGTTTCTGTCTGGAAAGGGTGGTCATAGCCATTCTCACAACCAACCCATGGAAAAAATGGCCGTTGCTGGTCTTGTTCTTGTCCCTGCATTGTCTCCTTGTGCAACTACTCTTCCCGTATTTCTTGCTGTCGGAAACTCATCTTCTATGATGGTGCTTGCAATCATAGTTCTGTTATTCAGGTATTGTTTCTATGTTTAGTATCTAATGTTTGCTTTATTATCTTTCACCCTATTATTTCGTAGCCTCTGTTCGGCACTAATTTACAAATGTTTAAATTGATAAATTAAATAGAAATGAGTGATGAAAAAGCAGATAGTACGTATGTACATTTAAATTTGTGGTTGAAATCGACCATTTATAAATTTTGCCATACGGAGGCTTACTAGTTACATCTAGGCAACTAGTATTCATTAAAAGAACTTATTGAGATCATTGATTTAAACAAATTATTTAGATTTTGCTACGATAATATGATAAACATTTGGGATCTGCAGCAATTTTGTGCTCTTTTGACTGAAAATAGTTACTGCTCAGTTTTGAAAAATCAAAATGTGCATGCACGTTTGGCTAGGCTTAAAAGATTTACTTATGAATTTACTTTCAAGTAAATAAGTTTTAAAATAAATAATTTTGTTGTTGGTCGAGTAAGCCCTGATTTACTATCAAATAAGGAATTTTTTTTAGCTTTTAAAATAATTTTGTTGTTGGTCTACTCATCCCTACTTTACTTTTCAAGCAAGGATGTTTTTTTTAGTCGCAAGTTTAAAAAGTAACACGTGCTTTTACACTTAGCTTAACATGCTCCTATCATGAAGCCATTTTGATTTTGCTAGTAATGTGTAGGTCGTAAAATCTCTGAAATCTACCAAAATTGTTTCCCTATCTGGTTTTAAATTCGCAAGCCAAATCTTTCAATTTCGAAGCTTAGGATTTTAAGAAGTTTCTGAATACTGGGATGATTCTCTATGTTTTGTTGCTAACATGTTCTGGATCAAAGCATGGTTTTGTACTTTTTAAGCTAATGAATGCCACATCGAGTTACCTGCATTTTGTGGTTCATCAACTCCTGATAGCTTGACATTTTAAACTGCTATTAACTTCTATACATCGACAGAACATGAAATAAGACTGTGATTTTGGATCTGCAGCACGATAGCTGTAATGACATCGCTGGTAGCCCTATCATTCTATGGTGCAAGCCAGATCAAGTTCCACTGGGTCGAACGCTATGACAAGCTTCTTGTAGGTTCGGTTCTATGTTTAGTTGGAATCTTGACTCTCATTTTCCATGACCATGACCATGACGGAGATGCGAGTTTGACTGGAGGCCATTTACATAGGAAATTTGTCGTTCCATAAGAATGACTGGATCCTGATACATAAGTGTTGCAACTAACTATGCATTTTAAGACCAATGAAGCAATGTAAATCATCTGTCTTTGATTACATTTATTTACTGTAAGATGCTCGATCGATCTCACGTAGTATCCGGTTTTTGTTTGCTGTTGGCGTTGTGTGAACGAAGTATGGATAATATACTTGTGACCGTTTTTATGTTAAATCTCTTGGATTTCTTTTCTGTTATGTTAATTCTAACTTACTGAAATGATAAAAATATATAATAAAATCGAAGAAAAAAAAAAGGAAAAATATGAGAGAAGCTAATTTCACGCCATTCTGCTAATAGATTTGTGAATGTATGTGAGAGATATATGCTTTGATTTTTGAAGTATATTGTATTATTTGCAAGCCTTCACCTCTGATAAATGTTGGAAGAAAATTTAAGGGAACACTTTTTTCTATTAATGAGACGATGTTGTTTACCCGTGCTAGTAAAATAAAAAAGTGACGAAACAAATGGAATAATGAGAAAAGATTCATATTTTAATTATAAAATTGTTGAGGTTAAATCTTAGATCATCTCCAATGCGATTATAATCTATATGACATTTAAATAATCTATTTTAATTTTGTGTACGCGTCTTTTATTAATATTAAAATGGATTTGAATATTCTAAAAACAGAAATAATAAATTAAATTGTTAAGTTAGTATGTGTAACATTACCTCTACATCTAGACGTCTGTCTAGATATTTTCTATTTTTGATTGTCACGTTACCTTGATGGAGTCGTTGTCAACTCGCATTGAAAATTTCTTTTAAACACTGTTTATTTTAGCTTATGCGATAATTTTTTTTTAGCAATCTGCCGTTGCATTGAAGATGCTCTTAATTTGTTGTCTATGACCCACTCGCCATAAAATTATACCCAAATATATTCTTGCCTATGATTATACTTCCTTTACACTAGCCGCGAATCAAATTAAACACGGTCAAAGAAAAGTACTAACAATATTTTTACGTTTATGTTAAATTGTTACATATAGTTAAGATGTTACGCAACTCCAAATTAGTAAATACTGTAATTTGAATTCAAAGTTCTACTAGAAACATATACTTCTTCATTTAACTATTAAAAATGCCTTGAAAGTAAAATGGTAAGCACGCGATACTCAAAATTCTCGTGCTAAAAGCGTGAAACTTTCTTCGATATTTTAAATTTACGTCAAACCTGAATTTCGTTTCTATCACTTTGTTTGATTCATAAGATCCTCTCTTCAACAATGTGGACACTACCAAATTCCCGATCACTTGATAAAAGATATATAGCCAGATCATTAGGATTATATTATAAAAAACACTAAATGTAAACACTTGAAGTACATTTAGTTTCACAACCCTCTCACATAGGGGTTGGGCCAACAATTTTAAAAATCGTGGGCCCCACCCCCTATGTGAGAGGGCTGTTAAATAAATGTGAACTAAGTGTGTACAAATAGATTAATAAGTTGGCTGAGTAGTCAGAAACTTAAAATGTTAATTATAATTAGACACTTTGCATATCACTAAGGATTGTCTACTCATTTTAAGACAGCCCTTGTCTGAAGGACATGTCCCTTCCAAATTTTTATGGTCCGTTCTTTTCGTGTTTTAATTTTTAGTTTTGAAATTTGTATTTTTAAGTGTCCATTTTAAGATTGTTGAAAACGCATTATTTTTGTCATTTTGAAAAATTATTTTAAAAAATAAATAAATTGAAGTTTTGGCTTGGTTTTAATTGAAAACTGCAAAAACGATTTTTTATTTTTTGGCGTTTTTCGTTTTCTTTGTAAATTTTGAACTCTTTTTTTTTTTTTTTTTTGAAAATTCGTTTCTGAAAATAGGTAAATAAACATAATAAACATGTTTTCAGTGTTTACGAAAATTAAAAACTGAAAATGACTTGTGCAAAGAGAACATGCTTAGTTTTTCAAATAATGAATTATAAAATAATTAATGGAATTTTGTACTTTATGTAAACGGGTAAGGTGCATGCATGTATGGGTGCTTACAAGAAACTCCATGTTCGTTTGTCTCAAAATGTTGCTTCATATGTCGGTACGTGCCCCTTGGAGTTGTGGCCAAAACAATCCCCATCATCCCACCCACCTTGAATGACGGAGTACGTACACTAAAGATGGCAAAAAAATATGTCCCATCCAACCCCGAATGGGGCAAAAACCCGCCCGACGGGTTGGCGGGGTAGGGCGGGGCGGGGATTGCAGCCCCGCCTAGTTAAAAAAAAAAAAAAATTGAACGTTGTTTGTTTAATTTTGGACATTGTTTGTTTTCATTGTTTGGTTTGGATATTGATGTAATTATTTTAAGTATTATTTGCTTTGGATTATAAAATTTTGAATTGTATTTAATTGAAAATTTTTGGTTTTTAAAAAAAAAAAAAAACTAAATGGGGCATTAAACGGGGCAAAAATTCGCCCTGCCCCCCCCCGCCCCCGCCCCCGCCCCGTCAAAGGCGGGGCGGGGCACCGCCCCGCCCCGTTGCCATTACTAACGTACACGAAGACGAAAAACACTGTAGAGGTGTAAAAATAGATCGAGTGCCCCGCCCCGTTGCCATTACTAACGTACACGAAGACGAAAAACACTGTAGAGGTGTAAAAATAGATCGAGTTGATCTAGACATGACTCTCAAAAGCTCAACCCATGTCACAATATTGGATCATGCCCTTGAGTTGAATCGTTCTTTGACGTGCCTAACATTCAGTAAACATATAATTTTCTATCTAATTGAAAATGATGGTTCATTAAAATATTTGAATGAATTAAAGGTCCATTTAACACGATTTTTGAAAAGTCAAAAAAGTTATTTCTTTTACCAAGAATTTGCTTTTGGATCTATTGACAATTTTTGAAAGTATCTTATTTTATTAAAAGAGTTTTAAAGGAACTCGACTTAATGTAGCTTTTTCAGTAAAAAAAATTTACAAAAAGAAAAGGCGAAAGAAAGGTCACCCTGCCAAATGTGTCATAAATTATTGGGAAAATTGCAGTTAGGGTACCAAATCTTTCAGTTAGTTGTAAACTTTGTTCAAATCTTTCATTTGTACCACCCACGGTATCAAACGTTTCAAAAATATGCACCGAAAGTTCTGTCCAATTGACCGTTAGTTAATCAAGAATATTAGATTTTGACAATTTTTGACAAAATTAGGAGGGGTAAAATGGTAATTTGACAATTTTCTTATTAAATAAGTTTTTTTACAAAAACAAAAACTTGCAATTAGTTTCTCCTTCCCGATATCAACAGTGCTGGCACCACCGCTTCCTCCCACCACCACCACCACAAATTAAATTAAAAAACCAAAAAATAAAAATACAAAAACCATTATTCATCCCACTCCACTCATCCCCATTCCCACCCACTGCATGCTACCACTGTCATCCTCGGCATCGACACCCTGAAGTCCGCTCGCCTCGAACATTGGCAGAATTCCTCAGAACCCAAGCATTATAAATTGCAGCCACAAAGACCTATTGTACTAATTGTAAGTTTTTTGTTTTTTTTTTATTTAATGAGAAAATTGTCAAGTTACTATTTTACCCCTCATAATTTTGTCAAAATTGGACAAAATCTTCTATTCTTGGTCAACTAATGGTCAATTGGACGGAAATCGTCCATCTGAACCTCTGGTGCATTTTTTGAAACGTTTGGTACCGTTGATGGTACAAATGAAAGGTTTGAGCAAAGTCTACAACTAACTGAAAGGTTTGATACCTCAACTACAATTTTCCTAAATTTTTCTTAGGCCCTATTTGATACCTTCCATTTTCAATGGAAAACAATGTTTTCCCTATTTGATGTGCAAAAAGTTCCAGAGAATTCATTTTCCATTTTTCCTTTCACACGCCCAAAGTTCGTGGTTTTCCTTGAATTTGTGTTTCTTTTGGTTTTTGTGGTAATTGATTTTTCAGCCCTTTTTTTTTTTTGGGCAGTTGGAAAAAATTTCAAACACAATGGTAAAAAAAAAAAAAAAAAAAATCACTTTTATTGACAATTTTCATGTGAAACAAAGTCAAACAAATGATATTCGATATGGTAATTTCTTTTTTTAATTTTAATTTTCTTATACAATTGGAACAAATTCTAGACTCAATGGTAAAAAAAATTATCACTTTAATGGACAATTTTCATGAAAAATAAAGACAAACAGATACAAAACTTTCAACATTTTTCAGGTGAAAAATTATATCAATCAAACACAATTAATTACAATTTTCAGTAAAACAAATTATAAGCAATTCAATTCCCTGTTCTCACTTTAGCCATGTTTGATGACGCTTTTTTTTCTTCATGGAATTGGTTTTCTACCTTAGTTGATTTTCTTGATTTTAGTTGAATTGATTTATTTTCCATTTATTTTTTTATTTTTTTGGAGCAATAGAAACAAAATATATCCCTAATTGTTAAAAAAAAAAAAATTATTCCTTAAATTGACAATTTTCATGTAAAACAAAGTCAAACGAATACCAAAATTTTTTCATTTTTTTCTTTTTGGCAATCCAAACAAATTATATCCCTAATTGTAAGAAATTTTATCCATTTGATTGACAATTTTCATGAAAAACAAAGTCAAACTAACACCAAAAGATAAGAAAATTTCAACATTTTCCAGGTGAAAAGTTATACAAATCAAACATAATTAATTGACAATTCTCAATAAAACAAGTTATAGACAATTCAATTCCCTGTAATTCATTTTCTTTTCACCCAAATTTCATCGTTGAATCAAACGGACTCTAAATACTATCCACTTATTCACTCATAATTTTCACTTGGTTTATAGTTTAAAATGTTTATATACATTTTTCTGTACTTCAAAATTTATTGCTTCTAAGTCAAATAATTTCCTATCGTATTTCATTTTCAACTTATTTTTGCTTGTTTGGAGGATGATCGCAAAATATTAAAATTATTATCCTTGAGGGTCTGTTCGAATTAAGGGTAAAAAAAAGAAAAAAAAAAGAAAAAGAAGAAAAAGAAAAGAGAGTAGAGATGATTCTATTAAGTACATTAAATATGTTTAATTCCATCCAATAATAATTAGTATGTTAGAGATGAAACATTAGCGTAAGATTAGTTCCTCATGTGTGAGCCATGTATTTATTCTATGGTTCTAGCTTCGATCTTGTGCATATTCGCGCGAAATATTGTCGTACCAATCCTAAACCTAAACCAAAAATTCTATGGCTACTCCCCACCCTCCTTTATTTTAGCGAATTATTTCTAAATTTCAACGGTCCATGTCGATATCACCCCTTTTAACGCTTATTAGCTTTATTTACACATCCTAAGCCTAAGAAAAGCAATTAGAGACAATGAGAAAAGCTCACTTTTTAACCCCTTTTTCTTAATCTTTTCTCGGAAAGAAAAAAGACTAAAGTAGAAGAATAAAAAAAAAAAACAAAATAATAATGAACCAATGAGCAAGACTTGCTTATTGACAAAACATATGCTGGGTTCATGTTCATGAGCACGCCATTATTTTTTTATTTTATTTTTTTCCTTTTTCCCCCTGAATCTGATATTTTTTATTGTTCTTTGTTGAAGGGGCGGCTGATTGTAGTTTGTTGAAGTTTTTGGTTTATGGGTTTTTTAATTATTTAGATTTTAAAGGCAAAATTCGTTTAATATAGAGCACGTTTGGAATGACTTAAAACGAGTACTTTCTCATAGTGACAGTCAGACGGGAAATGATTATTTTCGTAAAAAGCTAGTTTTGTTTAACTAACTAAGAATATCAGTTGGTATAGGTTCGATTTTGAGAAAGTGCTAAAATGTTGCGACTCTAACAGTGTAGTACGACTTGGAGCCAGTTTATAGCCACTCGGAACACTTTAATCTTACAAATAAAATTTTAACTGTAAATTGTACTCGATGTGAAGTAGAATTTGGGATTAGCATATCTAACTTGTACAATCTGCAAATCAAATTTAACTTTTCAAGATCGATAAGTGAAACTTTTGTAAATAAGTAATATTGAGAATCAACTTTATTATTTTAAACTGTCGGGTCAAAGTTTAAAGATGGTAAACAAAGAAAAAAAAATTTAATCATTTAATTGTATTTTACTTTTCTAATGTGATAAGCATTTTTCCCCACAAGTCAAGAGCATACCAAACTATCATCATAATGAAATTCGGTAATTAAAATCTATTTTATGTTCAATTACATGGTACTAAGTCCCTCTTCGAACCCATTTTTTTGAGAAGAGATTTTTACAAAAATAGAGTTAGAAATTTTTATAGTTTACACGAAAAATTATATTATTTTAAGAATGTGTAGATAAAAACGAGTGAGAAAAATTGACATTTAAAGAATTATGTTCAAATAGGCTCTAATGCCTTGTATGGTACATATTAAAGTCAGATTTTAATTTAAGTCAAAATCAAATAATCAATATTAAGCACATATTTCATAGATCCTGCAACTTTTCAACTACATATTTCAAAAATTTCTATCACAATCTACTAAAAATCTAATTTTAATCTTCACCAAACATTCTCTAAATAAAATCTCGTCATGGTCCGCTCGTCAAAAGAAGCCGCCGGTCCACTTTAACCAGTTTGTCAACAGCGTATGCCAGCCACCAAACATCAGTAACAAGACACGAATGAAATTGGAACCAAGCAATCACTATCATATTGTACTAATTACAACGAGATGCCCACGCAAAGACAATCTACTTAGTCAACAAAATACAGCCACCATATTACATTAACAGCTCACCACAATAGACATATCAAACCTTAATTTGTAGTAGTACAAAAGACAACCTACCTTATTAATGTAATGTCTACAAGTCTTATCCATTTTATAAGAGCATGTGTAAAATGTCTTCATAGAACCATATCCTCACTAGGCTTATAACAATCATGCCCAAATCGGTACGTCTAGTACACCGTATTGGACTTAAAAGACTCGACAATGCAATACAATGTACAAGATTTTAACTTTCGTTTACCAGGCGCTCCACGAACATCTACTACTGGATAATTGTAAAAACGATACCATAATGAAGAAGTCACAATTGTGTATGTGAATTCTTCGGCCTGTCAATCGTCTTAATACCAAATTGTGGCATCCTGCTTTGGCACGTTATCCTTTGCACCACTAGGAAAACCTTCGATATAGTCAATGGACGGAATATTGAATGGAGAACTAAACATCAGTTGGAAATTCTCATTAGGGGTGGAGTTGAAAGGAGAATTTCCGATCTTGCACTGGTTGAATCGATCTTCTGCTGTGCGGAATATAGGATGATTGGTGGGCATGTTCGCCTCTTCAAAAATATTACCCGATAAGGCCATTCCTTGACTGTTTAGGAAGCTACCCTGTTGACACTGAATGCTCGGCAACTGAAGAGACTGCATCTTCGTAACTGTAGAGTTCCCTGTATTTGAGTTCTTGTTCCCTTGAATATTATCATCGTAAAAGGACATGAGTTCGTTAATCATTCTTTGCCCGTCTTCTGGAAGTCCTGTAAGATCGAGGGGAGGTGGAGTTGGATGTACGGGCAAGGCAGCTGACTTTGCCTGGACGAGTGATTGAGAAAAGGTGACTGGCTTGACTTCATTAATATTGAAGTTCCCAAACTCAGAAGAATGTCTGTAAGGGCAAGCAAGTTGATGATTGTCCCGGGAAATCCTGTCCGAGAAACCATGGTGGAGATCACTCTGAGGACATTGAAGGAACTCGCACGTATATATCTTATGATCCATCACGGTGTTCTGCTCATTTCCCTGCTTCCTCTTCCTCGAGAAGTCCAAGTTGTTAATGAATTCATCCTTCATTGGATGAGATTGCTGTTGAACTGGCAGTCTATCAGTGAATCTCTCCATCCCGCTATTCAACAAACCGAGGGGGTTGGGTTTTTGCTCATGTACGTTGAAGGGAGACTCATCATCCACCCCTTCAACGTCGTACTCACAGTTATCATTCATGGTAAAAGTTCCACTCCCTCCAGACAATAACAAAGGCGGACATCGATCGGGGTAGAGGTCTCGAGCCAAAGCTTCCTCCTGGTTAATGATGGCAAGCCAAGTCATGCTTTCCTTGGCAGTCATCTTGTCCTGCAAACACTTTGACTGCCTTACAAGTTTACGGATCTTGGCAATATCTGGAGACATGTGCTTGATCACGGCTGTTAAAACACCCACCTTCCAGGCCTTCTTCAAATCATGCGGCTTCTTGTACGGTGGAGGGACATGATCCTTCTGCAAACCCAACTGATGCCACCATTCCTCCTTCCCCGTGGGCCACCATGGAGGCGGAACACCTTTCTCTAATGGAAATCGCCTCTGAGGGGGATCGCAGTGCTGCATGAGAGCAGACAAAAGTGAACCGAGGGTTGTATCCTGGAGCTCTTGCAATGTGTGAGGGGTCGGACCAACGGGATTGGACCCCTCGTTCTTCCCCGGGATTGCATTATCTGTTTGGTATTTAGCTATGGCAGCCGGTCCATTACGATCAAAGCGTACCTTATCCTTCCACCACTCCCGGAGATTGTCCGATGCCCCACTTACCGGCTTGCCCTTCTCAGGAATAATTCCATAAACAAAGCCTTGAGCTTTGCAAACTTCCATCATCTTCAACATGTATTTCAAGATCCCGTCTTGTGCCCTCGACATCTTTTTCCTCCTTGCTTGTTCTTGAGACTGCTGTTGCTTGGCAGCATCGACACCTTCCTTACCTTTATTCATTTCTTTCAGTCTTTTGAGTCGCATCTTATCTCTCCACACCCTCCTCTCAAGTTCATCCACATCCATCTCCTCATCACTATAATCATCCTCTACAACTGGCTCTTGCTCAACTGGTTGCGGGCCACACACATCGGATTCCTTCAGAGGAGCAGACGAGAAGAAATCAAGATCACCAGAAAACCCCATATCATCAAACATCATCATCGTAACGGATAGTCCGTCGCCTTCTGTCTTCGAGGAAACACAAGATTTAGCAAAAGATGAATTGGTAATCACTTAAATAACATGCTGTTCCCACCTACAAACAGCGATACAAGGGAAATGAGACAACGTCAACTCGGATTTTTTCCTTAAAATCTGAGTACATGTGTATATTTAGACAACTATTCGGAAAATGAAAAAAAAAAACAGCTCAAAAGTTTAAGCATATTCTTTATTAAAAAGCTGTCATGAGCAAATAAAATCAGATCTGAGCAGATTATAATACAATTCAAACAAAAGCAAGAGGAAATCTTAACTTGAGTCTCAGAAAATTGGCCATAAAATTTGACATTTTCCTGGGAAAATTAGTGAAAACAAATGTAATTTTCACAGATCCATACTCAAGTTTTGTTTTGTACGAGATTAATAAACAAATTAATGAATCCATTTCTGTTAATGAAAACTAGAAATAATAACCAAATATAATTTAAGCAAAAGTAATTAAATCTTGAAAAACGTTGCTTTCTTTTGAACAAAAACATAAATAATTAGCAAAATTAACAAGAAAAAAAAAACTACAAACACAACTCCCATAAATCCCCACCCACTCGCCCACCAAATTACACATACGGACATATCATCTATAATCATCAAGAACTTTAATCCAAAAGGCAAGAAAAAACCCAACTTCTATCAAGAAAATAAAAGCAGAAAACTAATTAAAATCAAAAGGAATTAAGGAAGTTTGGTTTGGTTTCACCTTAGAGAATTCTCGAGAGGCCCTGTTTCAACTCTCTCCTTTTTCTGCAGGATTATTGACCCCTCAGATTACATAAAGGATAGAAAGAGAGAGAGATTTATATGTATATAACAGTATTAATGGGGTAGAGTATGGGAGATGAACAGTTTTGGCACTTTGATAAAGCAAAGCCAAATGGAAAATAATTAACTACAGTCACATTTAAGTCAGTTTGATGAAAAAGGTCCAGATTAAGCCAATTCATTCACGCATCTCCTTGCATTATTGGACTTAGAAAATTTTTCAAGGTAATTAATTATTCGGAATAAATTCTCGAGCAACTCTCACGACGAGGCGTGAAAAAATAATTCTTTTTTGCACAAAAATAATTATATTTAATTCGAAAATGTAGATCACAACTTTATTACAGGCTTGTCTCTTCGAATCATTAAGCAATTCAATTCCATTGTATATAGACCCTTTTTGGTTTACTCTCTCTCTCTTTCCAAAGTGCTGTTTGCATTATTTTATGTAGATTAATAGTCATTAGTGAAAATGACGTTGCCACGGTTTTGTAGCACGTGATTAATACAGACAAATTCAAGGATGACTTTTCTTGAGAAATATTTGATGACTAGCTGAGTTGATTTAGAATATTCTAAATTTATTTATCTTAGATTTGGATGGACGATTATTTAAGATTATTCCAGGCACGCACTAAAAAAAATAAAAATAAAAATTATGATTGGTACGCGATATCAAATACGACTATACAGGACAACGTAATAAAAATTAGAAGAATTTTGAACAAATAATATAGAGTTGGACATAACTCGGACAAGTTTTGTATTAGTTCTTAATATTTGACAAATGATGAGACTTAGATGGTTAAGTTAGAGATGTTTGCAAATAATTTGACGAAGTATTTGCTTGCAGTTCTTATACGGTTTGTTTGAACTCCATTTTTGTCAAAAAAAAAAAAAATGCATTCTTGAATAGTGTATTGTTTGGAAATGTGTGGTTAAAAAATAAAAAATCTAGCATAATCTATGAGTCCTCTTATATTTATAGGGTCTTGTTAGGCCGTCATCGAGTTCAATGACATTGAATTATCTTGCCTTGTAGGAAGTCGCCATGACTTGACATCTGTAGAATGCTACCTCCATTGCTTATTGATACATTTCCTTGAATCCATTTGATTTTTTTACCGACAAAACCCGTGCTTTTTTTCATATTACTTTAATGGGTATTGTGACCACCCGATTATTCCTTTCGAGTTTCCATTGATTTAGAATTTGGTTGATAGGTTATCTTGATTGGTAGAAATTTTGTGTTAGTGAGCTTAACATGCTTTTAGACAATTTAGTAAATGCTTACGATGGGTTCTACTTTCCTCGTCGAGAAGACCTACGATGCACAAGCTCAGAATGGTGAGTTCAAGGGAAAGATCGCCTTCTATGGCGTGCTTTGCAACCTTTGTGATATTAGAACTTTTCTTGTGTCATTTTGTCAAAATAATTTTGATTTTAGTGTAGCTCACTCGATTTGAATGACATTTTGATAGTGGTCAATGATAGAAAATTGAAAAGGAATAAACAATCCATATACTTTATTCAAATCATTTTCACATAAAAAAAACCCTATATCCATTCTCCATATTGAAATCTGAAAAATGAACATAAATATAAAACATACCTGAATCCATGATAATTTGATTATTAGCCTGAATGGATCACGATCTTCTAATTTGATTTGTGAACTTCGCTCCAATCTTGATTTCTATTGATGGGGATGTAGAAATCTTGAAGAACACACTCAAATGAGGACCATAACTTATATATTCATAAGATAATGACCATTCATTATCTTTCATTTGTTTTAAATCGGTCCCTCAACAATTTAAGACAAACTTCCAGTCTCTACACTTTAATTCCATAAAACCTAGCACCCATTAGTCAAAATTCATCTTTAATGGATCACTCTAATGACTAATATACTTTAAATAATAGCACACACATTTTAATATGTTATATGTGGCTCCAAATATGTTAGAATATTCCAATAATCTCCCGTTGGGCCATATGTGTAACCTTTCAAATATGCACAACCTTATGAGCCCAAAATTTTGCTATTATTATTATTACGAGTATTTCAAACAATCTCGTCCATCAGTCATATTAATATAGGATCAAAGCGATTTCGTCACATTTAACGTGACTAAATCCATCAATGGTCACGTACACCCATATAACCAAATGACATTATGAGAGTGTAACATGAAAATTACATGTTATATGACCCAAACATGTCTATTTCCAACTAGTCCAACCTTATTTCTTAAGTGAGATCAGTATTGAACATAATAACAAAGTGTAATAAACTGAATACTTTATTTCTGTACAGAACAATATCCAAATATACAAATGTGTCCAAAACATAAAGCAACGAAAATACAAACTCCCACTAAAACATGATATCATCATGATATACAACACCCATACGAGCAGTGTGCTCATGAAAGACCTTAGGTGTCAATCCCTTAGTAAGCGGATCGCAATCATGGAGTTTGTCTCAATATACTCTATGGAAATCTGTCTACTCTGTACTCTTTCTTTCACAACTAGGAACTTGATGTCAATGTATTTTGACTTAGATGAACTCCTGTTGTTATTAGAATATAGAATTGCTGAGTTATGTCACAATATGTCACAATATAACTTTAGTGGTCTTTATACGCCGTTCAGAATACGCAGCCCAGTGACAAAATTTCACAGTCATATTCCATGATTAGATGCCTTATAGCATGTTACAAATTTTGCTGCCATGGTAGAAGAAGCTATGAGTGTCTGCTTAGCACTCCTCTAGGAAATAGCTCATCCAGCTAATAGATAAATATAGTCTGATGTGGATCTCCTACTGTCTTGGCATCCAGCAAAATCAGAATCGGAGTACCCTATGATCTCTAACTGATCCGATCTGATATATGTGAGCATGTAATCCTTTGTTCTCTTCAAATACCTCATAACCCTTTTGGCTGCTATCCAATGATCAATTCCAGGGTTGTTTAAATATCCGCCTAGCATTCCAACAATGAATGCTATATCTGGACGTGTACAAACTTGAGCATACATAAGACTCCCAACAGCTAATGCATAGGGAATCTTCCGCATTTCCTTAACTTCAAGTTGTGAGCATTGTTTGAGACTAAATTTGTCTCCCTTAACGACAAGGGTGTCACTTGATTTACAGTCCTGCATGCCAAACCTCTTAAGAACTTTATTGATATAGCCCTTTTGTAACAATCCAAGAATACCTCGAGAGCGATCCCGATATATCTGAATCCCTAATACAAAAGAGGCGTCACCAAGATCTTTCATCTCAAAGTTCCTTGATAGAAATCTCTTGGTTTCGTGCAACATGCCTATATCATTAGTGGCAAGCAGTATGTCATCAACATACAAAATCAGGAAAATATGCTTACTCCCATTGAACTTGTGATACACACAATCATCAACAGCATTCATCTCGAAACTCGAAACCAAATGAGATAATTATTTGATGAAATTTGTGGTACCATTGACGGGAAGCTTGCTTGACCCCATAAATAGATTTCTTTAATTTGCAAACCATATTCTTTGGGTCTCCTGACACAAAGTTTTCTGGTTGCACAATATAAATCGTCTCATCAATGTCACCATTGAGAAACGCCGTCATTTTTGCCGTAGTACTCACAACCACGATCAGGCCTAACGATTTTTATCCTTTTGTTGAGTTGATTCTGAACCTCAGTTTTAAACACTTTAAACATGCCTAGTGACTCAGACTTTTCATGAATAAGATATAGGTACCTATAACGTGAGTAAATGTCTATGAATGATATAAAATATTGTTGACCATTCCAATAAGCTGTAGGGAATGGACCACAAATATCTGTGTGTATCAATTCTAAGACATCTGAAGTTCTGTTCGCACCTAATCCTTTTGTTTTGGTCTGTTTTCCCTTAATACATTCAATACATACATCAAAATCTGTGAAGTCAAGGGAGTCCAAAATACCATCTGACATAAGTCATTCAACTCTAGATTTAGAGATGTAACCTAATTGCTTTTGCCATAATTTTGCTGAATTTTCTTTATTTAATTTTCATTTAGTACCACGTGATTCCACATGCAGGTTTTCATTATATGATGCAACAGTATCAAGCAAATACAAGTTATCATATGCAGATAATAAACCAATACCAATAATATTAGAATTTAAAAAAAGACTAAACTGATTGTTTCCAAATGAACAACAATAACCAAATTTGTCCAACAAAGAAACATAAACCAAATTCCGTCTAAAAGACGGTACAACTTTAGTGTCTTTCAAATCCAAATAATGACCAGTTCCTAACAATAATCTAAAAATGTCTATTACATCAACTTCCACCGACTTGCCATCACCAACATAGATGTATCTTTCACCATCATTTGACTTTCGGTAGTTCAGGAATCCCTGCATAAAAATACTTATGTGAGTAATAGCACTAGAATCTAACAACCAAGTATTTCTAGGTACTGAAGTTAAATTAACCTCAGAACAAATCAAAATAAGATTTGTACCTTTCTTTGCACGCTAGGCGAGATATTTGGTACAATTCTTCTTCACATGTCTAGTATTTTTGCAAAAGAAACATGCATCTTTGTTGTCCCCCTGTTGTTTCTTTTGTGCTGGACCCTTAGGAGCAGTTTGAAATTCCTTCTTTCTTTTCTTGCCCTTATCTTTAGAAGTGATTGCCAAGTGAACATTTTCAGTTTTATCTTGCTTCAACCTTTCTTCCTCTTGCACACAATATGAAATGAGCTCATTTAAAAACCATTTCTCCTTCTGGCAGTTATAACCGACCTTAAATTGATTGAACTGTGCAGGAAGCGATATCAATACCAAATGTACGAGCAAGTCATTAGACATCTCGAGCTTTAGTGCCTTAAACTTTGAAGCAATGTGAGACATCTTCATGATGTACTCCCTTATGTTTCCTTTGCCTTTATACTTTATTGAAATCAAGTTTTGCAAAAGTGTGCTTGTTTCAGCCTTATCGTTTTTCGCAAAACGTTTCTCAATTTCGGCAAGGAAATCCTTAACATTAATCACTTCTTTAGATATTGCGTCTCGAAAGACTTCCGGAATGCCGCGCTTAATGATCATTAGACTCATGCAATTAGAGTGTTTCCACTTCTCAAAGTTTCTCTTTTCATCAGATGAACTTTCATCCGTAAGAGGAATGAGTTGCTCAGTCCGGAGCGCAAGATCTAGATCCATGCAACCGAGAACAATTAACACGTTCTCTTTCCAATCCTTGAAGTTTGTCCCATTGAGTTTGGGAATAGAGTTAATCTTTGCAGATATTGTAGTAGCAGATAAATTAGTTGTAGAGAGAAAAATGAAGAATTATGCCCACATCAATATTAAGATTCAATAATCAATTAATTCAAATCATGGAAAATCCCATCTCAAGATACCTAGCACATCATTAATATCAAGTCTTTTGACAATAATATTAACTGTAAGGGGTACTCTTGGTATAGTGATCAAAATTGACAATAAATCAT
Organism: Fraxinus excelsior; assembly: GCA_019097785.1. Taxonomy (NCBI): domain Eukaryota; kingdom Viridiplantae; phylum Streptophyta; class Magnoliopsida; order Lamiales; family Oleaceae; genus Fraxinus; species Fraxinus excelsior. The sequence goes on from CM032626.1 coordinate 14,799,387, forward strand.
GTCACATAATAAACTCATCTTTGGATTGATTTATTATTCACATGGAAACCTTATAATTGTCACATGTTTATCACCACAAGTGTGTATCAAATTCAGCCAAATATCAACCTTTCTTTGGACCGGCTAATATCCGCATAAACAAGCATACACATGAATTCCTTCTAATATTCTAAGTTAATTAATTTCGACCCTAAAGTATTGAATTATTAACTCATAGGCCCTTAAAGTTTCAAGATAAATAAATTTAAGTATTCTGCTTATCAAATTATGGTATAAAAGACTCAATTGAATATATAATATTTAAAAGTAAATTGATTGAAGCAATATGTTGCTTTGAATTATAGCATGTTATTATGATTTTTGAGCATGTTATAATATTGTTATTTGATTTTTCATGTTATATTATGAAATTATAACATATTAGATTATGGATTTAGAATTTGAACATGTTATAATATGATTATTTTGAATATTATTACATAAATATAGCATGAAATTATAAAGATCTATGATTTTCTTCAAAATTCGGATTTTTGAAATTGAGATTTTTGGATCTGTTAAATTTTAAAGAAATTTCAGTTTAATAAAAAAAAAAACCCTATAACCATTCTTCATATTGAAATCTGAAAAATGAACATAAACATAAAACATATCTGAATCTATGATAATTTGATTATTAGCCAGAATGGATCACGATCTTTCAATTTGATTTGTGAACTTCACTCCAATCTTGATTTCTATTGATGGGGATGTAGAAATCTTAAATAATACACTCAAATGGAGACCATAACCCATATATTCATAAGATAATGACCATTCATTATGTTTCATTTGTTTTAAATCGGCCTCTCAACAATTTAAGATAAACTTTCGGTCTCTACACTTTAATTCCATGAAACCTAGCACTCATTAATCAAAATTCATCTTTAGTGGATCACTCTAATGACTAATATACTTTAAATAATAGCACACACATTTTAATATGTTAGAGGTGGCCCCAAATATATTAGAATATTCCAACAATATCTCACTGGGCCATATGTGTAACCTTTCAAATGTGCACAACCTTATGAACTCAAAATTTTGCTATTATTATTATTATTATTACGGGTATTTCAAACAATCTCGTCCATCAATCATATTGATATAGGATCAAAGCGATTTTCGTCACATTTAACGTGACTAAATATATCATTGGTCACGTACACCTATATAACCAAATGACATAGATCAATCATGTGAGTGTAGCATGGAAATTACATGTTATGTGACCCCAAACATGTTTATTTCCAACTGGTCCAACCTTATTTCTTAAGTGAGACCAGTACTGAACATAATAACAGAGTGTAATGAACTGAATACTTTATTTCTATTCGCAAATTAAACTGGAAGATCGTGATCCATTTATGCTAATAATCAAATTATCGTGGATTCATGTATGTTTTATGTTTATGTTCATTTTTCAGATTTCAATATGGAGAATGGATCTAGGGTTTTTTTTATGAGAAAATGATTTGAATAAAGTATATGGATTGATTATTCCTTTTCAATTTTCTATCAAGTGATATCAGAGCCCTCCATAATTGAAATCTTGAGAAATTGGAATTTTAAGATTTTGAATTATATGAATTATTTGATCTTTATGTTATACACCAATAATTATAGCATGTTATTATGATTTTTGGGCATGTTATAATATTGTTATTTGATTTTTCATGTTATATTATGAAATTTTAACATATTAGATTATGGCTTTAGAATTTGAACATGTTATAATATGATTATTTTGAATATTATTACATGAATATAGTATGAAATTATAAAGATCTATGATTTTCTTTAAAATTCGGATTTTTGAAATTGAGATTTTTGGATCTGTTAAATTTTAAAGAAATTTCAGTTTAAGAAAAAAAAAAACCCTAGATCCACTCTCCATATTGAAATCTGAAAAATGAACATAAACATAAAACATACATGAATCCATAATAATTTGATTATTAGCCTGAATGGATCACGATCTTCCAATTTGATTTGTGAACTTCGCTCCAATCTTGATTTCTATTGATGGAGATGTAGAAATCTCGAAGAACACACTCAAATAAGGACTATAACCCATATATTCATAAGATAATGATCATTTATTATGTTTCATTTGTTTTAAATGGGCCCCTCAACAATTGAAGACAAATTTTCGATCTCTACACTTTAATTCTATGAAACCTAGTACTCATTAGTCAAAATTCATCTTTAGTGGATCACTCTAATGACTAATATACTTTAAATAATAGCACACACATTTTAATATGTTACACGTGGCCCCAAATATGTTAGAATATTCCAACGGTCAAAAGGTAACTCAGTGGTCGCACCACCTCCCCCTCAAAAATAAAAATAAAAAACATTATTTACTACTATGGTTAACTTGTCAAAAGCTAACTCAAACATCCACGTACTTGAGTGGGTGTTTGGTGGGGATTAAAATTAGATTTTTAGTAAATTGTGATAGAAGTTTTTGAAATGTGTGGTTGAAAAGTTATGAGACCAATAAAAGATATGGCTAATATTCATTACTTGATTTTGACTTAAATAAAATTTGATTTTAATCCGAAACGAACGAGGTATAAGTGTTATTCCCAACATATTCAACGGCCAGGTCTATAAATCTGTTCATAAGGCTCGATGCACATCATTCTACGTACCGAAAGAAGCAAAACATATTTTGCTTATAAACTATGAAAATCACTATTAAATTCCATTTATTATTTATTCCCTTCAACCAGATGGAAAATACATTATTCTTTGAATTGTTACATAAATTATTTACAAAATGAAAGACCCTCAATTCTCAGCTTTCTTGGAATACCAAATAAGATTACTAACATAAAGGGCAATAAGAAAAGCCAACAGAACAAACAGTACCAAGCTCATCTTTTGCCTTGCCATCTTCAACATTGCTACTGGACCGCTAGCATTTGCACCAGCCTTAGCCCAAGAATTCATATTTTGACTCGTTCCTTTGCTCGAAAATTCTTTGCCTTTATCACTTGAACTTCTATTTGCATTTTGATCATCGTCAATGCTGTTATATTTTCCCTCAGCAGATTTTTCTTCGACATTTTTATTATCGGCAATTGGGGACTCCATTTCTTTCTTCTCAAGTGATTTTTCGGAAACAATATTGGCAATATTATGCTTGTCTTGATCATCTCTTGCAGATGTATTTTCAAGTTCTTGTTCTTGGCTTTTCGCATTTGAGGACTCTGTTTCTTTCTTCTCAAGTGATTTTTCGGAAACAATATTCTGCTTGTCTTGATCATCTCTTGAAGATGTATTTTCAAGTTCTTGTTCTTGGCTTTTCGCATTTGAGGATTCTGCTTTGTCCTTCTCAAGGGATTTCTCAGCAACATTCTTGGCAATAGTCTGCTTGTTTTGATTATCGGCATTTGAGGACTCTGTTTCTTTCTTCTCAAGTGATTTTTCGGGAACTTTATTGGCAATATTCTGCTCGTCTTGATCATCACTTTCAGATGTATTCTTCTCATCTTGATCATCACTTTTTTCTTGGCTTTTCGCATTTGAGGGTTCTGTTTTGTCCTTCTCAAGGGATTTCTCAGCAACATTCTCGGCAATAGTCTGCTTGTTTTGATCATCACTTGCCAAAGTCTTTTGGCTGGCTCGCTCTCTATTCTTTTCTGGAGTGTCTACTGGCTCCTCTGTGGGCGTCTGAGGTTTTTGGGTTTCTGAGGTAGGCAGTTTGCTGTCTTCTTTTTCTGCTGCACTAATCAGTTTTGGCATAGTCACAAACAGCACGCCATCGTCAAATCTTGCACTGATTTTTTGGCTGTCACAATCTTGTGAAACCGGGAAATCCTTATTAAAACCGATCCACCTATTATCCTCGAGTTGCCGTGCGCCACTGATCTTTAGGATTCTTGGTTCTCGAGCTAATTGAGCTTTCAACTGCTCTTTCTTAAACCCTGTAGAATATGATATACTTTCGGCATTCCATAACTTCATTTTAGAGATTAAAATGGATCATATTGCATAAATAATTTCTTATACAATCATGATCAGTTGATGATAGTAACTAATGGATTAGCAATATCAATTTTCAAAGTCGACTATACATAAACAACACGGAGCTCATTAAACTTGTGTAACTTTCAATATAAATGTTTTTCTACAGATTTTATTTCGTTCCCTACTAACACATATATACTTTTAGGTATCGTTTTTATTAATATAATGGTAAGTACTTACCTAAACCCATTGAATAAAAGGTTAACATCGGTGTTCGGACAAGAATTTCTCTAGGAAATTCTTCTAGTATAGCGACGAAAATCAAACAACGAAAAAAAGCATGCCATGTCTGGTATGCAGTATGCTCGACCGGACAACACCGAACCTGATCTAGTTTGACTCATCTTTGAGAGGATGATATTTAGTAACAAAATTTCATATGGGATTGATGGCAGTGGCAATAAGAATGACTGAAATGCAATTTAGAAATCAAAAGCTTATAAGGAACACACCAGTCAGATCTAAAATGAGAGTATCGAAATCTTCATCCTGTATCAATTGACTTGCTGGTTGAAAATAGCTCATTTGATAATTTCCTGAAGCTCCCATCCTGGAATCCATCTAATTTGTTTTCCTTCTAAGTGCTGACAGAGTTTCTGTTTTCAAAGAGAAAAATGTTAGCAAAATTACTTGTTGATATCTCAATCAACGAATTAAAATCCTTAATAGTTAATACTCACCAAATATGGGATGGGATACAAATGGGTTTAAAGAATATGGTGTACAAAGATGAGTTCTATGGGGGCATTTAAACAAACATATTGTGTGTGTGTTGAGATTTCTTTGTTCCTTCGTACGTTAGTGCTTTAGATTTCTTCGAAATTTGATATACCTTTGCTTGAAACGCTTCTTTTCCGGGTGTTTGAGAAGATCTCTCATCTGTTTTCTTGGAGAAGGAGACTTGCCATTTGGGGTCTTCTTGTGCATGGAGTTGGTATATCTTCTTGCATTGAAAAAGAAAAGAACAACTTGTTTCTATTGCCCTCTTTGAAAGATTTGCATGACTAAGATATGTACAACATTGAGTAAACCCAACAAATGTACAACATTTTTTTTTTTTTTTTTTTTTTTTTTTGTGAAATCTCGTGACAATTTTTTTATACGTCTTATAATTTCGATAAAACCTTATGAATCATATTGTTAGAATATATCGAGCAAAGATCTAGTGAGCACTTTAATAAATTTGAGTTGGCACTGGTTATGAATATTATATATACGTCTAATAAAATGTAAAATAGATTTTTATTATAAAAATATCTATTTAAATTTATTAAGCTCTTATTTGAGCCCCATTTTCAACCACACATTTTTCAATAAAATAATTTTACTGTAAATAGAAATTTCTTTCTTATTTTTTAATCACACATTCTTAAAAAAATATTACTTCAAAATATATTTTTTCCTAAAAATGAGGGGCTAAATGTTTCTATAATAAAGGATAACAAAGCTTCAATGGACCACTGGTTCAAGAACTGGGACTAAACCAAGCCCGACGTAAAATCAAATATTAGCTCAACTCATTTGGCCCAATACAAACAAGACTGAAGTGAAGTTCATACCAAAATTTCTAGTTGGTAATTGACACAAATAACACTAAAAACAAATATTAGACCAATTCACACTGCTGATAAAAACAATACTTTTGAGAGGAGTTCATAAAGAGTTTATAATTGACGAAATATATCAAAGTCTCTTAAATTTTCAAATAGAACATGCCTTGTCTTGATCATCATATGTGCTTTTGAAAATGTATCCAAACTGATTAAACATTCACACGTTTATAGCCTTCAAATACATATTAAGTTTATTGAGGCACGATGATTGGCAATATCCGATCTCCTTCGTGCTAATCTCGACTCAAGGATGTACGTGTAGACGAAGTCCCATGGTTTAGTTTTATAATCATAGTTGATCTAGGATCACAAGGAGTTATTCTAAAGTTTGTGCATATGATAGACATATAACAAATTTGACATGAACTTCTTATAATTTTCCTTGCATTATTTTGACTTTTTTACCTAAATTTTGTAATGACACAATTTGCCTTGATTTTTAAATTCCAACTTTACAAAATGGGGGTTGTACTTGTCAGTGTAATGTAATTTGTACTTATGTTTCCTTGGATCAACATAGCTATATCAGAATGTAAAATGATCATTAAATTAAATCTTGAATAATTAGACATAAAGGAATACATCTCAATCATGTTTCTCCTCGACTAGTAAACAGCTAAGTACGCGGCTACATTAATAATATGTTTGGTAGGATATTGTTAGGGAGGACTCGATACTACTGAACTGTATTAAAATAATAATAATAATAATAAAAAAGTCAAAATCTTATTGATTATACTCTTCAATTCTATCCGGTAAGGGAAACCAAACATGTACAATCTCTAACTTTTGCGTTGGTTTTATTGCAGGTTATAATTCTTAAGAAATTCATAGAGTTCATTGATGACCTGACTTTACTGGTGAAGAAAAATGTCATCCCTATGAACAGAATTGATGATGTCGTTGAGAGAATACCAAGGGTTAAATTTATTTTGGGTCTATTTGAGAATCCAAGAGCTGATTTCACCTTAGAGAATCAACTCGGAAGTCGGGTACATCGTTACAACATTTTTTTTTATGTTTTAGCTGGAAATAGTTTATTATGAGGGTGTTTGGTGTAGATTAAAATCAGATTTTAAGTGGATTGTAATATAAGTTTTTGAAATGTGTGGTTGAAAAAATGTGGGATCCATGAAAGATATGGTTGATATTGATTGTTTGACTTTGACTTAAATTAAAATCAGACTTTAATCCGGCCCAATCAAAATATCAAATGATATTCTGAACGGGAACATTGAGAGTTGGCCCGAGAAGCTGTGAGGAGATTGCTTGTCCTTCTAAAAAATGGCAAAAATCAGGATGAGCCAATGCTTCTCGTTCCAAAGAAAGCTCCGAAGATAATTGTGGCCGGGAGCCATGATCACAATATTGGCAATCGATGTGGAGGATGGACAATAGAATGGCATGGTATTTCCGGTGACATTACAATTGGTGTGTTCTGAAATGAAATTTTAGCTGCTCGTACGTAATGTTAAAACTAGGAGTAATGTAAGGACGTATATCAGATGTATTAAACTGTGTGAAGCCTAATCGTACTGTACACTTATTCTCTAAACCACTTATTCACTTTTACGTTTATTAGTCATTCTTACGTGTATTAGGCCATCCTATTATTCTTACATACACAGAACTTTTTAGTGGAGTTTTTAGAGCAGTAGATAGACATGTGATCACTAGTGTAAATCTCTTTTTTCTTCATAATGAAAATATGCATCGTTGGTGAACGTACCTCTTAGATTTAGGGTTGTTTGTTTTGTTTGTGTCTAATTTCGTTTTACTTGATATTGCACTTTGTTATGGACTGGAATATTCTGATACCATATGAAGTAATTGATCACAAGAATGCATGAATAATGTAATTTCGCAGAGAATGTAGATTTTATTATAATATGAAAAAAGAATACAAAGATTATATGTTTACATTGTTTCTAACTTTTTATGGGAAAACCCAACCCCTTACTAAATTGTAGAGAAGAGTCAAATATATATAGGGAACAAATAAGGGACATCCAAATTTTCATAGTAGAGTTGTACATGAAGTAGAATATAAAAAACAGAGTCCAAAACAAAAAAAAGGTAACTAAAATAGTGTAGGGAGGCAAAACAGGTGGCGTCACGACGCTGTGCAGTTTTTTTGGGCGTCGTGGTCCCTCGGTGCCCACTCTTAGGTACTCCAAAGACTTGATTTTCTTCATCCTAATGTCCTCTTCAAGTCAAACACAAATTCATACTCTCAGTGGACTTCCAAGTAGAATTTCAATTAGAATTCGTCAAATAAACTTTGATATGATTCAATAATAGCATTCCAAATATGATTTTAATTAATGTGCACTTTTAATTATCTTCAACAAAGAATTCGGGGTCACATCCAATTTCAACAATCTCTACCTTGACACAAATTTCACTGCAATGAATAAAATTTCAAAAAACTCTACACCCGGAGACAAATTCCACTGCAAGGAATCAACTTGAACCCTCCAATGGAAAAACACAAGCAAACTTCTCCATCAACAATTCCAATTGAAAATATTCTCCACCCCTGTTACCCCAATTAGAGACAAAAGTGATCTAATGACCACCAAATAAGATTGAAACAAGTTCTGTAATAGAATCACAACTGAATGCATCAAAAGTAGGATCTTAACTAGAATTAACACTGTTAACCACATTCAAACCATCAACAAAATCAGCTGAATTGTACCTATGTGGAATCTTATGGCAAAAATAGGTCCATTTCTAGCAATTGAATATGATGACACCATCGATAAAGGTGGCAAGACGAATTTACCCATATCTTCAAAATTCAACTAAAGATGTATTCTTAAAAGAAGATCCCAAATTAGACTCCAACAGTACAAAAGTCAACTCTAAAACCACCTGAATTCCTAAAATATGTTGATTACTCGAAAATTATGTATTACCTTGCAAGATATATAAATGTGATTTCCTATGTCCCATGAACATAACAAGAGCTCATTTGATAACTTTCAGAACTCTACCTTCAAGAGTGCACTTGTACCCTTTTGAATGAAGAGTATTTAAAGAGATAGGTTTTTTCTTCGAATCTGGAACGTGTCTTACTGCACCAATTGTTTTAAATGTCTCATTAAACATCTTTATTCTGACTCGACCAATACAAACTATTCGATAATGTGTGTTATTACCGGTCATCACAACACCATTTGAAATTTCTTCATATGTTGAAAACAATTTTCAATTGGGTGATATATGAAAAGTGCAAGTTGTATAAAAATCCAAGCCTTATCAGGTTCGGAGTTGTAGTCAGACATAAGTAGAAGCTCTCCATCACTGCTAAGATTCTCTGCAATACTTGCTTCTCCCGAAGTTTCTAATTGTTGATTTGCAGTTGACTTTGATTTATTCTGCAACTTATAACAATTGTTTACCAAGTGCCATTTGTTCTTACAATAATTACAAAACTTGAAGTTAAATTTTAACTTGACCTTCGAATGACCACCATGAACAATGAGACCATATCCATGATCCCTAGATGCTATAAGATGTTTCATCTTCTCCTTTGAATATAGAGCGTCGTAGACTTATTTGATGATGAGAGTATTACAACTATATAAAATCATATTTCTAAAATACATGTATGAAGTGGGTAATGAACACAACAAAATCAATCACAATTCTTCATCATATTTGACCTCCAAGGTTTCCAAATGAGTGATGATTTCCTTAAAAGTAGTTAGGTGATCCTCAAGAAATGTACCTTTGTCATACAACGATAATATAGACGTTGCTTCAAATGCAATTTGTTAGTAAGACTCTTCGTCATGCATAATTGTTCCAATTTTAACCATAATGTAGCGGCTGACTTCTCCTTCAAAATTTTCTAAAGAATATTATTTGAAAAATGAAGAAGTATTTAAGATAGGGCATTTTGATCCCTTCGTTTTTTCTCATTCATAGTCCAAGTTGTATGCATCTTATCAAATCCCAACAACGAGTCATCCAAATCCATCTAATCGAGTACTACTCGCATCTTCACCTACGACAAAAAGAATCTTGTGTTGCGATCTAATAGCGAAATATCATGCTTCATTGTTGCCCCCCTCATGAAAAAATCTTGATTTTCCTAAAAAATTTAACACCAAAAGCTCTGATATCAATTGTTGATACCAATTTGTGGTGAGAAAGTAAGATATTAAGCCACAATATGGAGTAATTGGTCGTAAGAACACAAGATTAATGTAATTTTGTAGAGAATGAAGATTTTATTATAATATGAAGAAAAAATATAAATATTATTTACAATATTTCTAACTTCTTATGGGAAAACCAACCCCATACTAAATTGTAGAGAAGAGTCAAATACATATAAGGAACAAATAATGGACGTTCAAACTCTCATAGTAGAGTTGTCAATGAAGTAAAATGTCAAAATAGAGTCCAAAATAGAAAATGAGACTAAAATAGCGCAGGGAGGTAGAACCGGGTGGCGCCGCGGTGCCAGATGGTTTTTTTTGGGGCCCCGTGGCTCCAGACCCACTCTCGGGTCCTGTACTCCAAAGACTTGAATTTTTTTATCTTAGTCTCCTCTTCAAGTCAAAAACAAATTTCTACTCCCAATGACCTGTAGAATTTCAATTAGAATTCGCAAAGTAAACTTGAACATGATTCAACAATAGCATTTCAAATAGGATTTTAATTCATGTGCACTTTAATTAGACTCGCAATTAACTTCAACAAAGAATTCGGGCCACGCCCAAATTCTAACACACGTGTGATTGGGATAATGGCTTAATCCCTAACAAGATTAACACTAATTTTCTTAGTTTGATCATCGGCTGAAGCAATCTTGTAGTGTTCATTTCTCATCAGGGAAGTATGTATCTCTTCAAGTCAAGCATATCATAATTAGGTTCTCAGTTCATCAATGCTAAAAATTTTGATTTAGATGATAAAAGACTATTTGGAATCTGTATTGGTTTTATTATTATGCATCAGCTTTTTATAATGTTTGTCTTTTTCGGTATGTACCAGGATTTTAACTTCTGTGAGGAATGTTGTTGATCTTTTGGCGAACTACCTTATTCGGAAACTATTGGCGATAGCATGAACCTGAAAATAACCAAGCCTGGTTATGACACAATCACAAATATGTGTGAATATGTGAAATGTATTGTGATTATCATTTCGGGTCTTCCAGTTGTAATAGAACCTTATCTTCCGAAAGTGGACACACTTGTGGCTGCTTGGCTTTCGGGAACCGAAGGGCAAGGTGTTTTTGATGTTTTATTCGGTGACTATGGTTTTACTGGCAAACAACACGTACCTGGTTCAGGACAGTCGATTGTCTTTCGATGAGTGTTGGTGATCCACATTTCGATCCTCTCTTTCCTTTCGACTACCATCACTAGGGAATGAAAAGCAACACAGTATATCTGGCCACAGACAGGTACCATGATGTTTATTGGACATGAAAAAACGGTTGTTCTTAGGGAGAATGATGATGGAATCCTATGCAGAAAGCAGCTTTGTGATAGTATATTGAATACGTTAATGTGGATACAGTGTTGAACATTGTAACATAAACATGCATCAAGAAAATTAGCTATATATGGAGTGTGTTGATTTCAAGTTTAAAATCACTATTCATCCAACTTTATTAATTATTTCATTTTGGTTTTCTGTTGTTTTCTTTTCCAAAACCCGTTAAAAGGAATTTCAAAACCGGCAGTTCAACTTCAAAACTGTCCGGTTCAACTCTTGACCTTTTACTTTTTTTGGGTCAATAGCTAGGTTGATTTTATTTTCATATTTTTCGAGTGTCTCGTAACATTGGAAGACCGTGGACATGGCATATAAGAACTTTTGCCACCAATCCACAATATTCATCAAGGTCTCATGGGAGCATATGAAAAAAGAAAACAGGGGAGAAGGGTAGGAATGTAGCTACTTAGAAGCTCGTGGTCTCAGCTCATGAATCTTGAGCCTATTAATGGCTGGATCTCAGCTTTAATCAAGCTTGCCTCGAGCTTGAGTTTAGCCTTGCTAGCTCGTATAGATATGAATTTTTAATCTATTTCAAATATGTTTATTTTTTTTAATCATATTGAAAATCAATGTTGAATATCATTACATTTTGAAAATTATACAGTCGAGAATTTTGAAAAATAATAACAAAAAGGGTCTCATGAACCACTCGGCTCAGCCTAGTATGAGTTGAGCTCATGGACCAAGCTCGAGTCTTATTTTTGGTTAGGGAGCCGCTCAAAGCTCAATTCATGGGCTTGATGTCAGAAGAGTCATAGTCGATTTAGCTTAGCTCGTTGCCATACCTAGAGGAAGGAGAGGCATGTACCATGGGGGACCGATCAAGAGGAGGTCTTGTGCTTCTTTGTGATAATGACATAATAACAAAGAATGTAATCTTATAATACTAGTTTGAAAGGATTAAAGTCATTAAAGAAACAATTGCATTAGGGCATATACACTATTAGTGAGTAGTAAATTTGTCACTTACTCAAAGTTTGTAGGTCAATAATGAATAAAGCATGTGACCTAAGTTAACAACTTACAAAAGTAACGGAGGAATTTGATCAATAATCTCGTGTTCACTTTGTGAATAACCAGATAAGTTAAACTACATAGTAAAAGCAATAATCTTGCCATGTTATTCAACTACTCAATTTAGGTTGTGCAAAAACTCCAAACTAGAATTTTGTTAATTGTACTTCAACAAAGACGGTCATGTGCCTAAAATCAATTCGAGCTAGAGATGTCAATATGTATAATGTAATTCTTATTAAAGATAATAGGACCCAAGAAAGTAAAGCTCATGGATGTCTTGACTCGACCCATAAGGTCCACGAGCCAAAGAATCAAATCAAGCCGTTTCATAGCCATGAGTTGAGTCGAGCCGATCCCGGCTTGCATCACACAAAAAGTAAAAGGTCTCATTGAAAAAGAAAAGGGAATATTCTAGTTGAGATCCCCAACCTATTAAACATATAGTAAACAGGTCATTAACATATTATTTTGGCACTTATAGTTTCAACATTTTCTTCTTTTAGCACTATAGTTCCCAAATAGACAATTTTATTCTTAGCACTTGCGTGAAATTGATTTTATGGGAAGTGATAATTTTGGAAAATGTGTGATTAAAAATAGTAAAAAATTTATATAAAAATGTCAAAAATATTTTTTTGGAACTTGTTATTGAAATACGAGTGGAGAAAAAGTAATTAAAAAATAAATTCAAACAATGGCTTATATTTGATGAAGCAAAAAATACTCAATTTTTAGTAGAAAGACGATTTTATTAATATTATTTAAAATTAAAAGAAAACCAAAATCTAGTCGGACAATGGAGCTCGCAGGAGACTGTGGGAGGTTGGGTGCATTATGTTTTTTCTTTTACTTTTATTTGCTTTCTATTATTTATTTATTTTATTTAATAATTTAATTACATATAAGGGTAAAATTACATTTTTAATGAAATAAAAAGAGTTTTAAATAAAATAAAATGATACAATTGTCAACTGGAAATCAAATGTTATAAAAATGAAATACTGGGACTGGGGTTGTCAAAATATTAGATTGGGACGTACTTGCTATAGTTTTAATAGGTTAGGGTCTCCATCTGTAAGTGTTCCAAATGAAAAAGAAAAAAAAAATCTTCCAAAAACCAACCAGAAAATATTCCACGGTTTTTCTCTTTATTATTCAACCTTTTTTTCCTTCCCTCAAATTCTCGTATCAAAAACCCATCCAATAAATAATCACTTATTTTCTTTGTATATCAATCATTTCTTCATCACTCTTTGCTTTGATCAGGTGTTAGATTGGATCGCTTTTATTAGTTGCCCACCAAAAAGAACATTCTTTTTAGGTAATTTGCATTATGTCGGTGATTATGTGAAATTCGATGGATTTCAGTTGCTGGGTATTTTATTTTCTTCAAGTTTGTAATTTTTATGAATTCATTTATGGGTGTTGTGTAATTTTTATGTTACCACATGTTTCCAATTGTTGGGTGTTGAATATGGTTAAAGAGTGATCTGAATAATTATATGGATTATATTATGGGCATTTTGGGATTGTTCTCTGGTATAATTACCGAAGAAGGTGACAGTTTTGGCTGAATATCTATTTTATTTTTGGTTAAATTTTTGTTCAAGGGTTTGGGCTGAGCTGTGAAATTTTGAAATTGAACTTGTTGTGTTTCAACTACTTAATTATGAACCAATCTTCTTGGAGTCTATGTGATTGTGGAAGCTGGATGTTATATCAGCAAGACTAGTACTCAACTTCGATTGGACATTGAATTTCAGTGGAAAGATAGACATTTATATCGAAAAATGAATTTACCTTGATTAGTTCAACCCAACCCAACCCAACCCAACTTATTTTTATGTGGTATTGAAATATGAATGCTTTCAAATCAAATCCTCCTTTTGAAATGCAGAACTTGGTTGCTTTCATATGAAAAATTCACTCTTCATTTTTGTTTACTAATCTTTCATTTAATTTATTATTATCATGTTTTACTTTTATATTGGCACATCATTAGGTCTTTGAATTTTGTGAATACTATTTTCTATGTATTTATGATTTTGTAAAATGTGAAATGCTGTGATTCATGTACAATTTTGTTTATGGGTCTATGTGTTTTGTGATAAATATATTATTTTTTTAAACAGATGGAAGATGATGAGAAGGTGTCTGAGAACCATTTGACGTCGGCTGCAGCTTTTGTGGAAAGTGGAATTCAGGAGGCATGTGACGATGCTTGCAGCATATGTCTTGAAGAATTTTCTGATAGTGATCCTTCAACAGTATGTATTAGGATAGCAGGTCGAATTGTTATGTTGTAATTTACTTGTCAATTTAATTGCGCTTTTCCATTTGCAGGTTACTACTTGCAAGCATGAGTTTCATCTTCAGTGCATTCTTGAATGGTATGAAGATTTCTGTCACTGAAAATTTTCTTGCATCAAATAATTTATTGTGTGAATTTGTGACGCACGATGAGTTCTTCATATCCTGTAGGCAAGAAACTTAATGCCTCTTTATGCTGAATTGTTACAACTTTAATATAGGTTCAAGAACATAATTAGGAAATTAGATGATTTGGAAAAAAGTGTTTGGTCGAGTAGATGGATTTTTTGGTTGTCCTTTCTTGACAATATAGAGGTGAATGAAATAGGTGATCACGTGAGACATAAAGATCCAGTGACAAACTAATAGCACAGAATGAATGGTTATGTTAACGTGCATCCTCTTGGTCAAACATTTCGAATTGTTTTGGCATTAATCTTGTCTTAACTTCAGCTATTGTGAATTAAAGTCATCCATTTGGACGCTTGTCTTCCAAACTACTATATATTTGTTTTGTAGACCTGAAAGCTTCGTTAAGTAGTTATTTTTCATATGTAGGGCGGTGAATATTTAAGGAAATTTTATATCGAAAATGGTATTTCTATTTTATGTGAAGCAAGCTTTTGAGAAAAAAAAAATTGTCAAGACTACTGGATGAAGTCCTGAGTTTTTATTGCAAAAAAAAAAAAAAAAAATTGGAATTTCTAGTCTAGATTTAGAAGTCAAGGTTAATGTTAATATGCAACAATTTGAATAAGTAGTTTACTTTTATATACCATATCATGCTTAAATCCCTGCTTGTCATGCCGTCCTTTGTTCTAGCAAACTTTGAATCTGTCATTTTCAGCTTAAATCCCTGCTTGTTCTGCTTTGTGGTAAATCTAGTAACTCTCTGACTTGAATATTTGACTCACTTGCTTAATGGCATCTTCCTCGTGTTAATCAGTTAATGTAACTGATTCACATAGCATAAAAGATAGCTACTCTAATGATTTATCCTTATCTTTCTTTGAATCTACGTATGCCATTTTCTAAAAGAAACTGATTTTTTTTCTTGGGAGACCCCAGGTTATATCTCTATTGTTGTGTATTAGTATAGGATTTTGATAAAGTTGTTAAATATTTTGCAATAAATATTAGGTGCCAGAGAAGCTCCCAGTGCCCCATGTGTTGGCAAACCATCAGCCTGAAGGATCCTAGCAGGTATATCAATTTGGCTTTTTCCCTCTTCTCAAGTTTGCACATCTGTTTCTTCTCAGTGATCTTCCTTGACGATGGCCCTTGTTATGCATTATTTGGCAGCCAAGAATTGCTTGATGCTGTGGAACATGAGAGGAGCCTGAGAATGAATCCACCTAGAAACACCACTATATTTCATCATCCAACCTTGGGAGACATCGAATTGCAGCATGTTCGTGGTTCATTCCTACACTCGTAAACATTTGCCCCATATTCATTTCATAGTAACTTCATGTTGAATTTATGAGTTTTCCTCAACTTCTTGTACAGTTACCAGTTAGTGGAAGTGATTCTGAACTTGAAGAACGTATTATTCAACACTTAGCTGCTGCTGCTGCTATGGGAAGGGCTCGTCAGCTTGGTAGGAGGGAAGGTCATAGGAGTAGGTCATCTACTCAAGGCCGTCCCCATTTTCTGGTGTTTTCAACTAATTCAAATTCTTCTTCTGCTTCTTCTTCCCCTGCTCATAGAGGTGGAGTTGGAACACCTCCTACAGTCATGATAGCTGGCCCAAATTCTCCATTTATTACTGTAGAAGAAAATTCTCCACAAATTACTTCACAGCCATCTTCTGCTCAAGCCTATCCTGTTACAACCTCATCCTCAGGATCAAGCGCTGTTGCAGTACAACTTGGAATTTCCTCTAGCAATCAGTACTTGTGTTTCATGATGTTAATTTTAGTTTTTGCTAACCTTGTAGGAATCGGCTATGAGTAATTTTTGTTGTTCGGTACAGCTTAGTCTACAATTTCTCTTGCAGGAGGTCTCCTGCTCAGACTTCCCCTAGCAGTCAAGATGTAGCTGGACCATCAGATTTGCAGTCATTCTCAGAGTCTCTCAAATCTCGCCTAGGTGCATTATCAACAAGGTACTAGGAAACTGTGTATATCATTTGCTCCCCAAGTCCAGTTTGAATGTCACGCTTCTCTTTTCGGGATATATCGAAATTGTTATCCAATTTAAGGTCAAATTATGTAGGGCTGGACAAAACTCCCGAACCTAACCGAACCCGAACCGAACCGAACCGAGTGGTTCTTCATAAGTTAAATATCCAAACGGGTATCTGAATCGAGAACTGATGGGTTTGGGTCGATTTTCGGTTCTAGACCCAAAGCCGAAGACTTGAATAAGAACCGAATCTAAATAACTTTTTTAATTTTTTATATTGAATTAATTAAATTATTTTATTTTTTTCTAAAACAAAATTAGAAAATTAATTAAACAAACCAGCAAAGTCCATGCCTAGGTAACCCAGCCCAACCCAATTTCTAAATTCAAATTTTTATTTTAAATTTTTGGTTAAATTATTAATTTTTTGTTAGTCCAACATTTGGGTCTTATCTTTTCCCTTTTGGCCTTTCTATTCCAATTTCGGCCTTTTCCAACTTTTAGACCTTATCCTTCCCTTTTGGCCCAACATTTAGGCTGCTTGAAGCAAATGAATTATTAATATGGATCATCAATGTTTTAATATTAGTATATACTTTTTAGTATTTGTATGCCCCTGTTTGATCCACATTATTTTTCTCATTCTCATTCTTCTACTCGTTTTCAATCACACATTCTTTAATAAAATAATATTTTTCATCACATCAATAATCTTTTTTTCTTTTTCAACCACATATTTCCCATCACATCACTTCAAAAAAATACATTCTTTCATTTTAATATGCACAAAACACTCTATACATTGAATTAATCTTATTGGACATCTTGTTATTTATATATTTTTAAATTGTGCTATGTTAACTTGTAAAAGTTACGAATGAACATGTCATTTGTTGTATTTATGTAGTATTGCTGTAAATGTTAAAAAATTTAATTATGGTATGGAACCGAATCGAATCAAATGGAACTGAACCCGAATGGTTCCATAATTATATTTCGACCCGACGTTTCATTTATTAAATACTCGAAAGTTTTGGGTCGGTTCGGTTCTGAAGATAATCGAACCGAACCGATCCATGTCCAGCCCTAAAATTATGTCTCTCGTTATTGACATTCAACTTAACTAGAAGAGCAAAAATGGTAAGAGCAGAAGAAAAGTTAAGTCGGTGTAGTAGATCTTAAAAATCACAGCCAAACTAATCCTGAGGGGTAGTTCAATTGGTCAGGCTTTGGATTTGCTCCCCAATGGTCACCAGTTCGAGTCCCCTCAGGGCCACTGAGGTGAGAAACGGCTGTAAACTTCAGGGCCCCGTGGGATTAGTCGAGGTGCGCGCAAGCTGGCTCGGACATCCACGGTTATCAAAAAAAAAAAAAAAAAATCACAGCCAAACCCTATAATATTAGATTTCTATAAAGGGACACTTAAGGGCTGTTTAGCAAAAAGCTGCTTCTAAGACTAAAAAGCTGCTTTTTGGCTTGTTTGGAACATTTTGTCTGGTTCTCTTCAAAAAGCTCTTCTACAAAAAGTAGAAGCAAAAGCCCTTCGAATTGGGCTCTTACTCTAGGGTAGAGGAGGCGAGTTTTTCTTTTGGTGAGTCTTTGAACTGAACATTTTGTTTTTATTTTCATACCAGATACAAAGAGTCAATAACCAAGAGCACAAGAGGCTGGAAGGAGAGACTGTTTGCTCGCAATAGTTCAACGCCTGACCCTGCCACTGAAGTTCATAGAGATGTTGATCCAGGTTTTGCACCTGTATCCCGCATGATGGATCATCTCGATATAGTGGAAGATAGTAGAACCAACATAGCTTCTGTATCAAATAATACAGAGGATAGCTCAACTCCAGTTCCAGCTGAACAACACACCGTAGAAATGGATGGTAACTCTGGTTTGACCGATGACAACCTGCAAGCTCCACGTGCTTCTAGTACTGCGACAAACTAAGTTTGGATTCTTCAGTTGCATCAACTCATCGGTTTCCTTTTCACAGTAAGCCTTGTTCTGGTTATCTATCGATTCTGGCACATTCGATGTTTAATGATAAGATAAAAAAAAAATAGTTTGCAAGATGGAATTCATTCGCAGGATTGTTTACTAGTTCTTTTGATCGATTAAGTTTGAATGATTTTTACTTGACGTTGTATTGTTATTTCTGGGTAATGGCGTTGATTTTATGTAATTGTTATCGATGTTTCTTTGTCGTCAGGTGAACTCCATTATTCGGAGATTTTCTCTGCTGTCATGATGCCTCTGGCATATGGTAATCGTAACTAAATCAATGTGTAAAGAGTGCAGTCAGACTCTGTGGTCCAATAAACGAACCCTGCTCTTGATTTTCATCTTTGAGCCTATATGTATTTATAATACTGCAGTTGTAAACTGTTCTATGGTTTCAAGATCCTGATTTCTGAATGTATAACATGTTTGTTCATATGTTGGATTTTTGATGCGGACAAATTATTTGCTTTCAATTTTCCTTGTGTTCACATTATTTCACTTACTTTAATTTTTACGAGTCTAATTGTGTTGTTAACTAGTGATTTATTTTGATAATATGCCTGTGTATTATTTTTTTAGTTATTATTTATTGCACATTTTAATTATGAGCGTATCAGTAATAAATTGATTACGATGATTATTGCACTTTATTTTCTTCAATATTGTTTTCGTTCCTTGCGAATTCTAATTTTTTTTATTTTTTATATGGATGATGCTTTCCCCCCAAGAGGTTGCTCAATTTGTCAGGCATTGAGTTTACTCCTCAATGGTCACCAGTTCGAGTCTCCTTAGAGCCACTGAAGTGAGTATCCGGCCGTAAACTTTAGGGCTCCGTGGAATTAGTTGAGGTGTGCACAAGTTGGCCGGGACATCCACGGTTATCAAAAAATAAAATAAAAAATATGGATGATGCTTTCAGAACTATGATGATGAATATTTGGATTGTGGACAACTTCTTTTCCAAATTTTGTTCTTGTTTTTTGAAAATTTTCTACTAGATTGTGAAAAGTGTTTGAAGAAACACGAAATTAAAGAACCAAGCTCGACATTTTTTTTGTATGTCTAGACGCCTCTAAATAGTGTATTTTATTGAGTTCAATGTCATAGGAGTAAAATTTAGCTACTTTCAACTGTTTCGTCTTCGATTTATTTAATCAAATTTTGATACTGAGGTTTATCGATTGCGAGACTTCGACATTGCATTGAGTTTTAATGATTTTTCGATATTTCTAAAATGTAAAAAATTGTAGCGATGCATTGAAATTTTATTGTGAGACAACAAATTGTATATATCGTGGACAGCAGAATTAGGCTAAAAAAAATAAGGAATTAGAAAGTGAAAATTACCTAATTCCCTACTTTTGGAGATGTGAATTCAAAAATCAGATATCAAGTTTTAATTTTCTAAAATCAGATATTTTATAGATAGATACAAGATTTTTTAAATATTAATAATAATATTATAAAAATTAATATATATACCCCCACCCCACCCCACCCCACCCCACCCCAACCCAACCCCAATTTAATTTTCAAACCCTAAAATCAAATCACGCCTCTCTCTCTCCCTCCCTCTCGTTTCTCCATCATCGGCGGCGACTACTACACGTATCTCTCCGGCACAATCACCATCGACTTCTGACAACGCGTCGATGGGTGATGCCGGCGACGGACGACCACTCTTCGGCACACTAGCCCCAGCCCCAGCCCAACCGCCATATTCGGTGGGTTCAGACTTCGGCGGAGCAGTGGTCATGGAACCCAGTCGCTGCAACCCAATTGCTGCCTGACCAATGTTTTTCAATAGATTCAGATTCTGAGTCAACAAGGTTGAGTGATTTTATGGCAGGTTCGTGGACTGGGGGGTTTTCTGTTTTTTTGTTTGTGGTGGTGGTGGTGGCGTTGCGTGTGTGCACCATCGTGATGTTGGTGTGTGTTGTGGGTGTGGTGGCGGGTGCAGTTTTGTGGTGGTGATGGAGGCGACTGGCAGAGCCCGCTGCAACCCAATCGCTCGTTGCCTGACCATTGTTTTTCAATAGATTCAGATTCTGAGTCAACAAGGTCGAGTGATTTTATGGCAGGTTCGTGGACTGGGGGTAGAGGTGGTGGTGTCGTGGTGGCGGGTAACGGTGGGGGATTTGGTGGTTGTGATTCGTTGGTGTGATTGGTGGCGGTTTTGTGTATTTTTTTAGTAGATTTGGCGGTGGTGTGGCGTGGTGGTGCTGTAGGTACGGTGTGTTGTGTGCGGTGGTGATGTTTGCGTGGGTGGTGGAGGTTGTGACGCTGGTGGCCATGGTGTAAACGGAGATGGAGGTGGTGCGATATTGTTGGTGCTGGAGATTGTGACCTGGACTGTGACTCGCGACCTGAGCTGTGACGTGGGCTGTGAACTTTTGACATGCGTTGTGACCTGGGCTCTGAACTTGTGACATGTGACTTTGGCGGTGGTGGGGCGATTATGGCTGTGACGTGACCTGTGACATGGGCTGTGATTTGTGACCTGAGCTGTGCCATGTGTTGTGAACTTGTAACGTGCGCTGTGACCAGGAATGTGAACTTGTATGTGGCTTTGAACTTGTGACTTGGGTTGTGACTTGAAGTATTAAACTGCGACAATGATTTGAATTCCAAACAATTTTGAACAAATAAAAGATCCGATTAAACAACACTAAAGTCTCATATCTATTACATGTTCATATTTAATATTCAGACTGCAATTTAACCATCAAATGCGGACAGAGTTTGTGACCTAAGCTGTGATCGAACAAAAAAATATGAGACTTATCATGTTATTAATTATTATAAACAAATAACAATGCGTTGTGACTTGTGACCTGAGTTGTGACCTGAACTGTGACCACACAACAGGTAAGCTGTGACCATCAATGGTCACCGGAATCGGAGTAGTCGTCGGAACGGTGATCGGAATAGTCATCGGAATTGGAGTCGTCGCCGGAACGGTCGCCGGAGCGATCACCGGAGCCGGAGTAGTCGCCGGAGCGATTCCCGAAATAGTCGCCGAAGAGGTAGGGGTGGTGGAGGTGGTGGTGGGTTATATATATATATATATATATATATATATATATATATATATTATTATATATATATATATATATTATATATATATTTATTTATTTATTTATTTATTTATTTATTTATAGGTCAAAATATTTGATTTTTGAAATGTCAAAATTGTTTTGTTAGTTATGAAATAGTGTAAAGTAAATATATGATAAATGAATTTTTCCCAATTAGAAATTGAGAAAATCTAGATAAACACAAGATACAAAATAATCTCAGACAACAGAAAAGTAAAACTTGCAGAAATTAGAAGATCAAATGAATATCCAATAAATTGGATATATGCTTGGTTGCATTAGATAGCCCAGAAATGGTAACAAATGTTACAAGATCGTTCAATATTACAACAGATATAGTTTACCGAAAATTTATCTTTCAATCACTCTGAAGATCGAATACATATTTCACCAAGAACGCTCAAATCTCCAAACCCTAATATGAAGTTATACTAAATAGAAAGATCGTTCAGACTTCTTCACACAAATTACTCATATTTCAAGTATAACACTAGGATTATAAGATTTATAGCCTCGAATGAGGTTTTCGAGTAGAATAAAACAACAAAATGAAGATCCCAAAATATTCAATGCTGAAGCTAAATTTTCTATGGTGGAGAAAGATGCATATGCAGTTATAGAAGCAGTGTAAAATTGAAAACCTTCTCTGCAAATAAGACTTTTGAGTACCGGAGCGGGAAACGTGAATTAGATTCTAATCGTCTTCTTCATTCTTAAGAGACCCCCCCCCCTTCCTTCTCTATCATATATGTCCATCAGCAGGCGGTATGTTATGGGAATGAATCCAATCCTAGGACATTAACCTTTCTGGGAAGCCGGTCCCTTTACATAGCCATAATAAGAAGTTTTTCGAACTCTCTATTAGACTCAGTGGCTCTGCAGCTCACTTGCCAGCACATGAGCTCCAACACCTCAACTCATCTTCAACTAATTATGGGCGTCAAAATTAGTTAATAACAACTGTCAATTAGTTGGCATTTAGGCGGCAAAGTCAGATAGATATTTTCTGGAAAGAGTTTTGATGTGGGCATTGCATAATTCAAGAGGGAGAAAAATTTGCATCTGTCATATTCATCAACCTGCTCAGAGAATATCCATTTTGGGTTCGAAAGTTTCAATTAGCAAGCTGGTTCAGATCAATAAAATCTCGCTTCTCCATTTTCTCATTTTCTTCAATATGGTATCAGAGCGTTTGTTTGATAAGTTCGATTGATTTCTTCTGATCAATTCTTCCAGAAATTGATGATGGAGCATAAAGCGCCCAATAAATCTGTATCATCCGCAAGTAATTCGAATGCTGATGATGTGTCTAACCCATACTTTTTACACCATTCCGATAATCCAGGTTTGATTCTGGTTTCGTAGTCATTAACTGGGGATAACTATGCTTCCTGGAGTAGATCTATGCTAATTGCCTTGTCAGTGAAGAACAAATTGGGGTTTATTGATGGAACCATATCTCGACCTAAAGACAATCAGGATCAAATCAATTCGTGGATCCGTAACAATAATATTGTTACCTCGTGGATCCTTAACTCTGTGTCCAAAGAGATATCTGCCAGTGTATTATATTCAGAATCAACTTATGAAATATGGACTGATCTGAGAGAGCGATACCAGCAAAGGAATGCTCTCCGTATTTTTCAGCTGAGACGAGAATTGATGAGCCTTACGCAAGGGGATTCTTCTGTCATCACTTATTTCACCAAATTGAAGACAATTTGGGAAGAACTCATCAATTACAAACCTGTTTGTTCTTGCAGCAAATGTATTTGTGGAGGAAATAAGAAGTTAATTGATCATCATCATATGGAGTATGTGATGTCCTTTTTAATGGGGCTACATGAGTCGTTTGGACAGACTAGGGGACAAATTTTATTGATGGATCCTATTCCTTCTATCAACAAGGTCTTTGCATTGGTGGCTCAGGAAGAGAATCAAAGAAAAATTAATATGGCTAATGAGACGCCTGCTAGCACAATGGCCTTTTATGCTCAGAATAATTCCAACAAGTTGAACCAATGAGATACTAGAAAAGCTGTAGGACGCAGCATTATAATAAATTTCAAAGGAAGGAGAAGCCAATATGCACTTACTGTGGAGGCATTGGTTATGCTGTTGATAGATGTTATAAGCTACATGGCTATCCACCAGGGTATAAACCTAGACCAAGCTATGGACAGAATATGATGCCAAGTTCAAACAATCAAGCCATGGCTAATCAAGTTTCTGAACATGTTGTCGCTGTCGATCAGAAACAGGACAATGATGTAAGTGTTGGAAATTTCATGCAAACTCTTAATCCTAATCATTATCAACATCTGATGAGCATGCTGAATACTCATCTCAAATGTGCTAAGTTGGATTCAGAAATAGGGGCCAGTTCAGGTAAGGAATCAGGTACCTGCTTCTCCATATCTATTAATCCAACTTTTAATTCATCTAAGCATTGGGTGATAGATTCAGGGGCTACCAGTCATATATGTTCTGATCATTCAGCTTTTTATACTATAAGGCCAATTAAAAATGCATATGTCACATTGCCAAATCATGTGCAAATTCCTGTGAGATCGATTGGTAATGTCAAAATCACATCTGATTTGATACTTAGTGATGTCTTATATGTCCCTCAGTTCAGATTCAACCTGTTATCAGTGAGTGCCTTAACAAGGAATACTTCATTATGTGTCAAGTTTCTTATTAATTCTTGCATGATCCAGGACTTGAACACATTGAGGATGATTGGCAAGGGTGAGAGGAAGGCAGATCTCTATATCATAGACTCTAGTTCATCAGTTCATAATGATGTTTGTTCATTAGTTTATAGAGATGTTTGTAAACCTTCCTTTTTTGTATCCAATAATGTAACTAGTCAGATATGGCATGACATACTTGGGCATTTGTCATATCAGAAGTTAGTTTTGTTGAAGGACTTGTTACATATTGATGATAGTTGTCATAAACACGATTTTCAAGCTCCTTGTTTTGTTTGTCCTTTGGCAAAACAAAGGAGGCTTCCGTTTGTATCCAATAATCATCTATCAAGTAATGCTTTTGATTTGGTGCATTGCGATGTCTGGGGTCCATACAATGTTCCCACTTATGTTGGGCACAACTTTTCCTTACTTTAGTGGATGATTGTACTAGGTTTACGTGGGTTTATCTGATGAAACATAAATCAGATGTGAGGTTTATTATACCTAAGTTTTTGGCCCTCATAGAGAATCAGTTTCACAAAGTCATTAAGTGTTTCAGATCTGATAATGCTCAAGAATTGAGATTTACTGAATTGTTTGAAACCAAGGGGATTATCCATCAGTTTTCATGTGTTGAACGGCCTGAGCAGAATTCTGTGGTTGAAAGGAAGCACCAGCACTTGCTCAATGTGGCTCGTGCATTATATTTTTATTTAAAAGTCTCTATTCAATTCTGGGGTGACTGTGTCCTCACAGCCACTTTTCTAATCAATAGGACTCCTTCTTCCATCCTAAAAAATATGACCCCTTTTTCCTTGCTGTATAAAGATGTCTTTGATTACAATTTCCTTCGTGTCTTTAGGAGTCTTTGTTTTGCATCAACTCTGATTTCCCAAAGAAACAAATTCTCACCTAGAGCTCGAGCATGCGTTTTTCTTGGTTATCCCCAGGTATCAAAGGGTATAAACTCTATGATATATCATCAAAGTCTTTCCTCATCTCTAGAGATGTCATTTTTCATGAAAAACACTTTCCTTTTCAGTCTATTATTTCCATTTCAGAGGTAACAGATCCTTTCCATGATATTGTGTCACCAAATGTCACATCTAATCACTTTGATCATGTTTCTAATTCACCTATATTCCCTTACGCCAGCAATGAAACTCCCATTGATAACAATGAGACATCACTTATTGAGCCTTCTTTAACTCAACATTCCTCTGATTATGTTCCAAGTCCTCAAAGCCTTGGTCACATTCAGCAATCTCATCCTGTTACCAGGAGATCAGCTAGGGTAAGTAGGACTACTTCCTATCTTCAGGAGTTTCACTGTAATCTCCTTGCTAACCAGATACCAAGTGAAACCAATTCCAGTTATTCCTTGACTAAATACCTTTCATATGACTCATTTTCTTCCTTACATAAAACATTTCTTCTCAATGTTTCCTCAAATATAGAACCACAGTTTTATCACCAGGCTGTCATATCTGATCACTGGAGGAAGGCTACGGCAGATGAGTTATCAGCCATGGAGTCTAATAAAACATGGACTGTGGTCAATTTGCCTCAAGGGAAACACTCAATTGGCTGCGATGGGTTTACAAAATTAAATATGGGCCTGATGGACATGTGGACAGGTATAAGGCGCGTTTAGTTGCTAAGGGGTATACTCAACAAGAAGGGTTGGATTTTCTTGACACCTTTTCTCCAGTTGCCAAGTTAGTTACTGTCAAAACACTACTTGCAATTGCAGCTATCAATAACTGGTCCCTTGTCCAATTAGACGTGAATAATGCATTTTTAAACGGGGATCTTTTTGAGGAAATTTACATGGATTTACCTATGGGTTTTTCTACTATCCCTGCTAATGTAGTGGCAGGAAGTAAACCTGTATGCAAACTTCACAAATCGATTTATGGGCTTCGCCAAGCTTCTCGACAGTGGTTTTCTAAGTTTTCTCATACTCTCATTGCTTATGGATTCCATCAATCCAAAGCTGATTACTCTTTGTTTACTAAGGGTTCAGGATCTTCTTTTGTTACTTTACTCGTTTATGTCGATGATATTATTATTACAGGATCTGATCAGAATGCTATTGCCTCATTGAAAATATTCTTGCATAGTCAGTTTAAACTCAAAGATTTGGGGAAGTTGAAGTATTTTCTTGGCCTTGAAATAGCCAGATCATACAAATGCATATGTTTATCTCAGAGAAATTACACTTTGCAGTTATTGGAAGACACTGGACTTTTAGCGTGCAAGCCAGCCAAATTGCCTATGGATCCTAAGACTCGATTAAGTTCTGAAGATGGGGATTTGTTATCTGATGTTGATGCCTCTTCTTATCGAAGGTTGATTGGCTGCTTGCTTTACTTAACTATTTCTCGACCAAATGTTACCTTTGCAGTCCATAAGCTCAGTCAGTTTGTGTCCAAGCCTAGACAGACACACCTTGATGCAGCTCATCATCTTCTACGTTGTCTCAAGTTAGCTCCAGGTCAAGGGTTATTCTTCTCGGCCAATTCTTCTATGCAGCTACGTGCTTTTGCTGATGCAGATTGGGGCTCTTGTACTGATTCCAGGAAATCTATTACCAGTTTATGTGTTTTCCTTGGGGATTCTCTCATTTCCTGGAAATCCAAGAAGCAACAAACCGTCTCCAGGTCTTCTGCAGAGGCAGAATATCGAGCCTTAGCAACAGCTGCCAGTGAATTAACTTGGATACATCAGTTATTGCTTGATTTGAAGGTTATCTCAACAGTTCCTACTGTGATTTTTTGTAACAATCAGGCTGCACTCCATATCGCCAGCAACCCCATTTTCCATGAACGAATGAAACATATTGAAATAGATTGTCATTTTGTTCGTGATAAGGTAGCTGATGGTTCGATCAAACTATTGCCTGTACGGACTCAGCATCAGTTGGCGGATTTGTTCACCAAAGCATTGCCAGCTTCGTCTTTCTTTCACTTACTTTCCAAGATGGCTATCATAAACTTACATGATCCATCTTGAGGGGGGCGTATTAGACTCAGTGGCTCTGCAGCTCACTTGCCAGCACATGAGCTCCAACACCTCAACTCAGCTTCAACTAATTATGGGCGCCAAAATTAGTTAATAACATCTATCAATTAGTTGGCATTTAGGCGGCAAAGTCAGATAGATATTTTCTGGAAAGAGTTTTGATGTGGGCATTGCATAATTCAAGAGGGAGAAAAATTTGCATCTGTCATATTCATCAACCTGCTCAGAGAATATCCATTTTGGGTTCGAAAGTTTCAATTAGCAAGCTGGTTCAGATCAATAAAATCTCGCTTATCCATTTTCTCATTTTCTTCAATACTCTCAAAAGACAAAAACCAAAATGTATAGTATGCCAAACGAAGAGACGCACCCAAGTTAAATAATAGAAACATCCAAAATGTCATCCAACGCCCGAAAGCAATCCCAGTGTCATCATCCAGTAAAAAATGCCCCTACTGGAAGAGTTGTATTTTAATAAGCGACTTTAAAGACTTTAATTTGGGAGCACATAGGGCTGTTCGTGA
Organism: Fraxinus excelsior; assembly: GCA_019097785.1. NCBI lineage: Eukaryota > Viridiplantae > Streptophyta > Magnoliopsida > Lamiales > Oleaceae > Fraxinus > Fraxinus excelsior. The sequence continues at coordinate 14,827,400 of CM032626.1, forward strand.
GTCGGTTCAGTTCCAAAATTTTTAGATATTTAAAAAATGGAACCGTCGGGTTCAAATATAATTATGAAACCGTTCGAGTTCGGTTCCGTGCCATAATTAAATTTTTTAACATTTATAGCAATACTACATAAATATAACTAATGACATTTTATTCGTAACTTTTACAAATTAACGTAACCCAATTAAAAAATATATAAATAATTAGCTATCAAATAATATTAATTCAATGTATACAAATACCAAAAATTAGATATTAATATTAAAATGTCGACGATCCATATTAATAATTCATTTGCTTTAAGTGCTTCCACACACTAGAAGTTCCACATTTAGTATCCGCATTAAATGTTTTCCCACAATAATTACATTTTGCTCTTTTTCCACCAAGTACTTTAGTGAAATGATTTCATATTTCTGACCTCTCAACATTCTGTTTCCTGTCTTCCATTTGAGCGTCCAAATTGGAGCTAACACAAGTTGCAAACAATAAAGTATATTGAAAATTATGACTGGACCAAACACGTTTCAATAGGGAATTTTACATTGCAGTTTCCTCAAATTAATGACAGTTCCAAGCTCTATTTATGCTAAATTTATCCCTAAAATAAAAAATGAAAACGACGACAGATAACATAAGAATTATAAATCAAAAAGCCTCTCCTAGAAAAGAAATTCATACCAGATCCCTATTATGGAAGTTGAACACAATTATAAAAACAAAATTTGTATAGTTCTTAAATAGATGCATAAATGGGTACCTAATTTAGAAGTGCTGCATCGACGCGGATGTGGAAAATGGAAATTGCGCATTTGAAAGCTTTAAATTTAACGAGTCAATTCAAATAGTCATGTCAATTATTAAGATATAATTATGGCGGAGGTCCATAATTTTTACAAAAATTGCAAATAGATCCCAAACTCTACTGTTTCTTGTTTTTAAAATGGGCTAATGAACTTTAAAATGATTTGAGCTTTAAAATTAAAATTATGAATTGATCTGATTTATTTAATTAATTCAATAAAAATAAATTATTCAGTTTCAATTCTTATTTGGTTTTTTGGTTCTTGGTCTAAACCCGAGATCCGACCCAAACTCATCAGTTCTTGATTCGGGTATTTAACTTATGAAAAACTACTCGATTCAATTCGATCCAATTCGATTCGGAACTTTTGGACTTGGGAGCACATAATAGATCAGGTTCGAGCCTCAACAGAAACCTTAGGGGTCAAAATAAAAATATGTAAAACAGTATAAATTCCATAGTCTCCCTTTCGAATTTGAAAATTCAAAGAATGTCTGGAGAAGAAGAAGAAAACGCCGCCGAACTCAAAATCCCCGATGGTATTCACTTTCCTCATAATTTTATTATCTCCATGCTTTAATCAAACGAAAAATAACACGAGCATTTTTTTTTTGTAAATTATTTGAGTTAATTTGACGATTTCATAGGCGTTAAACTGGGGTTTCTTCATTGTGTATTATTTAATTTAAGTCCTTAGTTTATTTTGTCGAACACAATTTTTGTTAGAAAAAATGTTTTGTTTGATCTTCTCAGTGTTCTAGTTTAAACCTAAATTGTACGAGGATGCTTAATTTTTGCAAATTGGGTCATGTAAATGAATCGATAAGCTGAAGTTTGTGTAAGCCCGCGCTATATTTCTTGTTAAATTTATTTGTTGTTCTTCTTCTCTGGTATCACTTTTGTAAGTGTAATTCTTATTTGCCCAAGAAAAAGAATGATACTGCATTTTCGTTTCGTTGTGGCTCACAGATCTAAGGCCTTTGCAATTTGCACCATATAGATGTAACCTGACATTTTCATGTAATTTATTTGTTCAGAGTTTTTGAAGGCGAAGTGTCTCATGAACTGTGAAGTTGCTCTAATTCTTGAACACAAGTATGAGCAGCTTCAACAGATGTCTGAGGACCCTATGAACCAAATATCTCAGTAAGTATATTTTGACACAATTTCAAATTTCTTCTTTCTTTTGTTGTTTAAGAGCTTGTTTGGGAATTGTTTATAAACGATTTAAATTATAAATAGATGGAATGAGTGGTACATAAGTGGGTAGTACTTGTAGGTCCCATTTCATATGTGGATAAAAAGTGGTTTGATTGATTATAAACTGTTTATAAACATTAGCCAAACACGTGCCAACTTTTGAGTCCATTTTTTCTAATCTTATGACATGTCAAATTTGATCTCTGTGAAGATCGTGATATTGATGTAGGCATCTGTTCACATTTACTCACATTGAATTTGGATCACCCTATATGCTTCAATTATACAATTTGTATGTACTGCATAAGTAATTTCTAAATTTTGTTTGTTCGGGAATGCTTAGGATTGAAATTGAGATGAGTTTGTCCCAGAAGAAGCACTTTGGCATACCATGGCATATTCTTCACACGTGAATAGTTTATTTTGATCTTTTTCTTGAGTTTTATTGAGTTGCTTTTTGGAGGCTATGTAACCTTCTGTAGGGAAATCTTGATCAGTGAACAGTAAAATTAAAAAAAATCTCAGAACAAATGAAAATGCAGTTTCACAGTGCAAAAGCTTATTATGTTTCTCATGTTGGTACTAAATTGGGAAAAAAAAAGGCATTGTGCCATGAGTTATTTTTTATCTTTCGATTTTCCAGGTTTTTAGATTACTATTGCTGGATTTATTTTGCCTTTTATCTTAATAGGCGATAAAGTGGAAGGTGGAGGTATTTAGTTCTTGCTGTTTGGTTTGAGAAGGTAAGACAGAGAGTATTACACAAAATGAGAACATATTTTTAGGTTCAGAAAGAAAATTGAGTATCGTCCTTCTGTTCTCTTTAGAGATAAATGATGAGTGATGACTTGTCTGAGTTGTCTCGTCTGTTTAAGTGTCAAAAAATATGGTCTCTTGTTCAAACCTAACAAATTCTTGTTCTTGTATAAAATTCCAGTTCATATTTTTTCTGAAAGAACGTGACAGATTATATACGATTATGAACTCATTGTGTCTAAATTATGGTTATCTTCCTTCTTCTAGGGTTTTCGAGAAGTCACTCCAATATGTGAAGCGCTTCAGCCGTTATAAGAACCCTGATGCTGTCAGACAAGTTCGAGAGTATCCATCTATGATGATTTTTCCTTACATTTTATATTTGCACGTGTCATTTATGATTAATCTGATGATTGTTTTTATGTTAAACCTTGTTTGAGTATGACACTTCATACTGCATTTAATAACTATGGTTTTGGATTAAGGACCATTACTGTATTGATTTGTTTCCATTTTTCCTTGTTTTTGTACTCCTCGTTTCATCCTTTGGCTGGTACACCACTTAACCTTCTACTTTGGGTGTCCCTCTATATGCATAGAGGTGTTCATATTCCACGAGTTGCTTTTGTTTCTTTTATACTTCAGATAGTAGGACACAAGACAGTTCTGCTTCACATATTGTTGCTTCTGTTCTCACTTATAGAATGGTTTATAAACAAAGAACATTGATGAAAACATCAATATGCTGAAGTTAATTGGATTGCTTTATTTATCCAGTTTGATTTACACCTATGACGTGGAGGTCTTGAGCTATCACCAATAACTTGCACTTTTCGTGTCACGAAGTTAGCATCTGGGTTGCAAGTGCTGTTATCTACTTTGAATTGCTAATTTTTTTTTTGAAATGCTTAAAGATGAAGCACGTGCTTTCTTTCTTTTCTACTGATTGTATATGTACACATTGCAAGGAAACACTAGCTTTTCCTTGTATAATTATAGTTTAGATTGCTATTTCTATGTCAGGTTTTAAATATTTCTGTTGCTTGATTTAAATTATGTTTTGCGTAGCATTAAGGCTGAAGCTCATGCTATCAAGGACTTCTAGTATATCCAACAAAGTATACAAATGATTGTGTTATTCCATTCTCATTGCTTTAATTGTTGCTTTATTTCAACTAAACAATGTAAATCTTAACTCAAGGTCAGAATTCTCAGTCGATATCAGCTGGCTGAATTTGAGGTAATCATGTCACTTACCAAGCATAGATATCCTTCATACCTGATGAATATCCTAGTAATCTTATTTAATTTACTTAATATGCAGCTTTCTGTACTCGGGAACCTTTGCCCAGAAACAGTAGAGGAAGCTCTTGCCATGGTCCCGTCCATCAAGGTGCCTCAATCTCTACCTCTAGTATACTTGATTTATGCATTCTGTGGAGAAGCCTTGAGTCCAAATAATTACGTACTGTGGAATAATACTTGCTATTTGATTCTTCTTTCCATTGCATGCAATGTTTGACTGTGGGGATGAGTGTATGTAGCTCTCATGTTGATAAACCCCTACAAAATTTGGGTGTTTGCTGTGTTCTTATTTCGTTTTGTTTATTATTGCTCTAGGAGTTAGGAATTAAGGTTTAATCCATAGCATGCCTTGCATAAAGTGACGTCAAGTTTGTTCTCTATGCCGAAGTGGGGGTTGGTACTTGGTATTGTTCAACTCTTGCTTATGAAAACTCATTTGTTTTCCAGACTCGAGGACGAGCTCACGATGATGACGCAATCGAAAAAATGCTCAATGATCTCTCATTGATCAAGAAATTCGAATAAGTTTCATTTTCCTCTTTGTAATTTGGTCTGAAAAAGTACTTGGGGCTTGCATATACCTTTCTAATAGTTTTATGTAGTCTATTTCAGTGGCTAATATGCCATTGAAGATAAGATAATACTTTTCTCTTTCTTGACAGTACTACCCAATGAAAATATTGAATTAAATTCGGAGATTTCCAAATAGGACAATCTTTTCATCATCTATAAAATGATTATCTATAAGATTTCGTTTATTATGTTTGAACTGTTTTGCATTTTTGATTGATTGTTACGATAGTATTAACAAAAGTACAAAACTTAACACGTTTAGTTCAATAATGTCTGGTTTGAAATGAACAATTAATTGATGTGTCACACATTCTATTAATTGAACAGTTAATAACGTCAAGCATTATAAACTGCAAAGAGGGATTGCTATAATTATCGCTAATGGCAAAAAATTAATGTTTATTCCATATTTCTACTTGATACTATACTATGATTTGTATAGACAAATTTCGCCAAGAATAATGATGTCTAGCACTCAACAATTTAGGTGACTTTACTTAATAAATTCAATTAAATGAATCATATGTAATTATATTTAAGTAAATTTATCATTTAATGTCGTGCACTTGTCAATTAAAATGATAGTAGTACTGAATGACAGTACTCCTTCAAGTGCAAGGTAGCATTTGACACACTTTTAATTTTAATTTTTTTTTTTTAACAAATATTATCTAATCTAGCTTGCTAAACATGTCATTAATTCCTAAAAAAATTACCTGAGACAATAACAAAGGAAGAAATCCACTGACTGAAATTTTTGCATATTGTAAAAATTCTCCACACCAACACAAAGAAAACAAGGACCAAAATACTGAATCAGAGGGATTCTTATTGCCTAAAAGAGAAATTCCATCCAGGTTTTAATGCAAGTCCAATTCAAGACAGTCCTCAAGCTCTGTTCTGCAGCCATTCATAGAACTTCATCTGCGCAGCCATTGTATCCAACCTATAAAGCTGGAACCAATGGTTCGCCGTTTCCAGCCCAAAGCAAGTACCGGTGACGGCTCCAAAACCAAAAGCAAGTGCTGCACCTGTCGAATGCACTGGAAGTTAGCAAGTAATATTCCACTCGATCCCAACTATTTCTGCTAATTTACAACTTCTCAAACTATAGATTCATGCTAGTTTGAAATATCCCGTATCTCTCTTAGCTGGACAACCATTAAGGTAAAAATCCAAGATGAAAGCTCAAGGTTAAAAGAAGACCAGTCACAAGCTCAGAAGCAGCGCCTCATTAGTCTTTTTGTGGCATGTTTTGATCCTGGCAGATATTTACTTCAAATATTTATCTTGCTAATACACGGCATTCATCAAAGTTGTGTCCAAATTAGATGCATGTACCGAGCATTGCACAGTAAACAAGATTGTGTGTAAGAATTTCTTTCATAACAAAAATAAGGAGGAAAGCACAAAAAGATGAGAAAACACGAGGACATGCAAGAGATGGAACATTGGCATTGCTGGTTACCCAATCACTTCCTGCTAACTATTACACACAATATGGACGACAATCCTATCCAGCGAGCTAATTTGTAAGCATATTGATAACCCGATGGGAGAGACCTAACTGTAATTATATCTCTAACAAGAAAAAATGAACAATGGTGAAATATACGTTCGGAGAAGTTATCAATGGGTAACTACATAATTATCTACAGGATCTCAAATCTACTTGAGTGGCTGAGCCAGACAAAAGGAACAGGGTTACATAAGAAGAGACCGGAATCAGAAAAAACCATCACCAATTACCTAGAAGTCAGGCTGTAACAGTTTCCCAAAATTATTTTATACGCAAGCTGGCTACACCAACAGAGTTACATCAAAGTAGAGGGATTTAGCCATATTACATGGTTATAAGTAGGGTCCTCGAATTTAACTACCTAAAATTGAAGTAAAGAAGAACATACACTTTTAAGTTTTCAACTTCAATAGCCATCATTACGTCTTCTCCTTTTGGATTCAACAAGGTTCAGAAAGGTAAGGAATTCGAACAAAACCCAAGGACTCGAAGCTATTAAGCTAATGCACAATAGATATTCTACCAGCTGTTAGCCTATGAAAGTTGTATTTTTTTAAACTACCCCATGTCTAAACTGTTAATGCACAAAAAGATCCTCATTAAATTGCTATAATCTATATTGTGTAGCTAATTTATCATCCAATAAATAATTGATACAATTAAATGAAAAATAGTTATGAGTTAGAACTATATATCCATTTTTTTTTCCCAAAAGAAATTTGCAGCGGAGGTCCCAAGCCTTTTAAAACAGTGCAGATTACCAAACCTTTAGATCGTAGCAGATACCCCCCAAACTTTTCAATACTGCATGGTGGAAGGACCTCTAGACTGTTTCCATTTAAATATCTGTTAGTTGACCAAGGAAAAGACTCTGACCTAATTTTGATCAATCCAATGAAGGGCACAAATGACTCTTTACCATTTTCAAAAGAAAGAGAAGAAATAAAAAGAAGATATTTCTTCACCCCAACCCAACCCACTGCCCCGGCCCACTCCCCCACCCATTTTTACTCTTTAATTTCTCATCCCCTATGGCTAACAATAAAGGAATTGCAGCCAAATTGGGAGTAGAATTCTTATCAAAGAAGAAGAAGAAGAATCCTTCTTTGAAGGCATGCTAAAAGCTCTCATTGGGCTTGCAAATGTCTATCCCCAACTTTAGTCCTCCCATGAGAAAGATCCCCTAAAGTGGTGTTGCTGCAGTACCTTCAGTTGAAGATGAAGCCCAAAGAGAAGAAGATTGGACGATGATGAAGATTAAGTGATACTAAAACCACCAATAAATCCCACCACATTTGACCATCCTTTTATTCGAACCTACCCATTATTACCTCCATTTTTTATTTTTTTTATTTTTTGTATTGAAGAAAGTTTAGATTTGCCTTCTCTACAAGACTCCACTCTGCGAGAGTACAATCACCAAAACCAGTTGAAATTCTCTATAAGAAATCACGCAAAAAACTTCTACTTCGACAACCAACATATCTGGATCTTGACACCTTTCCTGGACTCTCAATTTCTTCATAAGCCACAAATTCATCCTTCTTCTTGTCTCCTCCACAGAACTTACACTACTAGATGGAAAGTTCAAATCTTTATAATAGGTTTTAATTTTCTTAGTTGTACTTGAATGTTTTGACAAGTAAAGAAATGACCACAACCATCTTTTATGAGGGCTATAATCTTGAGAAATTTTGTCCAAGAAGTGGATACCTCTTCTTGGAGTAGCGGTAGACTTGCTTCTATTGGATGCCTAAAAAATGGCTGCACACTGAGAGGAAGTGGGTGGTGGCGGCTGTAGGGATGGAGTTGGAGGTTGTGACGGTGGCGGTTGCAAGTGTTAGCAATGGCAGGGGTAGGGGTGGGTCAGTAGGAGGGGAAAAGGATGGAAGAAATATTTTTTTTATTTCTTCTCTTTCTCTTGTTTCTTTTATTTAATTATTTTCTGAACGTATGCGGTGATGTGACTTGAGTAGCAAGGAGATTTTTGCAGTGAATTCAATCTATGAATCCACGATAGGACTTTCTCAATCCATTGTTTTAGTTGGAAAAAATGTAGATTTACCACTTTTCCTTTTTAAAATTGATTAAATCAAGGTCAAAAGCTTGACTTTTAATCAAATTGGATGGGACCGTCCAGAGGTCCTTTCACCACTAAGTTTTGAAAGGTTTGTGAGCTATGTAAAGGTGGGGGGTGTATTTTTCACTATTTTGAAAGGTTTGAAACCTCCGCTACAAATTTCCCTTTTTCAATTCAATAATATACTCAATAAATTCAACAAAAATGCAAGGACAGACTACAAAATTCAATAAAATGGAAGATTGATTCTTGTTGGGGAAAGAATAAAAAAAATGGATAGCACACTAGGAAAAGAAATTACAGAATCTAAGCAGATGGAAGATTAAGGAGAAGCAAGGAACTTTCAACGTGTATGAGTGTGCGCGCACAAATAATCAGATGCATAATTGATGAATACAGCATGAGCTTAACAAACATCACCAAAGATTGGATCTGAGATTAAGAACTTTAATTTTACTCCCCACTTAAATAACACTTTTGAACATCTAAATTACCACAACCATTTCTACAACAGCTGCCACCATAATCTCATGATTCTCTACAGAAAAATGATACTGACAATAACGTTATTACACTTGCCTCTCAAAATCTTTATTCATTTCCCATCCCTCCAGAGAGCTTAACTAAGATGGTTTATGGATGTTTCCTATTGTCTTCATTTCACTAATTAGTAAAATATGTCCATGATAGTTAATTTTTCTGAGAAAGAACAAAATATCTGTGGATCAAGAAAAATAGTGTGCGTGATAATTTATGCTTCTATTCTCAGCTCCCAGAAAAGTATTCCGAAACCCTTCTGTTATGAATTACTGCATGCATATATGGATGTTTGCAAATATATATGCTTACATATGGAGATTCAAGTTAAACGTAAAGATCAACTCCATCAAAATTTCTAATAATACACACCAACAGAATCATAGACAAAAGGGAAAATATTTTCAGTGGATTTAGGAGAGGAGACCCCAAAACAGTATATTCTTAATACAAAAAGGCATTGGTGTTTTCTTCCTTTTATCAATGATTCAACAACTAAAGTCATAATCATAGTTGTAACTGTTAAGCTCTTTGCACTAATGTTTTAATGACCTATGTTGGAAGTAACTTGGCCAAGTCAAGGGGGCCAATGAAACAATGTAGACTTATTTTCGTGTTCTTTGGAAGTGTCAGATACACTATAATTTTGAGCACTTGTCAACAAGTATCTGCTGGAACCAAACGGCATTATTAAATAGGTATTGTGTGACATTATACAACAAACAAAAATCAAGGACAGCCTCAATATACCATGGGCACTTCGCGAGTATTTCCAACAGTAGCCAGCTGTTGTAACTCCTCCTATGACAGCACCTGCAACACCAAATTGAGCTGCTTCCCTGGCAGTCTTGAGCTGAAAGTGAAGGAAAGCAACAAGCAATAAAACTGTGGTTTCAGAAAATTATAGAGAAAGAAAAGTTAGACTGCCTAAAAAAGCACCAAAGACTAAGAAACATCGAATTCAACTGTCCAGTTTGAGCAGTGAGAAACATCAACAATTCATGATATGCAAGCATGCATGTAACATTATGTGAATGAGTTTTTATGATTTTTTTTTTATTATTGCATATGCATTATTTTTTTCCTTCTGGGGGTGGGGAGTGGGTCAGAAAGAATATCTGAAAAAAAAACCCAGTAAACTCTTTAATAATGGGCAGTTGGGCACCAATGTATTGTCACCATTTGGAAGAACATTTTTTTGTCTATAACTGATTCTCCAAAAGGTTAAGAGAACCTGTGAGAAAACATTTATGTATCCAAAAAAATGAAAACTGGAAATTAACTTCTTCAAAATGCACACATCCACTATACTTCCAATTACCCTAAAAATAGTACTGAATTCCGTTGCTCATAAAAAGCCCCATTAAATGTGTGGGCAATAGCCTAAAAAATTCTAGTCCTGTCTCTCACTTTATGTGAGCTCTATTATAGTTAACTGGTTTTGGTTATTTATGAACTATACTGAGTCATAGTTTACTTCCATTGTGAGCGAGTAATGTAGTATTGCATCTTTCAAGCGACCCAGAATCTTTTTCATGTACTATGGGGCGGACAATTATAAAGAGTCCTTTTTCCTGAATAACTACCTTTGGTAGCCATCAATATTTTTCAATTTGTTGTCTGTTAAAAGTGGACTCTTTACTAACTTAGAAAGAGGAAGGTGGTACTTGATATAAGGGAATGGAAGCGACATACAAGTTCTATTGCAGTCACACTCATTGAAAACTAAATTCCTAGAACATTCATTCCTTAGGAAATCCATCTCCAAAATTATGGGATTATGTATCTCTGGTTAGCCCATTCCCAATATCATAGGAAAGGCTACATTTTAAAATACCCTCCCAAGATTCTAAGAAATGTAAATGTCTGCTCATACCCCATTTTCTACCAAGTCACAACCTCATACGCCAGCTGTAACCTTAAACTTTCTCCAGCAGTTCCTGGGCTACCTCTGACCCACCAACACCCCCTACTACCATCAACCACCCATCCCACCAGCAGTCCACCATTCCCGCGACTCAACCGAAACCACCTTCGTAGACACATTTCTACATCCCCCCTGCCCCATTACATTCTCTCCTCCAACCACAGCCCCATGATCCTCACAACCCCATACAATGCCCTCTTCACTACCTCATGACTCCCAATTCCCTTGAGCATGTTTGGTCAAAAAAAAGTTGCTTTCTCATAAGCTGGGGTCCCATAAATTGCATGGAAGCTGGGCTAACAAATTTTGGTCCACACAATATGTGGTGGGACCTCTACTGATAAGAAAGCAGTTATTTACCAAACATGCTCCTTATCTACCCTCTCCCAAAACCACCCTGCATCCCCATTCAATTATTTCCATCATTCACAGCCCTGATGTAGACACGTTTAGACATGAGGACATGATTCATTTGTTATTTTGATTCTGCCGCAATGCTCAATTGATTTTACTAAACATAAGAATAAAATCAGGATAGAGAATCTTGATTTCAGAGCCACCCTCATTCCTGGACGTACTGAGCAGATGTTATCCCACGTCAATTTCATTTCTTTCTCACCTTCATGCATTCCTAAGTCCACTCAAATGCATTTCCTTGTACCGAGCACCACTAACTAAGTAATCAATATTGTTTGAAGTTCTTGTACTTAAATTTCAAACAATGAACGTAAGGAAAAAATTATTTTTTCATGGTATACAATTTGGGCGTTTGCAGTTAACTAGTATGATTATCATCCTATAGAAATGAAGCAAAATCAAGTAATCCAATCACACAGCACAACTCGAAATAGACGTGCGCAACAAAATTGAAAAATGAAAACAAGGAAAAAAATACCATTTTCATCTAATTAAAAACAAAGGACTACATACATATGCATATATAGGCACACAGAACTCGGGGCGGGCCAGGTGGACAAGTTAGATATTTTCAGAAGCCCAGTTCCATCAAATCACTCTCACACGAGCTTCAATCTTATAGAAAACCAATCTACCAATATAATAAATCAAGAAACACAGAAATTACACTAACATGGACAGATATTCAGGCACCCATTTGTACACATGCAATTGTAAACAGAAAAATCGGTGATAGATTGAGGTTCATACAGTGGGACCATGAACGGGGTCAGATGCAATAAACTCTTCCACAACAGAGCTGTCCCAATGGGGCAATGGCTTCTCCGGGTTGAGAACTTTCGAGTAGTTTTCCAAAAACGAAAATCTCTCAGCCCAGAACTCCTTGTACCCTTCCCAGTGTCGCTTGAAGAAAGATTTTTGATCCTGGGTTTCACTCATTCTTATCTACTAATTCTAAAATCAAAATTCTTGATTTGGGTATCTTTGATGATTTAGATTTGTATCGAACTTTCACAATAATTTCTTTATTTTGACTGTGGATTTAGGCATTGTTGAGAGGTGTGATTTTATGATGGTATCTGCTGCTACGCGTCTATGGTATAGTACCGTGTACTGGACTAATGGTTTGTAAAAAGGAAAATTCTATTTATACCGAAAATGGTGCACCCTCGCACATGCGTGTGGGGCACGCGTGAATAAAAAACTCTCAAATGTGTGGTTCCTACACGTTATTTGTGAGTGCAGGCAAAAGATTTGATAAAAAAAGGTGTATGTGTGACATCGTCTTTATAAAAATTTGTTGGAAACTTGGTTAACCTTTAATCTATTTTTACAACCACGATTGACAAATTGGATTACAATGTGTGTTGGCAAAAAGTTGGTGGCTGCAAAAATAAGTTAATGTGAAGATTGTTCAATAAGTAAATGCCACGTGACATGTTGTCAACTAAATTATAATACATGATTGTACACTTCTGTGTCTTCTCTTTCAATTAGTTTTTGACTTTTTGTTAAGAAAGGATAGGTAAATCCGGATTCTAACAAACTTTTTTATTTTTAATGCAAAGTACTTGTCATGTGGTGTTGATGACTAAAAATGATGTGATAAGTTTAGATCAATTTAAGATGTATTTATTGAGTAATTTGTGAGAATTAAGAGAAGATTCTCATTCGTAACGATTTTGAAACGTAATACAGAGGATTTTACTAAGTTCGACATTCAGAGTGAATCATTGCACAAATATATTTTATAACATGCAATTCATGAGTCACGGGCTACAACGTTGGCTTCAAATTATATGATATCGCCTTGGTTGAATGATTTTAATTGGCTAGAGTCTGGCCGTGCAAATCATCATGTTACTTAGGTCTTAGTTGTGACCGAGGTTATGATTACCTGTTATTTAAGTAAATGCAATTCATTTCTAATTGGCGAAAGAGAGATGCTAGTATCAGAAGTATCACTTGTTCCTAGATGACAGTGACATTTGGCTGAACTAAAAAAAATGTTGAACTCTGTTACCGGCTATTTACGAAGACCTTTTCCCAGGCCTTTATAGCCGAACGATGCTATATACCTCTTCCCGGGCCTTTATAGCCAAACGAGGCCCAAGCCTCGTTTGTGGGGATATTGCAATGATGAAAATTCGAATACAAAAATACACTTAATATCTGAGAGCACACATAAAGCAAGAGACCTAAAAAGGAAAAAGGCAAGTTGGGTTTCTCGTGGCCGGATTCTTACAACGATCACGTTGCGTTCCTTCTATGTTCGGGTTCGAGAATCTTTTTCGAACATTCTTCAGCACACGTACGCTTATCGGGACTTGCACGTGCACGTGTGGGTCCGGAATCTGTTGATAACATTTTTTGGGTCAACAGATTGGCGCCGTCTGTGGGAAGCGTACACTGAAAACCACGAGCAATCCTGTGGAAAAAGCTTTCTTTGAAAAGGTATTGATCGGCATCCCCATTTAAGTAGGATTTGTTCTTGAAAAAAGGAGCAAGAGGAAGCCCCCAGAGTTATTTCAAGCAATATGAGTTCGAACGAGGAAGCTCCTCCCAGGCGAAATAGAGAAACCGAAACCGAGGCCCCGGCGGTCCGACGCCGACCCCACCACCATCACAGGAGAGGTGGTAGAAGGTTGACGGCCCAGTTAACTAGAGAAATGGCGACCATGGCAGCTCATATGAGGAGCATTACCAATCAAAACTTGGCAATGCAAGAACTGTTGATGCACATGCATGGTCAGGGAGGGCCCCCTCCTTCCCCTTACGTTCCCCAGGAACAATACAGACCTGACGAGGGACCAAGCCAAAGGACCGGCCCTCCCAGGCGCCCTAGAGAAGGAAGCCCAATGGAAAGGGTCGTGGGAGTCGATGTTTCTTCCAACTACGCTTCTGACCGACCCACCGGGACCGCGTTCGACGTGGGGAATAACTATCCTACTGAATACGAATCAGAACCGAGGCCCCAGAGGTCTGCCAGTGTATTTGATAGACTAAGCCCAGCACCTAGGCGTAGGCAACGCCCCCCACCTCCTGAGACTTGGCAGCCGGAGGAAAGGCAAGAAAATGCCCCCCGCGCTGTACCGCCTCGTCGTGGACATCTCAGGGGAGAGGAGGCTGGATACCAGGCAGAACCTTTTGGACAGGAAATGCGAGCTCCAAGGAATAGACCATCGCCCCCACCTCCTGACACTTGGCAGCCGGAGGAAAGGCAAGAAAATGCCCCCCGTGCTGTACCGCCTCATCGTGGACACAGAAGGGAAGAGGAGGCTGAACCCCAGGCTAGACTGCCCCCACAACCACCTAGGTATGGAGCAGAAGCTAATTATGATTCAGATGGTCCACAGAGATCCTGTGATTTGGATGACGACGACGACAACTTGCCATTTTCGAGAGAGTTAAGGAACGCCCAGGCTCCGAGCCACTATGTGATGCCTAAAATACCAAAGTATGATGGGAGAGGCGATCCAGCGAAGCACTTGAACAGCTATAAGACGCACATGAGCCTGCGAGGTGCCACCCCAGCTGTGAAGTGTAGAGCCTTCCACCTAACTTTGAGTGGAGCCGCAGAGATTTGGTATAGTAGGCTACCGCCAGGGAGTATTCGAAGCTGGCCAGAATTCAAAACCACCTTTCTAAAGAGATTCGCAGTAAGCAAAGAAGGTGAGGCCCCTATCCAACGCCTCCAAGACATGAGACAACAACCTGGGGAAACTCTGAAAAGCTTTTTATCCCGCTTCACGGACGAAATGACCTGCTGCATCCAAGTTACAGATCGCGAGGCTCTATCCGCCCTAAGAGGAGGCCTGAACATGAACACGTTATTTTGGAGGGATGTACAGAATCAAGACCCCGCTACTTACGATGCACTGTTGGAAATGATGCGGCGGGAAATCATCAATGAAGAATTGATAGAGCACAGGAATAGGGCAAGCAGAGTCCTACAGCCTCAACAAAGGCAGCGTGGGAGGGGTCTGACCTCCCATTTGATGGATCAACAATGGAGCCAACCCAGTGTTGAAGTTTCCCATGGCTCAGGCCAAGCGCTTGCCGCAGCCACGTTGAATGCTGTACCCACCTTGGCCTATGAGGATGTACCAGCCACCGGCACCCAAGCAAACACGTCAACACAACAGGCCCCCCGTCGAGGGCGAGGCCGGGGAAGAGGCTCAAACCAGGGAAGAGCTAACTCCCAGGGGTATTACACATATCACCGCTCTTACAGCCACGCCACTGAGGATTGTAGAGACATAGCCCTGCATCCTAGAAATCCAAGTCCCAGGAGCAACAATCGGAATACCTCCAGGCCCAGGAGCAGGCCCCCTCCCAGGCGAGATCAACGGCCTGGGGGAGATGAGGCCCCTTCCCGTCGTAGGGAAGCGTCCCCTCGTGGGAGAGAATAGGAAAGGCATAGGGGCTCGGGGGACCACCAGCGGAGAGACCACCGAAGCAGATTAGAGGGCGTCCCAATCCATGAGATCGACACAATTTTCGGAGGCCCATACGTAGGAGGAGAAACCTGAAACTCGCAGAGGAATTATATTCGAGAGGCAATGGGCCTTCCATTGACTAGTTATGTTGTGGGCAACGGCTCTCGAAGGAACCAATCACATCCCATTGTATTCACGCATGAGGATTAGAAGGGTATTCATTACCCCCATTGCGATGCTTTAGTCGTAAGGGTCGTAATAGCGAGGAACGGATTGAGAAGAATGCTGGTAGATAACGGCAGTTCGGTGAACATTCTTTTCGGATCCACCTTTGATAAGATGATTTTGGACCACGAACTGACCCCCACCAGCACACCTCTGTTTGGTTTCACTGGAGACAGTGTCATACCCAGAGGCAAGATTACCCTTGCGGTGGAGATGGGAGAACCCCCCTTGTCAATGATGAACTTCATGGAATTTTTAGTAGTAGACAGCAGATCTGCCTATCACGGGGTATTGGGAAGGCCCGCGTTGAAGGACTTGGGAGCAGTTACCTCCATTCACCATTTGTGCATGAAGTTTTTAACTGATAAAGGGGTGCCAGGTGGCAACGGTAAAGGGAGACCAAAGAGGAGCCAGAGAGTGCTACCTTAATTCTATAAGGAAAGCTGAGCCTAGGGATATGAATATGGTAACAGGTGCCTGTAGCCTTAAGTTACCAACACTCGATGAACTTGATCCACGAATTACTGAAATTGATCCCCAGGCGGCTCCCATGGAAGAACTGGAGATTTTCCCTATCGATCCGAAAGATCTCACCAAGCAGTTACAGATTGGAAAAAGTCTTACCCCAAGATTTAAGGAGGAACTTAAAGAATTTTTGTGCGAGAACCATGATGTCTTTGCTTGGAGGCATGGGGACATGGTGGGCATTGACCCTGGAGTCAGTTGCCATCACTTGAAAATAGATCCCAAAGTTGCCCCGCATAGACAGAAGAGGCGAGCCCTGAACCCGGAGAGATATGAGGCCTTGAAAGAGGAAGTTCAGAGACTGATCAATAATGGCTTCATCAGGGAGGCCCTCTATCCGGAGTGGATATCCAACCCAGTCCTGGTAAAGAAGCATAATGGGAAGTGGAGAGTGTGCATCGACTTTTCTGATCTTAACAAAGCGTGTCCAAAAGATAGTTTCCCACTCCCAAGGATTGACCAACTAGTAGACTCCACCGCTGGACACGAGTCCCTGAGCTTCATGGATGCTTACTCTGGCTACAATCAAATTCCCATGTACCCAGGGGATGAAGAGCACACCTCGTTTATCACAGATCGAGGCCTCTACTGTTATAAAATGATGCCCTTTGGGTTAAAGAATGCCGGAGCAACGTATCAGAGGTTGGTAAATAAGATGTTTGCGGACTTGATCGGAAACACTATGGAAGTTTATGTGGACGACATGTTAGTCAAAAGCTTGAAAGTAGAAGAGCATATAACCCACCTCAGCGGAGCCTTTGATATCTTACGTAAATATCGCATGAAGTTGAACCCCCTGAAGTGCGCATTCGGGGTAGCTTCGGGCAAGTTCCTGGGATACATGGTCCATCAACGAGGAATTGTGGCCAACCCTGAGAAGATCCGAGCGTTGGTGGAGATGAAGTCCCCTCAGAAACCCAGAGAAGTGCAAAGCTTAACGGGCCGAGTAGCCGCTCTCAGTCTCTTCATTTCGAAAGCCACTGATAAGTGCCTCCCTTTCTTCAAGGTTCTAAAGGGAGGTCGGAAATTCCAATGGAATGAAGAGTGTGAAGAGGCTCTCCAGGGATTGAAGAGGCACCTAGGACAAACCCCCCTCCTATCAAAGCCCAAATTTGGAAAGGTCTTGCAGCTATATTTAGCTGTTTCCCTCGACGCTATAAGTGCTGTCCTAACAAGAGAAGAAGGATCAACCCAGCTGCCAGTCTATTACATTAGTAAGGCATTGCTACCCCCTGAGACTCGTTATCCAGACATGGAAAAGTTAGCCCTGGCATTGATTACTGCCTCCCGCAAGTTAAGGCCTTACTTCCAGCTCACAATATACACGTGTTGACTAATTTCCCACTTAGGCAAGTTCTGCAAAAGCCAGACGCCTCGGGCAGGCTACTGAAGTGGGCAGTGGAGCTGAGCGAGTTTGAGGTCCTTTTTAAGGCTAGGGTCGCCATCAAAGGCCAGGCTTTGGCAGATTTCGTGGCAGAATTTACCAATGCGCCTATAATAGACGAGGCTGAAGCCCCCCGCCGACCCTCCTTCGTGGAACCTATATGTAGATGGATCAGCCGGTGAAACCGGCTCAAGGGCTGGCGTGGTTTTGGTAAGCCCTGAAGGTCATAAGTTGAACAGTGCCGTACGATTTGGCTTTAAAGCGACCAACAACACAGCAGAGTACGAGGCCCTTCTCGCTGGCTTAAGATTAGATAAGGAAATGCAAGTGAAGAGGCTCCAAGTTAACAGCGACTCCCAGCTTGTGGTTGGACAGGTGAATGGCAATTTCACAGCCCGGGACAAGGCCATGGCTTCTTATCTCAAATTGGTGACAAGTTTTCTTCCATCCTTTGACAAATTCGAGTTAAGACAGATCCCACGCGATGAAAATGCACATGCCGACGCTTTGGCTAAGCTTGCTAGCAGCAAGGATTCAGAATTGTTGACAGTGGTCCCAATTGAATATCTCACCAAACCATCCACTTCAACAGAAGCAATAATGTGGGTCGAAGGTACCCCTACCTGGATGCAGCCTCTCATATCCTACCTTAAGGATCAGTCCCTGCCTGAGGATAAGGGAGAGGCCTACAGAATCAAAAGAAGGTCGGCTCGTTTCCTGTTGGTTGATGATGTCCTTTATAAGCGTGGGTTCTCTGCGCCTCTTCTTCGGTGCATCGGAGGGGAAGAAGCTAACTATGTGCTCCGGGAAATTCACGAGGGCGTTTGCGGCAACCACTCAGGAGGATTGGCTTTAGCCAATAAAGCACTGAGGCAAGGATACTACTGGCCTACTTTGAAAAAAGACGCCCTCCAATTTGTCCGTAAGTGTGACAAGTGCCAACGTTTCTCCAGTATACAAAGACGACCTTCCCAGGAGCTTACTGCAGTATCCAGCCCCTGGCCCTTTAGTAAATGGGGTGTGGACCTCATTGGCCCCTTCCCTAAGGGCAGAGGAAGCGCCAGTTTTGCCATTGTGGCCATAGATTATTTTACGAAATGGGTGGAAGCTGAACCTTTGGCAAAGATCACTGAGGCCAACACCTCCAAATTCTTGTGGAAAAATATCATTTGTCGCTTTGGCATCCCTTATTCCATTGTTTCTGATAACGGGAAACAATTCGACAATAAGAAGGTTAGAGATATGTGTGAAGAATTGGGAATCAAGAAACACTTCTCCTCCCCCACCATCCCCAAGCTAATGGCCAAGTCGAGGCTGTGAACAAAACCATTAAACATACTTTAAAAAAGAAACTGGACACGGCCAAGGGAGCTTGGGTGGATGAGCTGCCCCATGTCCTTTGGGCAATAAGGACTACCAGCAGAACTCCTACTGGGGAAACCCCCTTCTCAATGACTTATGGCGCCGAGGCCATGAGCCCCGTTGAGGTAGGATTGCCATCTCCTCGGAGATTGAGCTTCAATGAGATATCGAATGAGGAACTCCGAAGATGCTAACTCGATTTCCTCGAGGAAAAAAGGGATGATTCCCAGCACAGGCTTGCTGCCTACCAAAGGAAGATGACCCGGTATTACAACTCAAGAATGAAGAAGAAATACTTCCGGATCAATGATCTGGTACTCCGCAGGGTTTTCCTATCCTCAATGGAACCAGGAGCGGGCACCTTGGGACCCAACTGGGAAGGGCCTTACCGGATTGAAAATGAGATTAGGCCGGCACCTATTGGATCAAAGACATGGATGGCAATGTTCAACCCCACCCATGGAACATCGAGCATCTTAGAATGTATTATCAATGAAGAGCTTTTGAATGTAGCCTCCCTGCTGGAAATATTTCCCCCAGCCTTTGTAAATGAATAAAATTCTCGTTTCAAAGATATGCCGTGGGAGCCTCGAAGGAGAGAGTGGAACCTTAAAAAGGCCACCCCAGTCGAACTCCAATGAGTTTAACACAAGCCTCCCTTCGATGAGGCTGAACATCGAAGGGAGAAGCCCTGCGTGGATGAACCATCCACCATGTCGGGAAGCGTGGGAGCCTCGGAGGAGAGAGTGGAACCTTAAAAAGGCCACCCCAGTCGAACTCCGAGGCGTTTAACATAAGCCTCCCTTCGATGAGGCTGAACATCGAAGGGAGAAGCCCTGCGTGGATGAATCATCCACCATGTCGGGAAGCGTGGGAGCCTCGGAGGAGAGAGTGGAACCTTAAAAAGGCCACCCCAGTTGAACTCCGAGGCGTTTAACACAAGCCTCCCTTCGATAAGGCTGAACATCGAAGGGAGAAGCCCACACAAGCCTCATTTGGATGAGGCTGAACATCGAAGGGAGAAGCCCACACAAGCCTCATTTGGATGAGGCTGAACATCGAAGGGAGAAGCCCACACAAGCCTCCCTTCGATAAGGCATTACTCCGGTTGGTTTATTACTTTGATTACGTTTGGTTTTACTCCGGTGGGTTATTACTTTGATTGAACCTTTTTATTTAAATGAAGTTTGAATGGTCATTGTGAAGCATGAAAGATAAGGCGATACATGACGAAGAGGCTAAATGCCTTATAAAATTTTCATTCATTCAAATAATTCATTACGAAGAGGCTAAACGCCTTATAAAATTCATAACTATTTACAAATAAGTTAAGGATCAGAAGGAGGTGGGGGGACTGCAGCCTCGGAGGTTTGGGCCTCAATTGGCGCTGGAGGTGCCTCTACGGGTTGAGGGACTTCAGTTGGCGTGTCATCAGAATCAAGGTCTTCTACTTCGCCTTCCTCAGCAGGGGTCTGGGGAACGTCCTCCTCCAGGAATTCCGCCTTGATCGCAGATATATCCAGTCCCGGGTGCACCTCCTCTATCTTCTCAAAGACTTCCTGGTAGGCCACCCTGCTCCAGTACATTCCGAAGCGACGATACTCCTCAGTGAGGTGGAAATTAGCTATGTAATTCCTCACTGCGATTTCGCCTGCCTCGACAACATCCGCCTCATACTTCTTCACCTCCGAGGCATACCACTGGATCTCCCTCTCCATGAATTTACTGGCGTCTCGAGCCCCAGCCAGCTCAAGGTTTGCCTTCTCCAGGGCCTCGGCAGTGACCTTTTGGTGGTTATCAGAAGTTTCTACCTTCTTTGTAAGAACAACCACCTCACACTGAGTCTCGTGGACCTCTTTCTTCATCGCCTCCACCTCGGCCAGGGCAGACTCCAGCTTCGCGTCGTTTTCATCCTTCTGAACCCGGAGTTCAATATTCATATCAGTTTTCTCCCTTAGTTCAGCTTGAACTTTGGCCAGTTCGTCACGCGAGGCCCGGTTCCTTGATTGAATGTCCGACAGAACCGTCTGGCACTCCAAGGCCACGCCGAAGGCCCTGGCCGTCTGACTCACCAAGGTGGCTGTAAGGTCGACGGCATCGCACGTGGCAACGTAATTCTGCCACCTCTCCGTCCAAAATTTATTAAACCCCTCGGTGGCCCCCCTCACCTCGGGTGGAAGCATCTCAATCAACGCAGGAGCGATCTTGTCCTCCCTGCCTCCCAGAAAGTTCCCGGACTTCCCTGGGGTCCTCTCGATTTTCTTCTTTGAGGCTTCAGCTGCCTCCGTCGCCTCCTTAATTATCTGGCAAGACTAAGCCACCAGCGACGAATCAATCGAAGATTGCATCAGCTTCGGCCGCTTGGGCGCCTCTTTCCCAGCATGGGAGACAGTGGTCCCAAAACTTGTGGAGGACCCGCCTCCGGGGCCGAACCTCCTCTTCTTATCACGAGGCTCCTCAGCCACGCCTTTACCTTTGGAGGCTACCACCTGGCCCTCCTTTCCAGTCCCCTTTGAGGCTCCCTCATCGGCCTACTTTTCGTTCTTTTCCTTGCTGAGGCGGTCCAACTTGGACTTTACATGCTTCGCCCCAGAGGATCCAGGCTTCAACGTCTTCACCCCGGCGGTGGATGTAGCCCTCATGATGCTGGCCATATCGGGCAGGGCAAACTCCTTCTTGGAAAACTTGTCTGCAAACGTCAGAAAAGGTTTAGAGCAGATAGTAATGCCCAATGACTCATAAATATCACCTAGTGTTCAATGGCATCTTACCTTTGGGAGCCATCAATCCGAAATCAATGAAATATTTATCCTTCTCGATGAGGTAGTTGAAGCTTCGGAGCCTCGGGGGTCGTCTATATATATCTTCAATAATACCCCACTCAGCCTCGGATAATTCGTACCTCGAGCTGCCGTCTGCAAAGCGAAGACAAAAGATTAGAATTATGAGGCTACATATACGCATTGCAGTCAAACAAATCAACACTCACATGCTTCGTAGTACTGGGTCGGCGCGGTACAGGCTGGGACAGCATCTCCCTCAACCCTCTGCCACCTCCCCGTTACCCAGAACCAGGACTCCTTCCACCCCTTTATGGAGGAAGGAAGTCCAACTACGAAGGGGGCATGAAAACCCCAGGGTGTGATATAATACCACCCCTTAGAGTCGTCTTTTCCCACGACCCTGGCCTGGAAGAGGGTCTCAAATACATGAAGGGGCAAGTCCTTCCAAAGGGGTGGAAGGAGTCCCAACGACTTGGCTCCACCCGTTTGGAAGGATTTGGGTGGGGGACAACATAAATGTCCTCAGCACCGCCCTAAAAAAGGGGTGCAGAGGCAGACGCACACCTGCCTTAAGCAGGTATTCGCTAAAAGCTACGCAGTTTGGCCTCGGAAAACAGGCTCTTTCGTAGGGGTCGGGAACTATTAACTCTACATAGGGGGGAATACGGTACAGCTCCCTAAGTTCGGCTAGTTTAGTGGAGGTAATATTGGATTGAATCTTGGTTGCCCCCCACCCCACCTCGTAATCTATGGGCTCCTCGGCCATACTGTACCACTCCCCCGAGGCCCCAGACACCGACTCCTCACCACTTCTAGCCACTGTAATGGCCAAAGACGTCTCGACTGACATTATGAACTAAAAAATGGTAGAAACAACTGCAGAAATGGTATTGAAGGAAGGGAAGGCGACTGAAGCAAGGAAATACCTAAAGTGTAAGAAAACACTCGCCGGAAAGCTGCCGGAAGACTGGAAAGCAAGAAAACTTTGAGAGCTTTGGAAGAATGATTTGCGAAAGTAAAGTGTGAGAATGGCAGGGTCCTGCCTTTTATATACTTATAACGGGCTTAACCCTGGCCGTTGGATTATAAGCCTAGTTGATCTGAAACGTCCACGATTGCATCATTCTGGGCCATAGATCCCAGACGATTCGTACGCCAACGCCTCAGATTGATGCGTGTTCCGCCCAAACGCGTCTTCGCGCGTGGATGAATCCCCCAACACCACACGGCCTAGTAATTGCTCATGATGACGCCTTAAATGCGGACGGCTGTACGGTACTTGAAAGTCGTTTCGATGCCACAATTAGCATTGGAAATACGCAAAAGTGTCATGTCAAAGGCGCGAATCTCCAAAGAACTTTAGCCTCGCCAGGGTTGTAGCTTCACCTTGTCATGGTTGTAGCTTCGCCTCGTCTAAAGGACTTCGGCCACGCCAGTTCAAATATGAACTCGCCTCGTCTAAAGGACTTCGGCCACGCCTCGTCCAAAAGGACTTCGGCCACGCCAGTCCTAATATGAACTCGCCTCGTCTAAAGGACTTCAGCCACGCCTCGTCCAGAAGGACTTCGGCCTCGCCAGTTCTAATATGAATTCGCCTCGGCCGTAAACGATCTTCGGCGTTCGAGGCAACCTTCCTAACCATTGTACTCTACAATTGCTAACTTCATAGCTGAAAGTCCACGTAAAACATAAATGATTACACATGGACTTGGGGGACTATTGTTACCAGCCATCAACACGACTCCCTCCCCAGGCCTTTACAACCAAATGAAGCCCAAGCCTCGTCTTTGAAGATATTGTCATGATGGAAATCTTTAAGAATGATTGATGTGACTCCGGCATAAAGCAACTCTTGTCTTGTCTTGCCAATGTAAGATATTTAATTGGGTATGTAGGCATAAGGGAGAGGACTTGACGGCTAAGATGTGAAGCCCGGGCTTGGGAGATGAGGCCACGTGTACATTGATCCAACGATCGCCATTCTATTTGTAACACTATAAATACCCCATCCATGTAATATAAGAGGATGATGCAAATTTGAATACGAAAACACACTTAATATCTTAGAACACACATAAAAACAAGAGACCTAAAAAGCAAGAAAGGCAAATCGGGTTTCTCGTGGCCGGAATTCTTAAAACGATCACGTTGCATTCCTTCTATGTCCGGGTTCGAGAATCTTTTTCGAACATTCTTTAGTACACGTATGTTCGTCGAGACTTGCACGTGCACGTGTGGGTCCGATTTCTGTTGATAACATTTTTTGGGGTCAATAGATATGATTAATGCTATGTTAATATATGCTAAGCCCCCGTTTGATCTACATTACTATCTCATTAAAATAAAAAATATGACCATTATCCATCACATCAACATTTAAATTCAAAATTTCTATCTCTTGTGTGGGTCCCAATAACGACTATATTTTTCACTCTCATTCTACAATAATTTGGCTCAAATAGGGCCTAAGTTGCCATTTAATTTATGGGGTGAAGCGTTGTTGAGTGCGTGTAGGATATTAAATAAAGTTCCTTCTAAAAATACTAAGGTTTCACCTTATGAATTGTGGAAAGGAAGAAAATTGAACATTCGCTATTTTAAAGTGTGGAGGTGTTTTGCTTATTGTAAGAACACGAATCCTAACCGGACCAAATTGGGTCCAAGGGGCATTAAATATACTTTTGTCGGATATGCTAACAATAGCAAATCTTATAGGTTGTTGAACTTAAAAACCAATGTGATTATCGAATGAAATGATGTAGAGTTCTTTTAGGATTCATTATCTTCGGATAATGAATTGAGGGAAATTCACAATGATATCCTTAGTTCAAGTGAAATACGAGATGAAACATTTTCTAAAAATGTTAATGAATTTAGTGAACCATGAAGAAGCAAAAGAATTCGGAATGTGAAGTCCTTGGGATCGGATGAGATTGATTCTCAATGTATTTCCTTTTACTTGGTAGAAGAAAATGATGTGAATATTGTAAAAACAATTATTTTTGTTCTACAAGTAGAAACCGGTCCTAAAACTTATAAAGAAGCTATGGTTTCACGTGATAGCATCTTTTAAAAAGATGCCATTAAGGACGAAATGGGTTTGATAATGTTAGGTGTTTACACCTAGTGGTGGGGTTGTTCATTGGAAATCAAAGAAATAGATATGTATAACACACTCAACTATGGAATCCAAATTTGTGGAACTATCGGAAATCGAGAAAGAGGTTGAGTGGCTTAAGGATCTCTTATATGAGATACCTTTGGGACCAAAGAAACATCTTCTATACCTATCAGGTGTGATAGTCACGACACGTTAGCAAAAGCATACAACGCAATATACAATGGAAAGTCTAGACATATGAGTCTAGGACACGATTACATAAGGAAATTAATGAAGAGTGAAATAATTTCCCTAAATTTTGTAAAATCAATTGAAAACTTGGCGGATCCTCTAACTAAACCTCTAAATAGAGATTTAGTAAATTCTACTACGAATAGGATGTGGTTGAGACTCCTGAACTAAAAAGATCAACCAATGACGGCAACCATACTCATCTTTACTTAAAAGGTATTCCACGGATTCAAAGGGTACTAACAAATCATTCGATATATAGATAGTTCAGCATTATTGATGTCCATAATAATCATATCCTAGTTATAATGCTGGTTGTTACTGAAGTGAGGGATGAGTTTTCAACTCTTAATGAAGTTCGGTATTAATTACAAGTATCTTAAAAGTAACAAGATACTGAAAGAACTTCATCTAAATAAACTATGAGGTGGTGCCGCCTCAATAAAGAGTTAGAGTTGCTCTCTTAAAAATTTATTAAAAAAAAGGATTAGTGCAATGCCATAATAGCGCTAAGCGAGTTTGAGAAACTTGAGAATATGTGATACTCGTGTGTATGTGTTCTAACCGGTATTGTCATATGGAACAAATAGTTCAAAGCTTCATGCTACATTTGATTCCAACTTTACTTTGTTTGAATTACACTATGGTTAGATTCAAATTGAAAGATATCTAATTCTTATGCATTAGTATCGGATAATTTTTAATATGAGATTTTATTCAATGTTGAACAAGTTGGGGATTGTTGTATATCGTTCAAAATTAATAAAATGATAATGGAAAAATGAGAGAGAATTTGGAATGAAAAAGAAAAAAAAAGAACCATGCAGCCAGCCGCATGGGCCTTTATCGGGACTAAATGTCCCAGTATGGCTTGAATCATGCGGCCGCATGATACAAATTTTCGATCGTTTTGTTGCTTGATTTTGCCCGTTTGAAATTTAAATTTAGTGGCTGTTGGAGATTTTTTTTTTTTTTTTTTTACCACTTCGTATAACATTATTTTTAGGCTATAAATAAGTAGTTTGTGATCAACTTAAAAAATTAAGAAATCATACAAAAACCATAGCCCCAATTTTGAGAGAGAATTTCATTTCAAATTACATATTTTCCTTTTCATATTCAAAATTCTTTTGTGTTCTTGAGTTTTCAAGGATTATATTTAATTGTTTGAGTATTAATTCTTGCAAGGCTTGTTTAAATCTTGCAAATCATTTACCATCAACCCTTCAAACATTAAATCATTCATAGAGTGGGTAAATATTGTTTGAGAACAAGGGTATCGTAATCAAGTCTTTAGTGGAATTTATCAAGTTTGATTTATTGTTTTCAAGTTCGTGAATTGTTGCTGCAATCTTGGTTCGTTTATTCTTCAACTCCGATGTTTTCTCCATTATTCTACAACATATAGAAACACCTACACATTGTATAACGTGTTACTGCATTATTTGGAAACTTGTTGTCACGTTACAAAATATTCAACCCAATCATACTTCTAAGGCAATCAAAATCTCTCTCACAAAACAAAAATTACGATTTTAATGCTTGTTTTTTTCTAAATAATTTCTCAAAATTTTCCAGCGATGTCTTTGAAATAGTTATGTCAACGAGCCGAGTCGGAAAAAAAAAAAAAAAAAAAAAAAGCTCGGGCTCGGCTCGAGCTTTTTTGTGCCGAACTTTTTTTGGTCCGAGCTGAGCCCGGTCAAAAAAAAAAAAAGGCCCGACCCGAGCTTTCAATCTGAGCCTTAGCAGGTCGAGCCCTAGATAGCTCGATTTTTTTGTTTTTTTATTAAAATTTGTGCAATTTATACGTACTATAAATTAAAGAAAAAAGCTCGGGTTCGATTGGAGCTTTTTTGGACCCGAGTCGAGTCGAGCCGAGCAAAGCCCGACCAAAAAATGAGGCTCGACCCGAGCCGTACGAGCCGGCGAGCTTTTTTGTCATCCTTACTTTGAAACATGTATGGATTACATTGCTTGGCGGGCGTGAATGAGCTATATGGTGTTCTATCTTAAACACCATTTGAATATTTTTAGAATCAAAAGAAGAATCTATTATTTATTTATCATTTTTACGTGAAAGGAAGAAATCAATTTTCGCATTTGCTGTCATATTTGCAAAGATCAATCTCTTAAAAGGATGAAAAATTAGATGAAATGCATACATTTTTCCAATCTCAATGTATTCAAGACATTTTTTGTGTAGGAAATGCTTAAATTCACCACACTAAATTTCTGGCACTTTAACAGAATTTCTGCAAATAAAAATGAACTTTAATTAGAATTTGTCAAGAAAAAAAAAAGGCTTTTTAAGCACTCACAAGTGTTCGTGTGTATTTGATGTGTGTCCAGGGGCGGACGCAGACGAAAAATGTTAGGGGGGCACACTCGAACTTGTAAAGAAGTTGGGATAAATTTTACACTCGAAAATTTACGTAAAAAAATCATATCCCATGTAATTTTGCATCCGAAAATTTACATGGGATATGACTTTTTTGGATGTAAAATTTCGAAAATTTTTGATATCATATTCCATATAGAGTTTCCTAATAAAATGATGAAAATTACATTGAGGTGTATCGCAAAAATAGTAAATGTTAATGAAATAATTGAATTTTTTTGAAAAAATGCGAGTTAGACGTTTTTCTTTAAGACTCACGTTTAACGTATTTTTAACTATTTTCGATATCTATTTGGATTATTCGATATACCCATAATGTAGTTATCGAAATAAGTTTGAGATTACATAAGCAATTTGTAGATTTGATTAGCGTACAATTGTCGGTGCATTTTTAAAATTAGCATGTTATCGAAATTCAAATTTATTGTGATTTTGCCCATGTTTGGTGGAAATTAAAATCAAATTTGTAGTATATTTTGATAAAAGTTAAAACAGTTATGGATTTTATGAAATATATTATTAAAATTTATTGTTAACTTTGAGTTATATTAAAATTTAGATTTCAATCAATATCAAACACGAAAAAAAAAAAAATTGTTAGGGGGGCACGTGCCCCCCTAGGCCCCCCTTGTGTCCGCCCCTGTGTGTGTCAGTGTGTGCATTGTGTACTTGACACGTGAAATTTCCATATATATGTGGCAGTAT
The DNA here is from genome assembly GCA_019097785.1 of Fraxinus excelsior. Classification (NCBI taxonomy): domain Eukaryota; kingdom Viridiplantae; phylum Streptophyta; class Magnoliopsida; order Lamiales; family Oleaceae; genus Fraxinus; species Fraxinus excelsior. The sequence goes on from CM032626.1 coordinate 14,855,690, forward strand.
AATTGAATATAGGAGTGTAAATGGGCTAGTTTAGCCTTTTTTTTACAAATTTTCAACTTAAACGTTTAAACAATTTGAGAAAGAGAAAATTTCATAATTAAGAATTTAAGTTACAACAATTTCAAATTTAAGAGATAAGGTTTAAAATTTAAAATTTCAGATTTTTTAAGGTTTAAAATTTCAAATCTCAAATTTTTTAAATTTTTATTTATAAATTAATTAATTAAACATATGTTTTATTAATTAAATATATTAAGGTCACAATTTCATATAATTTGGTCACAAATTTCATATAATTGGTCGCAAATTACAAATTTTATATGTCGCAAATTATTTTACGGTCACGATTCAAAAAATTTATAGGTCACAATTTATTTATCGGTCACAAATCATAAATTTATACGTCACAATTTATTTATCGGTCACTTATCAAATTTACATATTATTCATTGGTCACAAATCACAAATTATTTTACAGTCACAGTTCTAAAATTTTATAAATCGTTATTTGTTCATCAGTCACAAATCAAAAATTTATTCGTCACAATTTATTTATCAATCACAAATCACAAATATTATAAATCACAATTTATGAGACGGTCACAATTTTCAAATTATTGATACAAATTAACTATTTTTTAGGTCACACATTATTTTTTTGTTACAATTTATCTTTTTCATTGGTCACATATTGTTTATTAGTTACAGATTAATCAATTTAATGGTCACAATCAATCAAATAATTTGTGACCCCAATCAACACTTGTGACACCACCTTACCACTTCCTCCAACAGCACCATTGCCGCCGCCACAAGAACCACCATCACCTCTCAACCACCATTTTCAACTACAAAATTATTACTGTCAACGCTAGATCTACCACCACTAAATCCAACAAAAATCACTGCAACTATTAGATCCACCACCAACGCCGTCAACGATGTTAGATCCACCATCACGCCACTGCATCAATGGCTAGAATGCACCACCATCATCGCCAACAAAAAAACACCCGGATGCGCAAACACACCCCAAAAAAACACCACACCATATATACCTGCACCAACACAATTAGGGGTGTGCAAAACCCATCCGAACCCGACCAAACCGCCCAACCCGATTGGGTTGGGTCGATTTTTTTTTTTTGTTTTTACATGGGTTGGCTGTGTAGACGGGTTGTGTTGGGTCAGGTTATGGGTTAACCCATAAAAATCGAATAAACCCGCCTAATTCAACCCGTCACTTAAAAAAAAAAATAAGAATAAGTTTTCGAGGTTTTTTTTTTCCTTTTTTTTAATACTCAAACATGTTATGGGCCTTGTATCTTTTTTTGAACTGTTACTTTACAAGCTTGATGAATTATGATATAGTTCTAATAAGAGGAGAAAGCAAGTTTTCTGATGCAAGTGATGCTCTGAAGAGGATGAAACTATATGAACAGTCGAAGTGCATAAATAGCAACGATACACATGGCCTTAAAACTTAGGCTTATTTTCTACTCCTAATATTTCATGTATTATATGCACAACAGCATGTATTCCTCGAAAAGATATAGCAGTGTAAAAATATTTGAAATGAGTTTTCATTGAAAATGAATCTAAAAAGTACAAGTTGATAGTCTAACCATAATTACCTTGGTGACTTTATTCCTTGTAGGCTCGGTTGATGAGGATTAAATAAGATAATCGATAATTTTATTTATTTACTCACTATTTAATCTTGTCTATTCGAATTTAGTATAATAAAACATTTGATGATTTTAATCGTTGTTGGTAAGTTTTCCCAAACCGACCAACTCGATCGATACTTGGTTGTGTTGGGTTAGGTTTTAATCTTTACACGAGTTGAGTTGTGTTAAATTTTGATCAAATCGATCGTGTTGGGTTGGGTTGAGGCAAAAACCGACCCGACCCAACCCATGCACACCCCTAAACACAACCACAACAGATCGACCCGCACAACACAACCTAGCCGGAAAACCACAGCAACGACGATCATCACTAAAAACCACAAACTACAAACATCACCGGCGCTCACCATAACTACAAATCACAACCTACAATATTGGGTTGACATTGTCGGTCAACATAGCCCCGACGTTGCGCAAATCGAGATGTGGTGCTACGAAGTGATGGGCCTCAGCAACGTTTTCGTAGCGGCGTTGTTGCTTCAGAACGATGCCGCTCGATGGTGGCATCTTGAGCGCAATGGTGGTGATGGTGTCTTCTCAATTGTCGCAGAAACGATGGTGGCGCTTTGACGTCGCTCGATGGTAGCTTCTTAAGGTAGTGGTGGTGGTGTCTTTGCAACTATCACGACGACGATGGTGGCGCTTCACACCGGCAGCCGTGGCGATGGCGTTTTCCTGATAGGAGCATATCGGCAAGCTACATGTAAGGAGAGAGTGACGTGTGAGAGTAATTAGGGATTGAGATGGATTTTGTTGGTATTAATAATATTAAATATTTGAATTAATATCATATTTTTGTATAAATAAACTTTATATTTTATTTTTGAAATTACATATTAAAAATTTTGGTTGGATGTAATTATCACTTTGAGAAAACTCAAACCTTTATCAAACCATTAAAAAATGTAAGAGATTTTACAAACTTAAACCCCTTAAGGTTTGACCCAGCTTTAAACGGCGATTCGGCCATATATTTTTCCCTGTGTCCACCTTAGCGTCACTAGTTCATTGATTATTATTGAATATGGTCCGTGTGATTGGCGGAATTTTCCAAGGAAGTATAAAAATATTTTCCTACTTTCACTTTTTTGACAGTTTGATATGCAAAATTTTCCACAAAAAATGTTTTCCTCCCTTTTTCTAGGTACAACCATTTGATACACAAATGATGGAAAATGTTTTCCCACCTACCTTTTTTTTTTTTTTTTGCAATGGGAACAAATTCTAGACACAATGGTTAAAAAAATTCACTTTTATCGACAACTTTCATGCAAAATAAAGTCAAACGAATGATATTCAATATGGTAAATTTTTTTTTTTCAAGATTTTTTGTTGGGATTTAAGGCTTCCCCCTTAGCTCCAAGATTAATCCACATTTGCAGGAAGAAAAATGCACCAGCAAAAGATAGAACAGAATTAAACCAATAAGAAAATCAACAAAAAGACAGATATAAAATCATGAAGAAATCATCTTCCTCAAGCCTCTTTATTTACTAAGAAACTTTACATTCAATTACATTAAATCAATCACCATCTCTCAGGTAATTCACCATACAAAATCAGATCCTAACTTGAAAGCTTTCTACTCCAGATTGATTTCCAGAAAATACATTTCTCACAATCTCACTTTCCACTCTGATTTCCTATGGTTCTAGAGCTCCTTTACCAGAGTCTCTCCCTTTTCCAGAGCTCCTCTACATCTGCATTTTCAAGCTCTCTCTTCAGATTCCAGAATTCCCTCATCTAGAGTTACTTGGGACTCTCACAGAGATTCATTCTTCTCTCTATCTCGAGCTCATCTTTTTATCTCCTACCCAGGGGTCTTATTTATAGACATACAAGGAGCCTCATTTCAGTTACAAACCAAGGCTCCAGTTGGTTGTATATTCTAACAAACATTGGCAGTTGAAACAGATGGTTAAAAGCTCCAATTCAACTGATTTTTATTCCAACAGTTTTTTTTTTTTTTTTTTTGGGCAATAGTTAAGGTTGTCTTCAAGGAATCACTTTCCAACATTTTTTTTTTTTTTGATAATGAGAACAAATTTTAGACTCAATAGTAGAAAAAATTATTACTTCAATGGACAAATTTCATAAAAAACGAAATCAAATGGACACCAAATTTTCAATATTTTCCATGAAAAATTATACCGATCAAACAAATTAATTACAATTTCCAGTAAAATATTTTCTTTCCACCCATTTTTCACCCTGCAATAAAACGGACCCTTAAATATTTTCATACTTTATTAGTGAAAAAATTAGAAAAATGATATATATCAACCTATAAATTTGAATTTCAACAAAACCAAAAAACAAATAACAATTAAAAAAAAAAAAACCAACGGAACGACTTCGCTCTTGACTTGAGAGAGTGAAAATCGATCGCTGGTAATGTGAAGCTTTTTAGTTCTGAATGTGTGGGGCATGAAGACTGAAAATGAAGAGGATTTTGACTTTGGAATATCACGTATGATTGGTAATGGAGTTATGAAATTAGGATAAATATTGGTATTTGACTATATGATAATGGACATTTATTTCTATATTAAAATTTAATAGTTATATTTATTTGTAAAGGTTAAATCATAATTTATCGATCTAATTTCTTCATATGCGAGGCGCCTTTTTCACGTTACATGCAATTAACAGTGTTCATGTGAGCGTTGAGTATATGACACATGAAGTTTCTGTATATGGCTGTCACGATAGTTGAGTGCAGGCTTCCTCCATTATAGAGCCATGAATTTGGTGAGCCCACAGGAGTTGCGCCTTCCATGTTCAGAATTTGGCTTGTTCATTTGCATTTTTTTTCTTTTGTTTCATAGAAAAGCTGCCGTCGACCTGATAAAAATGCAGATACCGATGAATAATATGTTCAAGACAGCTCTCGAGGAAGAAGAGTTGATTTTAATGATCAATGGACGTATATGTATTATTGCGTTTAAATTCCAATAAGTTATATGAATATATGATGAAAGTGATAGAAAATATATTAAGGATTATTGATCTAAAACAATCAATAATCAACATTGAATCGTCCATGTTGAAATTAACGAGAACATCAAAATGAAAACAGAAGCGTACCTTGAACCATAGATCCATAGGTGTCTGATTCTTCGCCGGAATTGGTTATGATCTTCCAATTGATTGGTGATCTCCTTATCAAATTTGCTCTCCATTGATGGGGATGTAGAGAAGCTTGAAGAACACCAACAATTGGGGACCATGACCCCTCTAATAGGAATAAGATAATGAATGGCCATTATCTTGCATTTGTTTCAAATCAGCCCCTCATCAATTTGAAACAAACATCCGGTCTCTACACTTTAATTCCATTAAATCTAATACCCAATAGTCAAATTTCATCTTTGGTAGATCACTTTAATTGACTAATAAACCTTAAATAATAGCACCGCACATTTTAATACGTTACGTGTGGCCCCAATTATGTTAGAACTTTCCAACAATCTCCCACTGGGCCAAACGTGTAACCTTTCAAATGTGCACAACCTTATGAGCTCAAAATTTTGCTATTATTATTATGGATATTGCAAACAATCTCGTCCATCAGTCATATTGATATAGGATCAAAGCGATTTTCGTCACATTTAACGTGACTAAATCCATCAATGGTCACGTACACCCATATAACCAAATGACATAGATCAATCATGGAAGTGTAGCATGGAAATTACATGTTATGTGATCCACCATGTCTTTTCCAACTGGTCCAACCTTGTTTCTTAAGTGAGATCAACCATAAACTTTAATCAGAGTGGAACTGAACTGAATACTTTATTTCTGAAATTAACCGAATATCCATGGATAAAATGTGTCTAAAACAGACAACATCCAAATACAAACTCCCACTGGACTGGCATATCATCAAAAGATGAATCACCCATGTGAGCAATATACTCATGAAAGACCTTGGGTGGTATCCATTTAGTAAATGGATTCATGATTATGGAGTTTGTCCTTATATGCTTTATAGAAATCTAACCACTCTGATTTCTTTCCTTAACAACTAGGAACTTAATGTCTTTAGACTTTGACATCGTCATGTTCCCGTTGGAATACAAGACTGCTATTGTCACATAATAACTTAACTTAAATGGCCTTTCAATTCCATCCAAAATATGCAGCCCAGTGACAATGTTTTGCAGTCAATTCCATGATCATAATCAGAATATCCAAAGATCTCCAATTGGTCTGATTTTCATGAATGTGATCATGTAATCCTTAGTTCTCTATAAACACTGAATAACCTTATGGCTGCTTTCCAAATTTCCATCCCGAAATTTAGTTAAATATCTGTCTAGCATTCCAATGAATGCTATATCCGGATGTGTATAAACTTGAGTATACATTAAATTCTCAATTGCTGAAGCATATAGAATTTCACGTATTTCCTTTTCTTTAAATTTATCATTGAAACTTTAATTGAGACTAAACTTGTCTCCCTTATCAATAGGGGTGTCACCTGATTTACAGTCCTGCATGCCAAACCTTTTAAATGCTTTATCGATATAGCTCTTTTGTGACAATCCAAGAATACCTCGAAAGTAATCCCGATGTATCCAAATCCTTAATACAAAAGAGACGTCACCAAAAATTTTCATCTCAAAATTCCTTGATGAAAATCTCTTAGTTTCGTGCAACTATATCATTAATGGCAAGCAGTATGTCATCAACATACAAAATCAGGAATATATGTTTACTCCCACTGAACTTGTGATACACACAATCACCAACAACATTCATCTCGAAACCAAATGAGACAATTACTTGATGAAACTTGTGATACCATTAACGGGAAACCACTTAGGCCCATAGATGGATTTCTTTAATTTTCAAACCATATTCTTTGGGTCTCCTGACACAAAGTTTTTCGGTTGTACCATATAGATCGTTTCATCAATGTCACCATTGAAAAACATCGTCTTAACATCCATCTGTTGTAGCTCAAGATCAAAATGTGCAACAAGTGCCATAATTGTCCTGAAAGAGTCTTTCGTTGAAACCAGAAAGAAAGCCTCTTTGTAGTCAATGCCTTTCTTTTGAATAAAGTCTCTAGCCACAAGACGAGCCTTATATCTTTTCATATTACCATTCGAATTCCTTTTGGTTTTAAATATCCATTTGCAACCAATGAGTTTCGCACCTTCTGGTAATAGGACAAGATCCCAAACTTTATTGTCTTGTATAGACTTATACTCCTTATTCATGACATCAATCCACTTTTGAGAGTTATTACTTTGCATTATTTGATGAAAGTTGATTGATCAGATCTTCTTTCACCAATACATGTCATCCTTATTTTATTGGAGAGAGACTATAAAAATATCCAGAATTGTCTTTCTCCATTTTATAGTGGATTTCCTTAATGATGTTTGTTCTTGAGGTTGTTGAGTTTGAATTTCTGGAACAATCTCTTGATTGTGTATAGGGGATTTTGTAATGAAGTCTTGATCCGAAATCGCTTCTTGAACAAGATCTGGAGCAAGAATTTGTCCCTGAACCTGATCATTGTCAATTGCAACAGAAGAAATATATACATATTCTTCATTCAAGACAAACTTTATAACCTTATCTCCCCCCGCAAACTCTACATCATCAAGGAACCGAACATTTCCCGTTTGAAAATTGACTTGATAGTGGGATCTTTGAAAATATTGTAACCCCTTAAAAATTTGCTTTATTTGGAACTGTGTTCAGAATTTAAGCTGCAATCTTTACTGATCTTTACTAGAAAGATCCTGATGTACTGTAGAATGATTTCACATTCCTCTAGAAATTTTAGCAAAAGGCAATGGACGTTGTTCTCCTGATTCATCATATCTATCATAGTATTCACCACTATGGTAAGATCTGACTTAATGAATTCTTTTACTGAGTTGATTTTCAATCTCAGTCTTGTATGCCTTGAACATGTCCAATGTTTGGGATTCATCATAAATGAGATATAGGTAGCCATATTGAGAAAATTCGTCTATGAACTTAATAAATGACTGTTGACCATTCCAAGATACCCGAAAGAAATGGTCCACAGATAACCGTATGAATTAGTTCTAAGACGTCCGAAGTCATATGACACTTAATCTCCTTATGTTTGTTTATTTTTTCCTTAATGCAATTGATATTGACACTTAAGTTTGAAAAATAAGGAATCAAGAATTCCTTCTAACACAAGATTTTTTTTTTATTCTCTTTTGAGAGAAGTGACCTTATTGCTTGTGCCAAAACAAAGCAGAATTCTCATTGGTTAATTTATGTTCAATACCATGCGGATTCATATACAAGATTTCTTTATAAGAGGCAACTGTATTAAACTGATATAAGTTATCAGAAAGAGATCAATCTGACTATTTCAAATTGAACAAGAGTAACCAAATTTGTCCAATGTAGAAATAGAAACCAAATTCCGTCCAAAAGACGGTACCGTAAATGTCTCTTTCAAATTCAAATAATAACCAGCCTTTAATGATAACTTAAGGTCCATATAGCCTCAACCTTTACTGATTTGCCATCACCCCACATAGATGAATCTTTCAGCATCAATTGGTTTTGACAGATCAGACAACCCCGCATATACACACTTATTTGAATAGTAGTACCGAAATATATTCAACAAGTGTGTCTAGGTATTGACATTAAATTTACCTCAAAACAAACCAAAATGAGAAGTGTACTTTTCTTCACACGCTAAGCGTGATATTTAGTACAGTCTCTCTTTATATATCCCAGATTTTCACAAAAGTTATAGCTTAATTTATCATTTTCAGACTTTTGCTGTTTATTTTAAACCGAACCGAATGCAGCTTTGTTATTCTTTATTATCCTTAGAAGTACTTGCCAAGTGAGTAATGCCAATTTTATTTTGTTTTAGTATTTCTTCTTCTTGCACATAATATGGAAATGAGCTCTTTAAGAGTCCACTTTCCCCTTTTTGACAGTTGTAACTGCCCTTAATCAGCAGAATTGTGCAAGAAGCGAAATCAACACCAAATGTAAGAGCAAGTCATCAGACAGCTCGAGCTTTAGTGCCTTAAGCTTAGAAGCAATGTGAGACATCTTCATGATGTACTCCCTTATGTTTCCTTCGCCTTTATACTTTATTGAAACCAAGCTTTGCAAAAGCGTGCTTGTTTCAGCCTTATCGTTTTTTTCGCAAAACGTTTCTCATTTCGGCAAGAAATCACTGGTATTAGTTACTTCTTCAGATACTGTGCCTCCAAAGGCTTCCGAAATGCCGCGCTTAATGATCATTAGACTCATGCGATTTGAGCGATCCCACTTCTCAAAGTTTCCTTTTCCATCAGATGAACTTTCTTCCGTAAGAGAAGCGGGTTGCTCAATCCGGAGCGCATGATCTAGATCTTTGCAGCCAAGAACAATTAACATGTTCTCTTTCCAATACTTGAAGTTTGTTCTGTTTAGCACTGGAATTGAGTTGATGTTGACAGATATATCAGAAGCGGATGGATTAACTGAATAGAAAACTTGTTCCCAATCAACATGTTCACATTGGAATCCATATAAACAATTAAGTTATTCAAATAATGGTACATCCCATCTCAAGATACCTAGCACATCATTAATATCAAGTCTTTGGACAGTAATATTAACTGTAAGTGGTACTCTTGATGTAGTGATCAAATATTGACAATAAATCCTGTCAAATAATAAACCCATCTTTGGATTGATTTATTATTCACATGGAAACCTTATAATTGTCACATGTTTACCACCACAAGTGTGCATATAATTCGGCCAAATATTAACCTTCCTTTCGGCCGGCTAATATTCGCATGAACAAATATACACACAAATTCCTTCTAATATTCTAAGTTAATTAATTTCCACAAGAGAGGTTGCTTTGGCAACATATTGCTTCAATCAATTCACTTTTGAATATTATATATTCAAATGAGTTCTTTATACCAAAATTCGAAAAGCGGAATATTTAATTGTATTTATCTTGAAACTTTAAGGGCCTAAGGGTTAATAATTCAATACTTTAGGGGTCAAAATAAATTAATTCAAAACTTTAGAGACCAATAATTTATTCATTGAAAAACAGAAAGACATCGAGATTACTGATCTGAGCCAGAGCCAGTTGTTTTCACCCAAAATTGGAGTTATCGGTGCATCAGATGGATTAGGCTTGAACCATACTGTCCGAATACTCTTCTTTTCTTGTGCTGAATTTTGCATTTCAATGTCTCCTTCGCATAAGTGATCTCATAAACAATAGAGATAAACGGAGTTATGCCACTGCCTCCGCTAGCCAACACCAATAAATCATCCCTGTAAAAAATATAATAGGTCGATCAATAACACAACGGACATCTTAGCTACACTGCACTGGATGGGACACAACAAAACAATAAATAAGATTTTAACTTCTTTTTCTTATTTAATATTGTCCAGTATTGTAGGTGTATACTATCTAAGAAGTCAAAATGACATGTTACATATACAATAATGGACGAGACTGAATAAAACAAGACTCCATCTAGCATGAAAGACATGCCGCCAATTGTGGATTTTAACCATCACTTTATTACTCCTTGGGGGATCTTCGAATGATAATCACAAAGATTTTAGCTTATTTTTCTTTCATAATGCTATTAGTGTTGTTGTATCTAGTTTTCCGAACAAGCAAAAAGGTCGTATCGAGTACAAAACGGCAAAGTGTATTACCCTCTACGCTTCCGATCAAGCCAAAAGAATGTAATACTACACTTCGGGTATTGGAGAAGTTTAGCTTGACAGTTTCAAACGGCAAAAACCTCGCGGAGTTGAGTCCAACGCCTCTTTTCGGGATTGCAAGAATTGACGTACCTGTCCACCGTGAAAAGGTAGAAACCAGGAAGCATAATGCAGGCTGCAGGCATAGCCAACGCCAACATGAAGTACAAAGAAGAACATAGACGATGTATAAATGATCAGGGGGAAATTTTGTAGCCCATAGGACTAATCCTGCTAACAGTGCTAATTCTCCTGCCACATTGGAAAACCGGTGTTTTCCCATTTCAGCATCTGAATTTGCATAAAAAATAAAAGAATCCTGTTAGAATTTTGAGTTCTGGTACGTGAAGATGGAATCTACTATACCAACGTATAAGGGAATTTTAACCACAACGGTGTGCATATGAAGGTCGTAATAATTTGTATAATGGCGCTTTCATTATTGTTACATAATTCAACTTATGCAATAAAAAGAGGTGAGTATTCACGACGTTACTTTATACGGCACGCAGCTATATGCTGTAAAAGGTAAATTATGTTGTATGCTACTCTTTTTAACCTTCAAGATGGAATTCCAGGTCTTAATGTATCTAGAATCGAAGTACAATATATAAAATTTGACGAATTAGCATGTCATAGCAGAAGTTACTAGATATAGATATAATTTGTTACGAGTAGATTCATTCCAGTACCCCCGGGTTTTTCTTGTTGAAAATATTAGCTTCAATTGATGAACCCAATAATATGGATAGGAAATTGAATGCAGATGTGGACAACTGCAATAATGAAAATTAATTACAAGTTTTTCAATGTCATATATGTTGGCTATTTTTGTTTTTATTTTTGTACTTGTAATGAAAGTTCTCAGTTTAAAGAGTAGTTAAATTTCTTAGAGGTATATTCAATTGGGACTTTTAAAAAATTTTATAGAGTTTTTTAAGTGAGTGACTTTTGTGGATTTTATGAGCTTTTAAGTGATTTATACAGATTTGGTAAGAATTAATAAAAGTCTTCTATGAACTTTCGTAGACTTTCTTTAGAGACTTTTAGCAACTTTTAAAGACTTATATTTTAAAATAAAATATTAAGCATATATAATGTAATATTTTAAACAATTTCTTATAGGTCCAAATAATTCATAACTCATATAATTGAAAATGCAAAGCAATATATCAGATTTCTCATGTGAAAAAAAATAATAATTTTTTTTTCAAGACACAAAATGGATTTACAAATAATCAAAATACCAAAAAGAAATTTAATTGCATTTAGTTATGTTCAACGAAAAAAAAAAATCAAACATGCTCAATTTCATTCCACATATTAGTTGCTATAGTAGTCCTCAATGCATTAGCACTATTTCTTTCTTATTCTTGACTCTCAAAAAGGGGTCCAAAATATTCCCCTTCATTAACCGAAGAAGATGAAGAATCTTCATTATGGGGTTCAACTAAAAATTCATCAGAACGACGCTCTTTACAAAGAAAATTGTGTAATCTTACACAAGTTAATACGAGCTCCGTTTGTGTACTATATAGAAATGGAGGAGCAGTTTTGAAAATTGTAAATCATGATTTAAATATACCAAATATCCTCTCAACTACGTTTCTCAATGAAGCACGATGAAGATTAAATAACTCTTTTGTACTTTCAGGGTCACGACCTTGACCAGCAAAATCTTGAGATGATAACGAACACCTCGAAAATAAGTTAAGAATTGACGCCGATTTGAAAATCCACAATCTCTCAAAAAATATTTACCTGAACATAAAATAATTGTAAAATTAGCACATGATTTATAACATGTATAATTATCATACAATAAGATAAAAGAAAAAAATGAAATAATAAAGTATCTGTTGCAAGCATTTGATAAATCCATTTTTCTCCATAAATGTACCTTGTTAAGGTATAAAAAAAAACAAAAAAAAGCAAAATGCACCAGAAGGAGAGAGAGAGAGCACAAATCAATAAAACTGGTTTTAAATTTCTTAGCTCGAAGAAAAACCTTGTTTAGATAAAAAAAAATGAAATACACCATAGAGAGAGAGAGAGAGAGAGAGAGAGAGAGAGAGAGAATTTACGTGAAAGAAAAGAAAATGGCCGGCTCTTGACAAATCCTACGGTAGAATGAGAGATTTGTTTTGAGATTTTCTATTCATATTTTCTATCAAAAAGTTTCCAAAAGTCTAGCAAATTATAAAGTCACTAAAAATCATTATCAATTGAATACGTCGTAACTTATAGAGACTTTTAAAAAATTTCAATTGAATACTCCGTAACTTTTGGAGACTTTTTAAAAGTCTCTATTAAATGCATCTAAATCTTTAGAGAATCTTTAAAAGTTTCAATTGAATACACATAAACTTTTTAATTCTTCAAAAGTTTTTAAAAGCCTCAATTAAATATACCCCCTTAGATTCAAGTGTTTCGGGTAATTTTTTCGACTCAGCATTCGTATGGACTCTCACATAAAACTTTTCGAGGTCCAAGTTTTTTTTACCCAAACTTAGTGACGAATTTATTTGTCGTTAAAGCCAAACCTTTGTGAATGATTTGTCACATCGATGGAAAAAACACCAAGAATCCTGTAGGTGAAGTGCTCACGGATTGTCGTCGCTTATTATTTGAGCAATCACTCGTTCTTGAGTAGTGAGAGGGTTCGAGTCAAGTCTGCGAATAGAGACTTTCCTTACAATCGTACATTCGTTTAAGCTAATAATTAAAAGAAGAATCGGATCCTTCATTCTGCGGCCTAATACATCTCTTGAAGAAGATGCATAGTTTTCGCTCTTCCTATTAAGTAAACAAAAGAGCTCTAATTATTCATTATTAATTTAAGTCCGTGAATAGAGACTTTCCTTACAATTATTTGTCATGACTTGCTCTAATTATTTTGTCAATGGTTGACTATTTCATTTTGCTCTAATTAACTCTAAAATGGATCTGATCTTTGATTGATTGCGAGACTAATTAAAATGAGTAATGTTGTTCATGATCCCCACTGGGGTTACAAATACAGTTTAAGTGGCGTTAATATGGCATTAAATGATAGGTGAAATTAAATAAATCATTTAATTTCACCTTTCATTTAACATATCATTTAGAGTCACATAAACTATGTTTATAACAACATTGAAGATGGATAACATTATTCAATTAAAATAGACGAGTTTTATCACGGGTCACCATACCAAACACATCACGGCATGTTTGGTGAAAAGGATCAAAGACAATATTAAAATTGAAAAATATACTGAAATATTGTCGAATCAAAAATGTTTTTAGTAATAAACTAACATTGTTGTAGTCGAAAGTTAAAACTCTCTTCGAAGAGCTAATCCCATAACCATCACAAGTAGAAGAGACTTTCAAAGAGCATTTCTTTAAATTTTTTTAAGTGAGAAGAGAGATTTAATCTCTTTCCAATTCTACGCATCTTAACCCCAAACAACAACTAATATCTTTTTCTATTATTAAAAGGCTAGAAAGATTTGATGTGTGGAAATGGAAGAAGAGATCGCTTCATTTAATAAATTACTATAGTCAATAAACTCAAAAACAGATTATGCTACATGTACATAACAAATTCCATAATAATTTATCAACAAATGATGCGACGAGATTTAATTGGATCGAATAAATCCAACACTTATATTTTGACACATTCTCATTATATAAAACATTAGTAAAATAGTTATGTACAAGAAGCATTTTTCACTCAAAAACTCTCTATATGCATGTTAACTAAATGCTTTAAGAGAATTTATAATGAAAGCAATACGTCTCCTAATTAGCAAAAGCAAAAGCAAATTTGAAACTTCGAGCCATGAAAAATGTATATAAGAGGGGCTTTAATTGTTGACACACTAAAATGCAGCCCAAATCAAAGGGAAGTCCAATTGAGAAATCCAAGATGAAGACCCAATGGAAATCAATTAAAAGGCCCAAGAAGAAAAGCCAAATCTGGAAACCTGAGAAAATGCCTGAATATTGGAAGCCCGAGAGCATAGAAGTATTATCGCCCAAGACCGCAGGACGCCCAGAGGCTGAACGAATGTAGTGCTGCTCAATCGCCCAGAGCGATAGCCTCATTATCGCCCAAATCCTCAAGTCGCCCAGAATCAAACAAGTCTAAAAGGTATAGTTTATCCAATTCAGAAATTATGGAAGCGGTTGGCAAGTGAACCCGACACGCCCCCACGATCCAGAAACAGCAAGAGTAGTGGCAACAGTTACTAAGTAACTTCTTCCCAAACAAGCAGTTTCTCACTAAAGGAGTGGATAGTTACGAAGGTAATGGAGCAGTTCCGAGCAGTTTCGACAACCAAGAGATGCTCAGGAAGTATAAAAGGAAGTAATGTTGTAGAAGAAAAAGACCCCGAATCAAAAACTCTCGACAAGAGAATATGTAATTTTTATTTCCTTAGTTTAAATTTAATCATTTCTCAGTACTTGTGTGCTTGCGCCCCTTGGAGGCGTTTTGTCTATTTTCCAATTGTAACTCTTCACTAGTAAACGCACCCCTTTTTGAGACTTTGTCTCAAGAGGTTTGTTCCTTACACAATCGTCTGATCCTTTTCTCGTAATTGTTGGCGGGTTGGAAAACGCGCGAAAACATTAATAAATGGTATGTTTGTCTCCCATTTTGGGAGAAAAAATACAATTTTGAATAATATTTTTAGGAAAATGTGAGATTGAAAATTAAAATAATTTTATTGGTTTGTGTGTAGAATAGTTTATTGAGTGAATATGTGGTCGACATTGTATACTGTAGCAAACAATGTTTGAGAAAATAAATGATAAACAGGGGCAAAGTGACCAGAATCACCAGATTATGGCTACTTAAAAAAAAAAACAACGACGACGACGACGTAGAAATTACTCAATGACTCAATCATGATATAATTATTTATATAGATTTTTAGAAAAACTTTAATCAAATTAGATAATTAATTATCCACTAGTTGTAAAACATATTTTTTTAATCACATTAATTCAAGATGACATACCTTTCTTTAATGCAATATGCATTAATTAAATGTTCTATTATGCTAAACGATGAAGTAAATGTTCTTGACAATAAATATATAAAATTTAATTTTCGTCTCAATAATAGAAGCGCTAATCTGATAACTTAAACAAAATTGGTGATTTAATGACAGTTGTATTTTTGTGTGTCCCAAAAAAATCACAACTGCCATTAAATCACCAAATTATTCAACAATAGTTGTTGCTGCTCAATCTTAATCCTAGTATTCCCTCAGTTGTGAAATTAACTACAATTGCAATCCTAGAAACAAGTAGTTTTGACATAGGTACCTCACGAATGTCCACAATCACAATCTTTTCCTCAATAAATATGATCTTCTTGAACATTCTCATCAATTCCAAGGTCAAAAATAGACGGTTCTTAATAGTCCTTGCCTAAATCAATATTACACAAATTGAGATTGAAGGGAGCAAAAACGTTATCGTTGTCAAGTCCTCTTCTGCTATGCCTCTACCATCGTCGAAAAATAGTGATAGGAAACCATCCATAAGCTACTTCAACCCATCAATCTATCAAGAATATTACTATGCTTTTTACCTCTTCAGGGGTAGCCGAGTTGGTGGAGTAGGTGAACGCGGAAACAGAAGGTCACAAGTTCGAATTTCCTGCTAACACTTTCTCGGTCAAGTCCGTCGCCGGTGCGATTTATCTCTCCTATGTGGTTTACGGGCTACTACACATGGAGCGAGGTTTATCCAATGCGCACTCACAGGTAGCGGCTACGGGTTTCTACGTCAACAAAAAAGTTATTATTGTGCTTTGATATTAAAATGATGCATCAAAATATACAAAATGATGATTAACCTCCAATAGCTGGTTGATTCACAAAGAATACATAAAATTTGAGAAAAAAAATGGAGAAAATCAATATCAAATCCAATAAATTGAATATTAATTCTAGAATTTAAAGGAATACAAGAATCCTAACTTACTATTCTAAACAAAGACAAATTGTAGGAACACTTATGTAAACAAATCTCACATTAAACTAAACACTGTATAAATAAAATTTGTTGTAAATATAGTAGTATTTACGAATGACTTTCATACTCTTACTGTAACCCAAGTCATTTATCATTATTATCGTTGCATCTCTTGTAATCCTAATTTTTCCTTATAATATGAGGTTTCGATTCTTAATAAAACGCACAAATCTATTAATTTATCTAATTTTTTCTCTTTTTCTCTATAATTTACAACGCATAATCATCACAATTTCGCTCCAAAAGATAGTATATATTTAATTGTAGACAGATGCAATAATTTCCTTGTCGCGTCCATAACATGTCTCTTCCTGACCATAATTATTTCTGTCTATATAAAATATATATCTTCCTCTTACCCAAAACTTTCTCTTTCTAAGAAAGTAAACACATGTGATTAATGATTGTCCATCATCAAATCAGACACAAATAATTGATTAAATTGACAGGTAGGTACACAATCAATTTTATTATTATTATATTATGACATTCATCTCTGCACGGTTTGAATTTTGACCCATTTATACAAGTTGCATCATTGCATTTTATTAGTCTAATTTATACGTGATTATCCAGGGTGTGTTTGAGCCACATTATTTTAGAATATGATGAAAAATATTATTTTATTGAATAATATGTGGTTGAAAATGAGTAGAAGAATGAAAATGAAAATCTTAATGTGTACCAAATAAGAGTTGGATAATTCTAATGGTACATTGGGGCATACATCAAGGTATCCATAATGGACACCTTGCGGCCCCCTATTGGAGGGAGTGCCGGTCCCACAAGCACTCCCTCCAATAGGGGGTTGCAAGGTGTCCATTATGGACACCTTGATGTATGCTCCAATGTACAAGAAGCACAACCCATAAGAGTTTGATGTATTTAATGTGTGCATCGTATAACGTGCTCTGAAAATAAGACATAATTTTCATTAATATTCTAGTGAGATTTTACGTGCTCTCGAAGAATATAATAATATAAATATAATATAAATTATATTTTTATTCTTGAAAAGTAAATCTTTACATGATTTATTACTTTAAACAATAAATGTTAATATTCATGAAGAGCATGATATTATTGTTAATCTAAGATGAAATACTATACAAACATTTAAATATTTCAGAAAAATATTGCAAAATTGTTTGAATCAATTAATACAAATCAGTATTTGTTTTGTAAGAAGTACAAGTTTGTATTTATTATTATTTTTGAAAGATATTATGTAATTATTTTTTAAGAATTACAATTTAGACATAAATATTGTATCGATCCTAGAGAATTGCAATTTTACTAAATTACTTCCACGGAACTAATAGTTTATTTATATGATTATTCCCAAAGAATATTGTTTCGAGACTCTAGAAGAATTAATATTGTGTGATATGAATGGATAAACTTACTATTATTAGTAATTTGTTCTCCA
This sequence comes from Fraxinus excelsior, assembly GCA_019097785.1. Lineage (NCBI taxonomy): Eukaryota > Viridiplantae > Streptophyta > Magnoliopsida > Lamiales > Oleaceae > Fraxinus > Fraxinus excelsior. Next base: position 14,873,603 of record CM032626.1, read on the forward strand.
CTAAATAAAAAAGAAAACCTACAAAGTTTTTAATAGCGTTTCTTAATTGATACATCATAATAAACTTAGTGACCATTTTGATAAATATAGGGCTTTCTTGAGCCTCCCCTTTTTTCACGTGAAATGCATTTTGGAATAATAGATTGATAGAGAATGTGTGGTTAATAATGAAAGAAAAGCTTTTACAATATGTGTAATATTATTTTATTGAAGAATATGTAATTGAAAAGAAAAGCGAGAAAAATTAATTTTGAAAAAAATGGAAATCAAACAAGGTCATAGTATTGAACCAGAAGTTCAATATCTATTATATTTTATTGTTTGGTATATTCAATTGGACCATCATTGTATCAATAATAATGTAAAATTCAAATTCAAATTGGCATTCAATGAAAAACTAAAAAATTCTTTAATCCAATGGATTCCTATGTGTTGTTTGTTCTCTGTATCGAAAATCGATCATCACTAGTTAAAATATAAATTGAATTCATTATATTTTCGGAAATTAATCGGGGTGATAAATGTGGCTCCATCATCCTCCACATTAATCATCTAGATATTATTTATATCTAATAAATTTGATACATATATTAGATGATTGCGTGATGTTCACAATCTAAAATTTGAAAAATTACTGCTTAAAAGTTAAATTATGAGCATAATTTTCAGATGATACAATCAAAATGGTGTATCTTGTTAATATTAGTGATCCTAAATCTCAACATTTTAATAAGTGTTAGTTGATATATCGATAAATGATTTTAATGTTATTACTTGTTAAACGCCTCCTATTAATTTAATTGAAAACAAAATACTTCCTAATTATGTTTAGAGAATGTAATTACGCATCATGTCAACATCAAGTTCTCCCTATTATAAATGACTTTGGCCAGAGCCTGATTTTTTTCATCTAATTATTTGATAGTGCAATATACGTACAATTAATCTACCATATTGCATTGAGATGAAAATTAAAGAATGTTGAAAAGAATATGTAGTTTGAACCCTTATCTCAAATGAGTGATATTTAATAATGCAATTTGTTGATTGTCGTTGACTGAAAATTATCTCAGCATTAGGGGGAATAATTAGAAAACTGAAAATAATGTACAAATGCATCATTATCGAAATTCTTACAAAAGATAATTTGAACCAAAAGTTTGAAAGATAATTTATTTAGATATATTTACTGACCAATGAGATCAATATATCTCACATACCAGTTTTAAATGCTCTAACTCGAATTAATGTCCTGGAGGACAATTAGTTAATATTATATTTGATATATTAACGGCACATCTACAGTATGGTGATGATTGATTTTAATATAAAATTTTCTACACGAAAATTGAGCAATTAGTAAATATAGTCCCATTTAGAAGGAAAAGAAATAGAATCGAAAAAGTTGTCGACGACACTTTAGCACATTATATACTGTATCATATTATGAATAGTGAGTAATCGATATCGATCAAAGTAATGATTGAGTAAATAAAATAATGGGATCATACTAAAAATTAATTTACTAGTGAAATTTGAAGTTTTTGGCGTGATCCTAGTAAAATTGAACTAAAGAAACTTGGATCTATAATTTGAACACTTAAAAATGTATACTTGTACAAAAATGAAAATGAAAAAAGTAAAGTTGAAAATGTACGACTCTTTACATAATGATTTTCACGAAAACTTGTATAAATAGATGGGTTATTATGTGGTGGATGTAATCACAAGTTTCTAATTCGTTAGCGTGACAATGCATGTAATTTGATATGCATATAATAAATTTGACTATAGCTAGTCAACTTAACTTATATAAATTTAATGATATTCTTGGAGGATTTAATATGCTTAAAATATAATTCAAGTGATATTATCATGATGTGAGTAAATAAGAAATGTATTCTTTTTTTCTTGATCGAGATTTTGTCTTACTGTATTTTCCTAGTAAGGTTTTTAATGAAACAATTTTTGTAGTGTATTCAAATGAATAATGTACTCTTTTTCTTTCATTAAGATTTTTCTACAGAAATTTCCCTAATAAAGTTTTAACAAGGCATATTCTTTATCTAATATGCGTTCATACCTTAAAAGACATTTACCCTCAAAATAATACTCTAATATGTATAAGATTCTCGAAAAAATTAACAAGAGCTATTTTTCGAATCATCATGTTCTCACAATCATTAAAAGTTGATAAATATTTCGTATGAAAACAGTGTTATTTGAAGATAGTGGCGTACAAGATATCAATATTGAAGAAATTGACATACCTTAATACAATAATTGAAATAGTAGGAGTAGCTGTATTATTTTTCATTCGATCATGTTTTGTCTCACTAAAATTTCTTAACGAGATTTTAACGAGACAACATTTTATTACTCCAAATCATTTGCACTCTTTTTTCATTTGTTTGCTTTTTGTCCCAGTGTTTTTACCAAACAATGTTGAAATGATATAGTTATTATGTAAATAGTCATTCAAGATCAAGTGTTTTAAATATGATAATATTTATGAATGATTTTTATACCTATATAGCTCTAGTCATTATGACCGTTGTATCATTTATAGTTCTAATTCTTTTATATAAATATGAGATTTTGATTTTTAATAAAACACACACAAATCTATTGATTTTTAATTCTCTCTCTCTCTCATAACAAAATTCAATTTCTATCGGAATAATAGAAGTGCTAATGTACAACTTAAACGTTGGGATTTGGCCATGGAATTGGTTGACTAAAGGGCTTTTAACTTAGAGTTCTTCTAGAGGCTCACTCCTTACCATAAAAAAAGGTAATATTATTCATCAAATCTCAACACAGTTACCGAATCTTGTTGTACATAATATTCTACATAATCAATTACATCAACTCTTATAAAAATAATTAGGATTATTCTTGTTGTACATAATATTCTGCATAATCTTTTACCGAATCGACAAGTGGCGGTCCCTTATTGTGGGCATAGGGGGCCGTCAGGGGACCGCCACTTGTCGATTCGGTAAAAGATTATGTAGAATATTATGTACATGTAGTTTGATCCAATTAGACGATAATTTGATATTGAAAAAGAAGGAAAAATTTTAAATTTTATCCTAATGCATTTTGATGCTAATCCGAATGTTACTAATTAAACTTTATTCTGAATTTGTATATCATTGAGCGACGTGTCTCGTAGAGGGTTTGGAATTTCTCTCTAATGTGCATGGAATTAAGACAAGTACAATTGGCACGAGGATGTACAATCTCATCTCCCAGAGTGCAGTCAATGAAGACTTTTTCTAATGTGTACAAGTAGTTTGACAGATGAATTATCTGTACAAGTAGCGGAGATCGTCAATGAAAATAGTTAATGATAAAATTATGCTACTTATATATAATTATTTACATACTGGTGTACACATAAAGAGAAAACAGTTTGCAAGAGAGATGAGATTTGATGGAAAAATTTAGGATGTCAAGTGGGACATGTTGTGTTGGGTTTTTCTCGTGTGACGTGTACGAGTCAATTCGTCTTGAGGCTTGGAAACAGAAAAAAAAATAAAAAATTAAGAGAAAAAATAAAAAATATTGACAAAAACGAGAGGCTCGCAAGTTGACCAGTTTGCTTATTGATGGGTCGAGAGTTTTAAGCTCTATTAAGCGAGCTAGTTGGCACTTAGCTAGTCCAAGTGCAAGCCCAAGCACGAACTAGCTCATCAAGTGGAATGAGCAGTATCAAACTCGACAGTGGGTGAGTCAAGCGACTTGACTACATTCAGTGCACTTAACCCTCATGGAATAATTTGAATTCCGAATCGGAAATCTTCCTTTTTATATAAATTGGTTGTAGAACTTCAATTCTAAAGTTTTAATACTTCATTTATTAGACTCGTCTATATATATTAAATAATTTAAAAATACATCTAATATAATAATTTACAGTAAATAGAATCCCATTAATTGCAAAACCCACCTTGCATACTTAAAATAAATTAACTTTTTTTTAGAGGAGATTCCAATAATACCAAATACTTAATACTCGATCCCTTTATAATTAATTTTCCTAATCTCAGCCAAATCTAGTTTTATGCTATTGACAGATTCCAATTGATTTCTAATTGGTTACAACCGGAATCAAGTGGACCCACTTTACATCTGATAAGAGCCGTCCATGTTCTGGAGATTACACGTGTCAACCTTCTATAACTTTTCGTCACCCGACCGTTGTAAGTGTGCCCAACAACAACCGAACCGTTGAGTTTAGGATAAGAAAGTCAAAATTTTTATTCGTTGAGTGAATTCATTGTCTTTTTTTTTTTTTTTTTTTTTTTTTTTTTTTTTTTTTACTTTTAACGTTCACGAGTTGTTGTCAATATATCGATGTTATTTTGTCGGAAGATTCTGGCTAGATGCAGTGATAGAAGATGACGTGGCGAGATGTGATTGGATGAGAAAACTGATTGTATTTAAAGCAGTCTAATGATAAAATATTATGCGATATTAAGTCAACCATTAGCATGATTGATTCTAAATATCGATGACATGTCATATCAATTAATTGATAGACAGACGAGCACTGATATTTATTATATCATTCCATTCTTTGATTATTTCACGTTTTCATAGACGGAAGGTTTCGAAATGAAACAAGCAAGTTCAAAATTTAATTCATTGATGTGTTACCAAATATATGTGTGTTTTTTTTTAATTAAAGTTAATATGCTTAGAGCATGTTTGGTAGCACTTAAAAATCTAATTAAAATTGAAAATATAGTCGTTATTGGGTCTCACTCATCTAATAAAAGTCAACAATAACGACTAATTTTTCAATTTTAATCCAATTTTAATATCTACTAAACATGCTCTTAATTTTTCGGGAGCAAACCTTAAAATTTGTTTTACAAGTGTTTTATTTTTCGATTTTCACGTCATTCATGGACAGACAGTTTTAGAAAAGAAAGAAATGCCAAATTTAATTCATTGATTTGTCAAATTTAGCCATTGTTTGGACTTGATCGAATGTTTTTTCAACCACACATTCTATAATAAAATAGTATTGTACGTAAATAAAAAAAAAATTCTTATTTTTAGAATATACAATTGGTTACCGTTTGAGCCCATTATTTCAAATTATAATTTTTAGAATAATATTTTATTGAGAATGTGTGGTTGAAAAGAAGAATTTTTTTTATTTACGTGTAATATTTTTTTATGGAAGATTAGGTGATTGAAAATAAGAGAATGATAAATTTTTTGGATAACAGGAGCCAAACGGGGCTTAATTCAGAGATAATTAATTAAATAATTACTTTTATTCTTATATAAAATAAAATATACAAAATAATCCAGAGCAAACAGTGGAGCACACAGAGGCACTAGATTCCTCTCTCTCTCTCTCACACTCCATTTTCCGCTCACCGGTAAACTCGCTGGAATTCAATATTCCGGCCAAAACCATTCCAGCTAATCCACGAATCATTCGATCTCTCATAAACATTTACAGAAACAATTTACACAATTCAATGCCAAATTCTCTTTGCATGGCACGGTGTTTTTCGCTAAAACTGCTTAATTTCTCGATTCACACAGTTACACGCACATAAAACTCGAACAGTCACTCACGAGTTCGCACACACAGTATAGACATCTATATATACAGTGAGAAGATGTCAGTGTACGATGCGACGTTTGTGAACAGAGAACTCTCTAAGAGGACATCGATCTTCGGGTTGCATCTGTGGGCGGTCATTGGAATAGTCGTCGGAGCAGTTATAGTCCTCATCCTTTTTCTTTTTTCACTTTGCATTACCGCCTCGCGCCGCCGCAGCAGCAAGCATAAACTTCACCGCCCAGCGAAGCTCTCCGGCGCCGGCGAGCACACCCCCATCATCTCCAAAGAAATCAAGGAGATCGTCCATGACCTGGCTCCTGATCATCGCCCCATCGTCCCTCAGGTACGATTTATATACACTTTTTGACTGCATCTAAAATTTCAAGATCTCATTTTCACCGGAACTAATTAGATTAATTTATTTTATTTTATTTTTATAATGAATTTGTTGATGATACACTGAATTTTAATGCTGTCAGAGCAAGGAAATTTTCTTGGTAGAGTAGATAAATTCAATTTTCTTTGGGCCATTTGCTGTAGTATATGTACTTTGTATTACTGGATTACTGGTAAATCTAGTATGCTATAATAAAAGCTGCTGTGGAATTTATTGCTTTATGTGAATTTGAGCACTGCTTTGGGTAAATTTTATTTCCATTTTAAATTATGAAAGGTCATTATCACGTTAGAATTTTTTTAATTGTAATTGACATAATCTGGATTATGCAGAAACTCTTTATCAATTTTAATATTTTATTTTTGATGTTGTTTTGTTTTCTTCTTGAATTTTTCAGGCGGTACCGGAGATACAGATAGATATGGGGAAGGTGGAGCATAGGGTAGTGTTTTCTGATAGGGGTGCATCGAGTGGCGAGAGTCGGGCCACAAGTGGGGCAGACACCGGGTCATTTGGAGGTAGTGGGGCATTACCAGAGGTGTCACATTTGGGGTGGGGAAGGTGGTATACTTTGAGAGAGCTTGAGGCAGCTACCAATGGTTTAGCCGATGAGAATGTGATTGGTGAAGGTGGGTATGGTATTGTTTATTACGGTGTGTTGGCTGATAACACCAAGGTCGGCATAAAGAATTTATTAAACAACAGGTATGGAAATTGCTAAATTTGCTATAGTTTTAAGATGCTTGATTCATTGCAATGCACATTGTCGGTAT